>WION01000006.1:600000-1021985 GCA_015039365.1 Amanita rubescens
GTCTTTAAGATAGAAACTTGGTGTTTCGGATAGATGGAACGAGAGGACGCCGGATCCTTGTTTATCGTTCATAAAGTTGATTTGAATAATGTTGTGGAGAGGTATTGCCATTTTAAATGACCACCCATCCGACTGGATGAACCACGTTAAACACTGGCTTGATTCGCAGACATAAGCGATGAGATCCGGATGAGCTTCCGCGACAGCTATCCGCCGCCACGTTCCAATCGTTAAACTTCGACACGGAATAAACGTGACCCCTGCCTCTAACGCTCAGGACCACGCACGTCATAGAGGACGAGAAAGTAACGTACGCGTTTCGTCATGGGTTACATGATGAACATTGGAGTCATGTGCGTTGGGCAACGTTCCAGTGGCCTCGTTTTCTGTTGTTTTTGATTTTGAGGGCTTGGCGTCTTGCAGTTTTGCTTTAGCACGTCTGTGGTCACGGCAAAACGCGTAAGTACGAGCACCACAACGAGGCGATATAGTGGCACCTATTTTGGAACCAGATTTGGGTCTGGCGTTCTGGCATACCTAGCACTTGGCTAATTTCTTTCCGACGAATTGCCGTTGGACTACGGTCCGTGGCGAAAAACTGTTCTAGCTGCGCAAGTTGTGCCGGCGTCACTCTTGAACGTTTCTTCTTTTCTTTGGCTTTGTCATATAACGAAGCCATTCGCTGGGCTTCGGGTTGGCTAGCGTCGCCCAGCGGATCGCGTTTTTGGTCATCATTTTCTTCTACCGGTGAGACCGGGCTCAGGGCAGAGGCATCTTTAGGATCAAGTTCCGCGCCTAGCAGCAGCGCGTCGCGGTTGATTGGGGATAGCGAAGGAAGGGACATGTAAAGTCGGACCGCGTCGGGGGACGGAAAGTAGTTGATGTCAAAAAAAGAGAAATAAGAATGGGAAATGCGGGGAGCACGGAGACGGGATGTGTTTGAAGAGGGTCAAATCTAGGAACCGGGACCGGGATCTGGTGGCAACGTATTACGTAGTGTGGTAGCATCATGTACTGTACAGAGCTCCGTCTACACTTCAAGCGCGATCCGATCTTGTTGTCCCTTGTTTACTCTGACTTCCTCCTCGACATGCAGGGATTCAACAAGTCCGTCTGTTATTGCTCCCCGTCCTCTCTACTCACCCACCGCCTTATAGATATTATCCCCCAGATTATGATCCATCAGCAGGCAGTCTCAACAAATATAGAGGTATGACCCACATCTCCTCAATCAATCATTGACCGACCGCATCCCAAGGCAAACACGCCCTGGGCGACAGAGCCCGAAAGTTGGATCAAGGGATTTTGATCGCCCGGTTCGAACTTCCCTTCAATATCTGGTGGTGAGTAGCGAGCCTCCTCCTTGCGACCGTTCCATCATACAAACTCTAGCGGCACATGCAACAATCACATTGGCATGGGAGTTCGCTACAACGCGGAGAAGAAAAAGATCGGAAACTACTACAGCACGCCCATATTCTCGTTTAGATGCAAATGCCATCTGTGCGATGGCTGGTTTGAAATACAAACTGACCCCAAGGTCAGTCTCTTGCGAGTGTTCGTATCCACCTTGACACGTCCATAGAACACCCGTTATGTCGTCACCTCTGGTGCACGACAAAAAGACGAAGACTGGAATCCAGAAGAAAACGGCGGCTTTGCCGTCTTTGGTACGTCCTCGCGCTCGTCTTTCTCCCGGTCAACGGAACAGAGAATATTTTTGTCAGATACGGACAAGGCAGCATCACCTGGAGACCCACTAGCAGCCCTGGAAAAAAGCACAGTGGCCCAAAATCATGTAGCCAAAGTTCAAGCGCCGAGGCTGGAAGAATTACAAGAAGTGTCGCAGCATTATGGTTCAGATCCATATGCCCATTCTTTGCGAGTACGCAAACGGTTCCGGGAAGAGAAAAAAGTAGAAAAACAAAAACAAAACGCTGACGATCAACTCAAGGGACGATATGGCTTGCCGGCTTCATTGACGCTACTCGAGGATGACGCGACGAGTAAGCAAGAGGCCCGCGAGCAATGGCTGCGCGAGAAGCGCCGTAAAGTAGGAGATTCCTCCAAAAGTAATTTCGATACCCTGCGGGCTCGTGTACTGGCAAATAAAACTCGCCATTCACGACCCTTTAGCTAATGATATCTTTCCATGCTGTATTTTACTTTTACTTTTTCAAGAAAACACAATGACGAGTAGAACAACAGTAAGAGTACAGAACGGCCACATAAGTAAGAGTTATCGATATGATGTAGCAAGATTGTAAGACAGATGTCTGGGCCCCAGGATAGTATGATAAGCAAGAGATTGGGTAAAAGATTATGACGAAAGAGACTGATAGATAAACAAGTTAGTGCAGGTGCAAGACTATGACGTGCTTACGGCCCATGACTGCTCTAGTACCGGCATCGGACTGTCCCATTTCCATTCAAAAGGTTGGTAATATGCAGATTCCCCTCCATCCAATTCCTTCCACAAGCCAAGCCGTAAATCGTGGTAATCCTCCTTTTTGATATCCGGTACAGTTGTCCTCCCGTTGTGAGAATTTTCCCCATCCGCATTGGATTCGGGACTCGGGTTCGTAGAGGACGACACAAGATCTGGCGTATGTATCTTGGAAACATCTTCGTCATCCAACTGCCCATCTGGCTGACCACACGAGTAGTCTATAAACTCTTCAAAAGCGTCTTTAAATGCTGTTGATGGTAGAGGAGAATCGCGACCAGTAACGACGTCTCCAAACGACAGACCACTATCTGATGCCTCCGGCACAGATGCACATCCCTTGAGGATCATTCCCAGCGTTTCCGACAAATCTGCCGTCAACACCGATTCTTGACCCTCATTATCTACTGCCTTTCTAAGCAGTTCAGACACCTGCTCAAGGAAAGAGTTGGCATCGTCCACGGTTTCGAGCTTCTCGACGGCCTCGGCCTTCTTTTGCAGCTCTTCACTTGGTGGATTCTCCCACTCGGTCTTGATGCGCTTTGGAGGCGATGGTTCATTGGCAACGTTATTAGCTGCTTGACTAGGTGTAGCAGCTTCGACCTCGACAACGTTCTCTTCTTCTTCACGATGCCGCTTTACGCTGGTGTTGCTTGATGGTGAATCCGCAGAAACAGCAGGTGTCACCGCCTTTGATTGCCGCCGTTGTTTAGACGCCGGGGCAGTTGCTTGCTTTGACTTTGCGGGTATTTTGCCTTTGGGTGACTTGGGAGCGGAAGGAGAGGACGCCGACGCCATTGCTGGCGTCGATGGCGGATTGGTGCGCGGCGTAGATACAGAAGGTGCAGTTGGCGGGCCCGGTGTATGCGCGGCAGGGGAGGGTGTAGATGCGGCAGCCCCCTGGCCTACCGCGAAGGAAGACCCTGCAACCTTTCTCTTCATAGGCGGTTGCTGGAGAGGCATTTGAGCTGGGACAGAGTGTGAGGGAGTCGCTTGCGGCGGCTGTAAATTGGGAGAAGGTTGTAATTGGACTGGCGGTCGAAGATGGGATTGCTCAGCAACAAACGGATGTCTTACATGGGCGGGCCTAACTGTAGCTTGCATAACCTGTTGCTGTTGTTGCTGCTGATGCTGATGCTGCTGCTGTTGCTGTTGCTGCTGCTGTTGTTGCTGCTGCTGCTGCTGATGTTGCTGCATCTGATTCTTCTGTTGAGCCAGCGCCGAAAACAGATGCCCACACATATCTGTCGCTTGCTGCATCTGTTGGTGCATCATCCGGAGAGTATCGAGGGCGATGAAGGATCTTGGATTCCCAGAGGAAAGCACGCTTCTTTGTTGCTGAACAGCGACGCTCTGCCAACCAGTTAGCACATCAGCCAGCAAGAGAGACGACAAAACACGAACAATGGCAATGATGCGGCGTACAATATCTTCCTTTCGCGTATAAACATACAGCATGGCGAGCTTGTTATCTATCTCGGTAGCTTGACGACATAATTGCTCAAGGAGAGTGTTATATTCCATCCTTTGCTCCGCCGCTATAGTCACCGGGGGCCGAGTAGTATCTATGATAGAGGGTAGGCACTCAAGGCTGATGATTTTATAAATCACTCACTGCTGGCCAACGCTTCATGTTTCGCCTTGGTGATGAAAGCAAGGGCAGTTTGAATCTGCTCTTTGCCGAGCTTAGTCGCCATCATACCACCGGGATGTTGCGGACGGTTTTCCATGCCATGAGGGGACGCAGTGTTCTGAGGAGGTTGAGGGAAAGGTGGTCGGATGGCAGAATTCATTTGGAGGGCGCCGTTCGATTGAATCTGCGTGTTCTGATCGCCAGGGTTAGGTTTCCCTCCGTCGTGGAATCCTTCTCGCTCAATCCGCATTCGTTGCAAATGAGCTCTGTGAGCTTCCGTGAACTGTATCATCCCTTCAGAGAAACCTTGCGCTCGCAGTTGATGGACAGGTTGGTCTGCCATGGATACCATCATCGTGAGCTGGTTGGCATTAAAAGACATCTGAGCTGGATTATTTTTAAGGCGGTTATCCAAGACGTTGCCAATGTATGCTCGTTCGAATGCGCCGAGATACTGTCTATAAATGTGTTCCAATTGTTGAGCAATGACGGGACCGCACTTGGCAGGTTCCGTGTCGGTGCCGGGAAATTGAACGTAGCCCATGCGACCGCCAATGATGTTCCAAAGGTCTTTTTGTTGCACCTTTGGATGGATAAGGACTAAATCGTAAAGAGTTTGTAAGAGTCGTACCTTGGCTTCACCTCCCTCACGCATAACAAGGGTATGTAAGACATAAAGATCTACAGGTCTGTTGTTGACATTCAAATGTCTAGGATCAATCTTGATCTGCTTGTTTGCGCAGTAACTCTTGAATGCGAGCTCGAATCGAGTCTTATCTAAAGGCGGTATCATCTGCAGCATGGTGTTATTATGCATGTTAGCAGGCTGTCCATTTCCCCCCGATCTTTGGAGCTGCGCCTGTTGTTGCGACTGGAAAGCAAATGAAGATGCCGGGTTGGGAGCCTGAGGCGGAAAGGGGGATCCGACGTGGGTGCCCGGTAGATTTGATGGAGTAGAACCCGGAGCCTGAGACGAGGATGGCATGAGAGAACTTGGGTTCGCAGGCGAATGTTGAACCTGGGCCTGGGACGGAATCCCAAGGGTATTCCGTTGCTGCATCGACAACGGATCAAACGGGGGCTGAGGAGAAGCCTGCTGCTGCGATGGTTGTTGCTGCTGCTGGTGTTGCTGCTGGTGTTGCTGCTGCTGCTGGTGTTGTTGCTGTTGCTGTTGTTGTTGTTGTTGTTGTTGTTGCTGCTGCTGCTGCTGCAACAACCAAGGAATTTGCCCCGGTCCGACGCCGGATTGGGCTTGCCTGATTTGAGTATTAGCATACATGCACGGATTGCAAATACAAAAAACCGCACATGGTGGCGATAACATTACTCAACACCTTTACCAACGATTCCTTCTTACTCATCAGCAAGGCTATATGTCTGGCTTTCATCATGGGATCCGTATCGGTCAAAGTCGCTTTTTGAGTGGCGATAGCGTTTTCCAGGTTTCGAATGGCGTTGCGAAGATGCATGATCTGTTCTGCTGGGGGTCGCCCATTGAACATACTGAGCATGGTCTGGGCAGCAGGTTGGTTTTGTTGGGGCTGCATCATACCCTGCTGAATATGCTGAGGCGACGGACGTCGCAAGACATCGCCCTGGAGATTCGGAGAGGAGAAAATGTCAGCCGAGGAAGCCGACTGCATCTCACGGGGGGGCTGCTGAGGTGAGGGGCCTTGTTGCTTGTTGGGAAAGGCGGCGGTGGGCTGATTCTGAGGGAACATGAGCTCGTAGGGACGGTTGAAGTTTTGCATGAGGGCATTGCGAGCGGTGTTCATGTGGGGATTGAAGGGGACCTGTTGCTGAGGCGAGTCCTGGAAGGGGGTGTGTTGAGGAAATTGCTGTAACTGAGGCTGTGTTTGGGGACGCATGCGAAGAAGATCCGGAAACTGAGGAGAGAGAAGATGAGACGGGCGCTTGGAAGGGGAGAAGGTGAGAAATGTACCTGTGGATTCGACTGCTGCATGGCGGTGAGATCAGGAGGGTGTGACCGCATTTGGGAGTGGGACCAGATGCGGGGGTTATCCGGAAAAGCGTCCTGCTGCTGCTGCTGCTGTTGCTGTGGTTGCTGTTGTTGTGGCTGAATCTGGTGTTGTTGTTGAGCCTGCTGTTGCTGGTGAACGAGAGCAGTATTATAATTTGGGATCATTGAGTATGGAATACGATCAGCCATCGGACCGCGCGGGGCGGCTGAGGAGGAGGGAGAGGAAGAGGCGAGATGGTGGTGGGAGGGAAACGAGGACAAGCCTGGCTGTGTTTGCGGGAGTTGACATCTTATTTTTACTTGTGCGCCCGGTCACCGCCGCTGAACTTATAACATTTAGTTGTACTCTACTTTGTTACCCGACAATATAGGACCTTGTTCTAACACAATATCCTCGTCACTATCCATCTCGCTCTCTGTTTCTACTAATTCTTCAACCTTTGTACCTTCTTCTTCTTCTTCTACCATCACTTTTCCACGGAACCAGTACCGTAACCCAACAGGTATCATCACTCCCACTACTATCGCTGCCAAACCGAAAAAGTTGCGCCAGCTAATGAGGTGAAAGTCGTCTGCGCTCGTCATCTGCTCTAATCCTCCTCCGATCGTCGTGTGGATGACAGTCACACCGAGGATACCGAGGGCAGTGCTGATCCAAAAGGGGATAAGCCCTATGCCAACATGAGGGCATATAATGTTCACCACCCAGTGAGGAGGTAGAGGCGCGATTCTGAGCACTATGAGGAACGAAATCATGTTCTCCTTGTTCTCCTCGATCCTGCGTGCCCACTTGTCCATTAGTGCCTTCCATTTCGGTAGCGTCAATAATGCAGGCCCAAGCGCGGCCGAGATGAGATAGCAAAGCGACGCTCCGGTTGCCACGCAGCAACATGCGAGGGGCAATGCGATGGGAACGCCCCACACAGCACCGCCCAGAATAGAAAGGTACATGGATCCTGGTAGGGAAAAAGCCTGGAGGCTGTGAATGAAAGAGTGAGCACGACGGTAGAGAAGGGTAGAGAGAGACATACAAAAGATAAGTGACGATGTAACAGATGACGATGCGAAAGGGGTAGATGTCGCGGTACTTCTTGAGGAGGTCGTTGAGCTGTTTAAGCTGTTCAAACGATCTTGGGATACGCAAGAGCGGACGGTCGGCCCTATGAAAAAAAAGTGAACTCAAGCACTAACTTTGGCAAACAAAAACGCACGCACTCGTCAAGTGGAGGTAGAGCGAACCAGAGAATTGCGCCGAGGGCTACAGTGCTGACAATAAAAAGCATGGCCATCTTGATGGTCGCATTGAAAATTGTCTTTCTGGCTGAGGGTCTGGATGGGGAACGTAAAGTTGATCCATATGAGGGTGTTAGTGGGGTGACGAGGGGTGCTCTATCCGAGTCATCGTTATGAATGAGACGAAGTGAGTATGTAGAAGCATTATCGGGGAGAGAGAGAGGCATTTAACCCTAGACTAGGGTTTTAGCTTACAAATCTAAGTGCTTCAGCCCCGTCGCCGCCCTCGTTCCTCACCATGGACCCCCCTCCTCCGCAGGATAGTACCCAGCCCCAGCCAAAGCGTAGGCGCAGAACTCAAGACGCTCAAGATGACGCGTCACCTTCTGCTACCTCGTCCGGCACTCGCCGTCTACGCCGCTCGCACGAGGCCTGCGCCAGATGCAGGAGCAAGAAAATCAAGGCAAGTTCCGTCGGTCTCCCCCGCCGGCAATTTCCACTGACGCTCTCCCCCAGTGCGATTCTAAGCATCCCCGCTGCACAGCCTGTGCGACCGCAGGCACCCTCTGTAATCAAGAGGATAGACACAGACAGACTCTTACCCCTCGCGGGCACACAGAGCGCATCGAATATCTCCTTGCTCAGTGCACTGCCCTCCTTAAACACCATGTTCCAGGCTTCACAGTCGATACTATCGACGAATATCTCGTTAGAGAGGGTATCGATGTTACAGCAATCGCACCTCCTCCTCCCACCGTCGCTTTCCAGACTGAACAGCCAAAACCTCAGCTCCAGCACCCTAAATCTTATCCCCTCTATCCCCCTCCGCCCCATCTCGTTCACGCTCCATATCCTCCCGGTTTGATGCCGTACGGACCTCCTCCCGGTCCGTATCACCCTCAGATCCCCATTCAGGGCCCCTACACTACACACCTCCTCCCTGCCTTCCAGCCTCCTGGCGCTCCCTACCCGCCCCCTCCTGTCCATCAGCCGCCTCAGCCCCTGCAACGCACTCATACAAAGGGCCAGGATCCCAATGGAAACGATCTTTCAAACACTGACGTACGTGTCTCGCTTTCCTCCCCACGTCTATACTTATCCTCTTCCGCAGTCTCTAGCCAAAAATTTCGGGGTCCACGCCGCCATCGTAAACGAAATACCTCCCGCTATTCATGACAGGGAGGATCTCGCTGTTGGCTCAAATGGCCTCTCATCTGGACGCGACTGTATCAACGCATCCATACCCCGTGAGTCTCAACACTGGGTCGCCATTCACGTCCGCTCCAACTCCTATGGCCCCGAAACTACCGTCATTTGGCTCCCGAAGGACAGAGACACTCTGCAACGCGCCACTGATGCCTATTTCCAGCGTCTCAACATCCATCGTCCCGTCTGTTCCCGCACAGGCTTTGACAAGATTGTCAATGATCTATACGACGGTGTCGCTGCCGTGTATGATCCTGGTCATGTTTGCAGCGTCTACCTCGTCCTGGCCCTCGGGACCCTCTCCGAACTCAATCGCCGAGGAGCAGCCGAAGACCACGCTGAGAAAGACTTGACGCAAAGTCTCAGTGCTGCTACTGCCAAAAAGTGGATGCCTCCCAATTGGCCAGGTCACGAAGAGTTTTTTGAAATGGCCTTGGCCATCAAACCAAGCTTGCGCGTCACTATTTCAAGCTTGCAAGCTTTGATCCTTCTTCACTGGTACCTGTACACAGAGGTACGTATCCAATAACATATAGTACAACCATTCTGAATCTTCCATTAGCGTCAAGGAATAACATTGTGGCGTCTTGTTGGTAGTCTCGTTCGCCTTGCCATTGAGCTTGGCCTCCACCACGATCCGACTACCCAAATCAATCCTACCACTCAGCAACCCCTGTTCACCGAAAGGGAGCAACTCATGCGCATTCGCCTCTGGGGTATCGTCATTGTGCATGATCGCGGCACTTCGATCCTCCTTGGACGTCCCTTGGCAATTGCCCCATCCGACTCTAACACACCAGCTCCTCGGGTACGAAAGGACGCCGACGGCAATGTCATTGACGTGGAATTCTCACCCCACTTTGAACATTCCAGTCCCGTTGCCGAAATACAAGCTGATATTATTAACTCTTTGTACTGTCCGAATCGTCAGGATAAAGCGACCATTATGCGTCACGCAACTCGAATCATAAAAAAGTTCCACGAGTTTAGGAAAAGTATGCCAGAGAAATATCAATACTACTTTGGGGGTACCGAAGATTGGACCCTTGAGAGAAAGAGCAAGCTAGTAAAAGAAATAACCGAAGACGAAGGATTGACACTGCTCAAGATTGGTATCGCAAGAATATTGTTGCTCAGGGCCCTTTTCAGTTCCAAGGAACTGCCCTACGAGCAACGTCGTCAAGCCTTGGTCGACGGTATGTCTTACATTCCCTTCCTCAGCTCTATCCAACTCACGATATCCAAGCGATTATCACTTCGCACAACACCATCGTTGTTCATAACCAACTTATTCGCTTCCCTGAGATTGGTTTCTTCACTTCTCCTTCCCCGTTGCACATTGCCGCAATGGTCATCCTTTATGGTCAGACGTCCAAGTGTGACTGCTTACCAAAAAATACAGCGTTGGAAGATATATGGCTAGCTTTGGACATGCTTCCGCGATTCCGCTGGCGTTGGGAGCGCAGAGATGCCGGCGGCGGCCATCCGCTCGTTGCAAAAGTCGCCGAACGTGTCCTTGAAGTCAATTTACAAACTCTCCATCCAGAACCGGTGGCGAGCCCAGTTTTAATTCCCGAGCCCAAGTGGGAGGAATACGTGGCCTCTCCTGCGGGCCATTCGCAGCAGCCTACACCCACTATGTCGGCTTCGACAGTCCAGTTTGGTCCTCCTGGACCCGGGCATTCAAATGGAAACCTTGCCGCGTATGGTCCTCAATCCCGTTCTGGTGAAGCCTCGGCTTCGTCTAGCATCGTCAAGGGGGACACAACCCCTCCAGAAAAAAGCATGGCCAACTTTCCAACTCCCCTCTTTTATCCCTTCTACCCTGAAGCCCCGCTTCCGGCCAACCACTCAAGCGGATCCTCGGGTACAGGTCCGGGATATCAAGAGTACTTGGCAGTCGCAGCTACGACCCAGGACGTATCCTATCCAAACCATTCAGCCCACGAGGCATACATAGATGATACACATCACAGGGCCCAACCCCATCATCAAGGTATGGGCATGTGGGTTGGTGTGGTAAGTCTCTTGATGGCATGGCAGAAATCTCAATTGACTTTGCATGCGCAGAACGGCGAGTACCGCCCGACCTGAACAAAGAAAATCTTCCCAGTTCGATAAAACTATATGCGCCTCAGATGCTGGTCATGTACGATAACTCGATCCGTTGCCGCGAATTGATACTATGTTCCGTGATAATTAAAGTAACCACAATAATATGACAGATTTCTTTTCTTCCAAAGATGAAAGAGCAACAAAGATAACTGTTTTATACAATCTGTAGTAGCATTTTACAACATCGCCCCATCTGGGAGTTGGTAGTACAATGGCTTCACGGCAGAAATCTGATTAGTTTTTCCACATTTAGCAGGGCTGGAATAACTCACAGCATCGTGTACATGATAGAAATGCCGGTTCTTCCCGCCCTCACGCCCATTACCGTAGTACTCGGATGGGAACCACTAGCGCATGCTCTAATTACGAAAGCTCACAAATAGTAAGTAAACACGCACGTGTGCAGCCGGAAGTTGTTCCTTAGTAGTGCGGAGATACCTCGCCACTTCGGTATCATTTGTAACAGGATGACCGTGCCTCGGTAGCACAAATTGTCCAATTTGCATTTCGGTGTCAGTGATGACTCCACGGGAAACTCGCGCAAACGCCGTTCGGTATAGGCCTCGATAAAATATGTATTCACACCTAAGAGCACGGTTCGCTGAAAATTATTATCGGAATCAGTTTGCAACGTACCACCGGTCAGTTTCGTCCTTGTCAATATCGTGAACACGACCATCTTCCACCATGTATTTATATGGAGCAGCTAAACTAATGTTAGCGTTGAACAGGAGGACGCATATAAGTACCGTACGTCGTTCGGCATGAGGCAGTGTGACTACATAGCCTAGGAAGATAACCGGCTTTGGATATGCAGCAGACATGATCCACGCCAACTCCTTGCTTTGTAATTCCCGATCCAGTGGAGTTTCCTCTAATTTTGAGCTGAGCACCTCATACATCATATATTGGCAATGCGTACCTTGCCCGTTATGCGAAACAACAACCACTATCTCAGTTCCATAAACGTCCAGAACAGCCTCGATTGCGGGAGCTAGTTCTCCGTGAGGCGATGGTAACAAATGATGGGTCGATTTGATAATGGGGAACTGCAACAACTAAGCAAGCTATTTGAACAGAATAAGATGCTTTACCTTCGACAGAAGAGCAGCACCCCAAGTGTGCGAATTTGGACCGGGTCCGATATCAACGTACTGCCGTGGTGCTATGAGATTGCAATGTATCAAGCAATATTTTTGAATGATACGCACATAGCCCAATTCTTCCACAGTTAATCTGGTTCTACCCAACTTTGAGCACAGCATTTAAGCATAAAAGCAGACTTCCTTACAGATCGCGTTGCCCAAAGGATGGTCGCTTATTTCAGAGTTAGAAAGATTCGAGTACAGCATATAAAACTTACATAGAGATCGGTTTCCAGTAATCCAACAATATCAAGTTGCATGTCCCTGCCCAAAAGATCAGAAAGCAATGCGTCTAGGGGGGAGGATACTCGCTTTAGTATTGTCATGATCCCCCGTTGGCTGTCTCTGCCTACATTATTGAACCCAAAATGTACTGTCCATATGCCTGCATTTATGATCCTTTGGCCAGGCTTCGATGGCAGAGGCGTAGGAGGCCATCGGTATATTGTGACAAGAAGTGAGAGCAACGTCGTCAATGCCAAAGTCCTTCTGCTATATGACTTGGCCCAACCCGGTAGCTCATGCCGGACATTGAAAAGGTTGGAATGACGCAACCGGAATGCAGGCAACAGACAAAGAATTTGGGCGATGAGCAAGCTACGAAGAGGAAAATAAGCACCAACGGCTGATCCGAATTGTAAAAGACATACAGGTCGGTCCTTTCCCGGAAATACTCGCCTCCTGGTACGAACGCATACGCCACAGTGAAAACCCCAGAAACTTGGAATAAGATATATATGAACATCGCCACAGAGTAAGTCAGGATAGGATTATGAGTGTTGGCGGCACGTTGGAATACTAGGGGTACAATAGACATTAGGAACATAGTGAGGCCCAAACCACCGATGTACCCAAGCCAGTTGCGATATTGGTAAAGGACGAAAGCGCTTGTAGCACCGTAGAAAAACCGAATGACGCTGCTTGTATATCTTGAACTCAACAGAAGTCCAAGAGCTTGTGCTGCTAGAGTTAGGTAACCATGAAGGTGAGGCAATGGACCTCTAGGGACACCGTTCTCATAACCGGTCCAAGACCATGCAACAAGTGTGCTTGAATCAGCAAGGAGGTTCATAAGCGAGAACAATAGACTTCCTAACGGCAGCGCGGCAGCCAGGGTGCTCGTATTTTTTACTGCAGTTGAATCCCTTCGTTCAGTGGGAGAGTTTCGTAAATGAATTTCAAACAAGGCGAGAAAAGCCAACACGATTCCAGTTTTATTCCATCCGCCCGCTTCTGCAGTAATGAAAGGCCAGACTGGTCATAGCGTCAACTTGATACGGGTAGATAAGAACGCTATATTTGCTTACTGGGGTTATTGGAATGATTGTAATGCTTTGACAACGACGAGACAACCAAGCCCAGGCCCGTCACTATGCTACTTCAATGATTGAGCTAGACAATCGGTGAACGCACTCACGCATAGCTTGGTAAGTTACGCTGGTCCCGGTGAGTCCTGTCCAATCTAGCACTTGTCGGATCATAATCACGGCATTTGCGAACGAAACGACGAAAAGCCTATTAAGAGGACTGTCCAAGGCAAAGGCTAAAAGCCCTGAGAAGGAGAGAATGTGTAAGACTAGTAAACCTCCCTTGGTCGCAAGCGCGTTACGGAGGGAGGTGATAGACAGAAACGCCGGTGAAAGGGCGGTTAGGAGAGCCAACTCTTGACCAGCAATGCCAAGCTCCCAAACGGAAAAGTAGAATAACGTAGGTATCAACGCAGTGGAAAGGGACCAGAACACA
The DNA here is from genome assembly GCA_015039365.1 of Amanita rubescens. Lineage (NCBI taxonomy): Eukaryota > Fungi > Basidiomycota > Agaricomycetes > Agaricales > Amanitaceae > Amanita > Amanita rubescens. Next base: position 613,503 of record WION01000006.1, read on the forward strand.
TATGCTGCATTCGGAGACTCGATAAATATGGCATGCATATGAAAGATGCTGGCTCACATAGATACAGATCAGAGATAAAGCTAAGTGCCAATCTCCAGCTCGTTCGTGTATCTTTCGCAAGGCTTGTGTCCGGCTGGAGCATGACAGGTGTGTCAAAGTTTGACCCCTGACTCTTACGTGCAACCCCGTCACTGTCCTCACTATTAGTAGTCCTTTATTACGAAAGACGGCGATAATGTAGATACATTTCATTATTCACGGGGAATTCTGAATCAAATCCTAGAGTTATCTGGAAGACATCAGACATTGTCTCGACGCTTGATCTACAAATGGAAGGTCTTACCTGAATCCCAGCGTCTTTGAACTCTGTCTCGGTAATAGAGTCATAAGCCACGTCCAACATAATGAGGGCCCATTCAAAAAAGGCATAATGGGTATAAGCTGACCAATCAAGCAGTAAGTTATCCCAAGACAAGACAACAGAAAACTAACCACCAGGAATCCTATGAACTTTATGCCGGATGAAGAAAAATATCAAGGGTATGAGCGTCACAAAAAATCTAATCTTCTTCAATGGCGAATCACATATCTCCAGCCATATACACTCACGTAGTAGCAATAATTTTCCTAGTCAGACCATTGTTATTCATGACTATTCATAACTTAAAGGTAACTCACCTTCGCCGGCGAACGGCTGCTCTCTTGTGCGGCGTGCAAGCAACCCCGCCGAGCATCCAAGGCAAGTTGCAGAATATATACGATATCATAAAGACATCGTGCGCATCATGGTGATCACTTGACGTGATATATACCCACCCTCCGCACGTAACCGTCCTAATGATCCCAAATACAAAAACCCATGTTGGGAGGCTTGAATTCCGGGATTTGTGGTTGTAGTACTGTATTATTACAAGGAGAAAACGCGGGCCTAGAAGTAAGAGTGAGTAGCGTATCGCGGGCGGCCAACATCACACACCAGCAGTTAGGGCAATGAGAATTTGAAATATATTCCTCTCAGGATACCAATCTCCAATACTACGGGAAAAGTCAGAGAGGTGAGAGATACCTCTTGTTTTACATACGTAGCTGACACAGAAGGGAACCATTCTTCAGGGTACCCTGCAACACCGTTCTGCACGATTTTCTTGTAATGACAGGCGCAGCCAACAACGAACGCTGCTAGAAAAGCGAAGGCAGCAAGAATCGTGTGTACGCGCGCAATGGACGACGCGTTCAGAACAAGCGGCGGCTTCTTCAAGCCAGGAGAACTTGACATGTCCATAGTGCGAAACGCAACGAACAATTCGACGCGGTTAAACTTAGCCTATCCAGCTTACGTGACATAGCTTCCACGATTCAGTACAGCCATGCAGAGATCTATCCCAATAACGGTATTCACTGGCTTTCTTGGAGCAGGGAAAACCTCTATCATTCTATCTCTCCTACCTCGACTACCCAAGGATTACAAAGTTGTCCTTTTAAAGAACGAATTTGGTGATGTGGAAGGTTTGGCTTCAACTGTGGACAACTGATGTGTGAAGTGACCAATACCAAGTCGATAGCAAGCTTGCAGAACAATCGACTCTTACCGCCGTTTCAGAAATTTTAAACGGTTGCCTGTAAGCGGTATGCATTACTCTCGGCCCCGTTAACAATAATCAAGTTGTTGCGTCCTCGTGGGACAGATGGAAACTGCCTTGTTGGAAATTATGAGTGCGTCTTTGATCTTCCCAACCCCTATACAACAACCTCAGGATGCGGCAGATAGATATAACCCTGATAGAATTATCATAGAATGCTCGTGCGCTCGGAAACTTATTACACTTATCCAAATTCACTGATGGTGGGTGAAGCGGCTCTGCCTTTCCTGCAACACTGGCATTTCAAATCCGTAAGCTAGAACGTGAAACTGGCGGTAGACTGAAGTTAGATGCTATTGTTACCGTCATTGATGCGGAGAACTTTGTTGGCTACGAAGATACCTCTCCAACAGCTAAAATGCAGGCCAGTTACACCGATGTAATATTAATCGTGAGGCAGGCAGTTACTATGTACAACTCTACGTGCTAAATACACTCAGAACAAATGGGAGAATGTGTCCGAGCGAGCGCTGGACATCGTAATGGACCACCTCCATACTCTTAACGACTCTACGCCCAAAATCCGATGCCATGGCAGGGACGGCGTTGATCCCGATATTATCTTTGGACTAGAGTCGAAACTCTTTCTGGACGTGGACCACCATGACGAAGCTCACCACGAGGAGGTCGAGACGATTACTATTCACGATGGGTTATCAAACCTCGACAAGTCCAGTCAGCGCGTGGGCCTAACGAGGAGAATGTTGGAGGAGGCTCTCGAACTCTTATCGAAGGATGTGGTTTGGAGAGTGAAAGGCTTTCTTAGACTCGTGGAAGACGAGACACAGAAGTCCAATGTATACGTCCTGAACTGGGCATTTGGTCGGTACGACATGACACCACTGGATGCGGGTCTTTCGAACCAAGAGACAATTAAATTGACCGTAATGGGAGAGCGAGGAGAGGTGAAAAACGCATCTCGACGGTTTGCGGGAGAGCTGGGAGCCTTACAGTTATAGATTATCAATAGAATGTGCCTGAGTCGGGCCCTGAAAACATGATCAGTACATAGTGCAATAATATCCAAAAATCACATGCCCCGATATCTTGTTCTCATCCAAAACTCAGGGGGCTGGTCCTTTACAATGCTTTCCTATGCTTTATCTACAGGTAGCGTCGCTGGCTTTCCCAGAAATCCTTTCTCAAATGTATTTAAGCTAGCACCTATTTTCATCTTCCTATTGACGAGGAAGAAGATGCAGATATCGAAAAGTACCAACGCAAGTATTTGACTTGGGTTGCAGAGCCGCCACGCTCCTCTCCGCCAGCAGGGGCGGTGTCGTCATCTCCAACTAGAAATCATGAACATCGAACAGCTATCCTGAAGCAGATTATTGCCTGTAATGATTTATACGACATTCTTGGCATACCCAAATCAGTCTCACTGGACAGAATGATGCTTCGCAGAGCATACCTCTCCAGAAGCAAAGCCTGCCACCCAGAGTGCGTCAAGTTAGACTAATGTAGCTTAATTGCATAATTGTCCTCACGCTCCCCATTGCCTTGTTTTTCGCATATGTAGTAAATTTCCCGATGACCCTGATGCAACTCTTGCATTTCAAAAGGTGGCTCTGGCATATGATGTCTTGAGCAAACCATCTTCGAAAAGACTTTATGATGCCAAGGCATCTCCGAATTACGAAGCCTTTACTCCCCGCCCTGCTAATTATGCAGAAGATACCTTGAGAGGTGTCGTTTTAGCCGCCTTCAATGATTTCTTGGAAGGGGATTTGGAAATCGTCAGGACATTACTGAGTAAGGGTTTTAAATTCATCTTAGGCTCTCTCTCAAGTGAAATGACAGAGGCTGTCCATGATACCAATCCCTCGCTAGGCCTAGGAGAAGATGGGATATCCTCCATAATGGAGGCACTGCGAGCGATCCGCGAACGTGCCTTGAGTAAGTTCATCACGCGCGATCACGCTTCAATGAGCTTCATCATGAAAGCGTAGCTTGTCGCACCTGTATTTGCGCCCTGCATGCAGAGATTACGAGGCTTCTCGAAATCAAGAATGCTTTTCAGAAATTATCTTATTTTGATATCATGAGTCGTTCACGACTGACCATCCAATTGGCGCGAATTACTGTTACCCTTCCCATCTCCCTCGAAAATGCACTGCGTGGCCAGGAGAACAAAAATACCTCTCAAGAGACCGGAAAAACCCTGTTTCCTCGCCAGCTGAAGTTTCTTATCCATGGTGTCGACCTCGTACTTGAACGAATGGAGAGATTATTGCGGTAGTGCACCCTATGCGATATGATGGACCACGTTCATCTCGTTAAATTATTTGACATGCTATAAGTTATATCATTATGTCGACAAGGATTGTTAACTTCTCATAGACAGTTAGCTATGCACATATATAGGCAAGCTGTGGCTCCTATGATATAGATTCGGTCACAATTCAATAGTTTCTTTGTGTTTGAATTTTCGGCTTGCACGGTCGGCAGAACGAAACCGAAACTGGTTGCCATACAATTTGAACTCCATGTGTGGTATATCATTGACTGTCCGTGGATCGGGGCAATCGATGATATTTTGCGATGCGGATGCTTGCGCGTTGGAAGGCGGCATCAATTTGGATGTTTGATAGAGAGGAACTGCCAGCATGAAAACGGAATTTTGTTTGGGAATAGCTGGTGACCCATGAGCTCTAAGAATAAGCAAATACTAATCATTTCGCGTACTTTTGACTTTGTTTTGTCTTGTGACAATACTGAAGGTGTTTTCTGTGTCTAATATGACAATACCGGAAAGGCCTAAAACAGATACATTTTTGCTTTGATATACTTAACGGTATTGGTGAGCTGGTTTACCAAAAACCTATATCACTGACCTTTTATCATTGAGCCATGTAGATCGGCTTTTATTAGCTTGGCGTGCATGGTGGCAGGGTTGGACATAGATGGTCTAGATTGCATCCCACCAGCCGTGGAACTAGGTTGTGGGAGTCCCAATAGTTCAGACATATAATCCATCCACAGGTGATGGAGGGGTAACATATTGCGGAATCTGTTCCATCCAATCAGATGTTAGCGACACGAGGAATCCATCGGGACATACGTTACTTGAGATTTATCAAAGTTCCAGAAACCTCTTTCTTTGGCCTCATTTCTACTAGCTACGCCTAGTCGTTTCCGGGCCGAAAGTGCATCGCGTATCCGTCGCTTCTCTAGTTCTTCTACTTTTTTCTTGCTCTCCTTTGCTGGGTTTTCGAGCATTATCTGGCGACCTTGCACACGGTTGGCGTAGATACTAGCAGGGTCTGACGCCTGGGTTAGGTGAGAGGTCACATATGCAGGTGTAAACGAGGAGCTGGACGTGATTTTAATTCTTCCATTCTTTAATAATTGGGAAGTTTAGTCCGTTAATCTGCATAGGCGCCATACCTTTGCGGAGGGTAGTTCCTTGTATGGATCAATCAGAGTTCCAGACATGACGAAGGATCGAGTTGATGTGTTGTCTTCCTTTTATGTAAGGTCAATTTCTATGCCAAACTAATGATGCTCTATGCTAGGATGGCCAGAACTATCTGCATAATTGCTGCTATCATCACCATCCTGGTCCTTTTCCGGATCTGATTCCGGATCTGATTCACTCTCCGCATCCTCATCTGTCCCCTCTTCCCTGTCTTCTTCACTCTCGGGTGCCTCAACTTTCTCCGTGTCTGCGTAAAATTCGTCAAGATTAGTCCATTGACCTTTGTTGGCCCCACTCCTCGATTCAGGTCTTGATCCAGTGCTCGGCGTTAGGATAACTGGGGGTGAACCCCCTTTTTTTACGGTCTGAATAGCAGACGATGACGATGGAGCCGCTGGACCTGGTACTATGTCTTCCTCCGAGTTACGCAGGGAAGATTCCACCCCATGCTCCAGCCAATCTGGCAATATCGAATCTGTGAACGTCTGCTTTCCAGTAACAGCGCTCAAAGAACCGACAGCGGATTTGTCGTTGCCTGTGTACTTCAGTTTAGGATTCAACGATATGTAACAAAACCTACCTCTATGTCGTAGCCCAGTATCAGCGACATTCGATTTTCCATCAAAGAGAATCATCTTTACTTGTTCACTCCTGAGAACGACGCCGCCTCTCTCCTCAACATCGGTTCCATTTGCAAGGTCAGGAATGGTACCTGACAACAACGATGCCATCATACGCGCACGATCTCTCACATCGTAATCCTGGTCATAACGTGCAAGATTGAGTACATAACGTCCCAAAAGCTGTAGTGTATGGTCCGCTGGAGACAGCACGAGTAGTTTTGAGGCGAGGGTTACGACTTGTAGCTTGACTATCGAAGCCTGTTTGGCGGTCACAATCAGAGAAGAAAAATGAGACAAAATGCATGCTTACTTCCTGGATGAACGACTTGGTCGCCTTTCTCAACACATCTGGGGCCCATTCTACTACTCCTGGCGGTCCAGGTGTAGTGTCAAGACATTCCGCATACTGCCCGACAAGCCACAAGACACAAGCACGAGCGTTTTCGTGCTTTATGACATCGATGCTTCGAGCGAGGCGAGAAACGATGTGCGTCGCAGCGGACCCGCGCGGCGCGGATACTTGAACCTGGAGAAGAGACTTTAGCACAATGACTGCGCTGCTTACAACGACAGCTTTGAACAGTTTGTGAGTGACCAGTTTACAATGGTATTGACATACCATGTGGACTTTTGATCATTTCTGTTAGCGCAGACAAGCATTGCTTAGCACAATCGGGGACGAGCTGGGCACATTTCCCAATCGACATCATAGATTCTGATACGAATCCATCATCGGTGTCGCCCGTATATTCCTATGTCTAGATTAGTCACGGCCAAACACAATGCTGCTGTACTAACGACGAGTTCGCGAATTATTGCCTGAACGTTTTCGGTTGTCAAGACGTTCATCAATATCTGGAGTTTGTCTCGCTTAACCTGCCCAACATCATCATGTCGAATAAAAAATCGGGGGCAATACGGAACAAAGGGTTCCTGCTAGTGGTTAGCTAAAAGCGCGTCTGGAGAGTGAGAGCCTGACAGGATTCGTCCTGGATATCATCAAAATGTATACCAGAACGACTCGTTCCACTTCACGCGATTGATTCATCAGCCTGAGCAATGGTTGTACAACTTTCGACAGGTAGGACGGTGGTCCCGCATAATAAAGAATTCGTGTCGCAGCAATGACTACCTATAGGAAATTAGAACAGCTTTTCAAAGAGCTAAATGCTCACAGCAGAATTCCTGCTTTGTAGAAGCGGCTCCGCACTCGTTAGTAGTAGTTCGACGTCAGGATCCATATCAACCAATCCGCCATTCAGGATCGGTCGCGGCAGCATAGTGCGAGCATATCTCAAAAGGAGATTCATCAAGTCCACTTGTCCCCATTCATCCACATCAAGGAGGATCCGACAGAGTCTTCTATAGTGTTGATGCAGAAGATCTAGGCGTGTAGGGCAAACTGCTTCGAAAGCAACGGCAACACTCCCGATAGATAGAGGCGAACGATCGCGTAGCAATGATATGATGATAGAGATCAAGGCTGGTAGATGGTTAGCATCTAGGCTGGAATTTATGCCGTTCAAATCGGGAAATATCCTACGTTCAAGGTCCTGACGCACCTATAACATTTTGGTATGGCAAAGGCTGCTGACTTCCTGACGTATGGACTGACGTCTGCAGCACACTTCTTGATTGCAAGAACGACGATGTTACCGATCATCGGGACCTTGATCCCACTCAAAACACGTAGCGCCATTGCGCGAATAAACGGATTGCTGTCATTCAAATCTCTTTGAAACGCATTTATTGACAGGAGGGCAAGATCTGGTTCTTGTTCTGCATATTTTAGGAGGTAGATGTACACCAGCTTCCGGATTTCAAGATTCTGAGAAGCAACGTTCTTGACAACTTGCGCAAAGTGTTCTGAGACGTTACGTCCTTTGGATATGAGCTGCATACAACGTGATCGTTACATATCTCCTTAATTAAAGCCCACATACTGCAACAAGACGTTTCAAAGCATCCAACTTCTCTCTGTCACTGCTCGACTCCAGCTGTCGACGAATATTCTTGTCGTCAGGGGCATCCAAGTACAATGCACCGCCCCGTGCTATTGCAAAATCCCTAGTATGTTCTGAGAAAGACTCTTGTATGCGCATTCCAAGCCTTGAGGCATTTTCGGTGATAGCGTTCAGGTATTGACTTGACATTCACCAATGTCGACCAAGTGACAAATAACTCTCAACAACTCATGAAAAAGTTCACACGATATAGTCTATTTTGATTCTACACGAAACGTAGCATTACCGCTTCCGTCTCTTGAATATATACACCTTGAGAGATTGGAAGCACATACGCCTCCTCTGTGCCGTTTACACGTCCATCTTGTGTTTCGTAACTTTGCCCGCCCCAAGTAAGTCCGGAGGTGTCATCAGCACGCCTGATCTGCGTCAGTGGAAATTGGTTTAGCAGGTAATAGAAACTTACCCGATTGCAAGTCTTTTCACATACATCTCACTGTACGGAATGCCCAAAATATTAATCGTGATATGAACCGATAGCCTTATCCCCCCAAAGTACGCTTCGGAATTAATGAACAAGGCCCGTGCTAGGGTCTCGTTCTCGTAAAATGCATATCCAGTTACGTTCGGGTCATCGGTCTGGATTTCGACCATTTGAACGTTTCCGCTGGACCCAATAGCTTCTGCAATGATGATGGCAGCATAATATTCTGGCTGAACGTGGGGAGGTAGCGGTTGTGATAGAGGGGAGCCGTCCAATATGGAACGTGTCAGGGTTACTGGTTGAATCTGGAGTCGAGTTCTATGATTTAAGCAAGTCTGGAGGTGTCATGGGAAAAGACTTACAGGAGTATACCGAAATCCTACTCCCATGTGGTAGAATATGCGGGATACGCCGATTGATGCACTAAAGATACTATTGAATTCGTTTCGACGAGCCAACAACACACTCACGCATAAAGGCTGTAATCTAGCGACCAAAGAGTGGCCCCTGCCGTATTGCTGACGTTAGGTGCACCCTTGACGATGATGAAAAATCTCGCAAAAGAAAGAATGAAGAGGGTAACCTACATGACACGAAATACTATTCGTCTCTCCCAATACATAATCAAATCCGTTTGCACGAACACTGGCTATGTCGGGAATGAAGGCCGAGAGATTTCCTCTAATATTTGATTTTAACATTAGATCCTGCAGACTGGAGGGAGCGCCTTGACAGAAGGAAGCGCTGTAATGATGTTGTGAATAACTATTCGATGTTAATCATTAATAAGTTTGGGATAATGTCGTCATCACCGCACGTTGAGATGAGGCCTGCCAAACTGGAATTCAAAATGCTGCTCCCAAGAATTGCTTGAGGAGAGAAACCCGTCGTCGAATGAGAACTCCCCGCCAACGCGCCTATCCAGAATTTTATCTGTGAGATATTGGTGATTTGAGCAACGCTTGATACGAAAGATGCAAAGACACTCCATCTACATCATATCGTTCTGAGTTTCACGATTAGTCTGCTTGCAATTATAGACTTACTCCGACACATAGTCAGATACAGAGTAATTGCTTGGTCGGTCACCGTTGTGGCTGTATAGGTCTGGTTCATTACCGATCTCGATGGCATCCAGGATGATACCAGCATCCGTAAAAGCCTCCCCGGAGAACACCCCGAAGATTGAATGGGCCTCAAGGGTCGCGGCGGAAATATTATTTCGGCCCAAGTTCACACCCCAAATGACGTGAGTATCTGCCGCGGATAATAAGAACGAGAATTATTGCGGAGCGACTGCACTTACTTGCAGGTAGGAAGCGCGCAGTCTGATAGTAACCATTGCCTACGCTGATGTTATTCGCCTCGGGGTATGGAACCGTCGTAGTATACGGGGGAAATGTTGTTGCTGAGAACTGATGGGACAGGGTCAGCAAGATACACTTTAAGTAAATAACAATTCCATACCTGGACATTTGGGTCAAATATGGTACGATCTTCGCTGTTAGCGCCTATCCTGATGTAAGGCGGAGATCCCGTCTTGATTCTCAAATTATCAAGAACGTTGAAGAAGAAAGTGTTTCTCGCAGCTATTCCAGACCAGTTCGTCCAACGGTCCTGCTCAATAGAGAACGACAATAATGTCGGAGAAAGATAAAGTGCGTTCGAAGGGGGATCGGATGTGAGGACAATGTAGTCAAGTTGTCCACGAGCAAATGTTGCGAGGTATAATATGAGGGCTAGGGCAAGAAATGCGGCGGGGAGCATTGTGGCAGCGGCCGGACTCGGATTTTCTGGAGACCATTTATATCTGCTCGTGGGGTTATCATGCAAAGCAAACAACGAATGACGAAATAATGGAGACTAGAGAGAAGCGAATACGGTATAAGTACTTAAGTACTTAGGTAGCATGATCCGTCGTGGGCGGCTAATTAATGGTTAGTCTAGCAGTTACCTAACTTGGAAAAGCGCCATGCGCATCCAACCTCCACATATTTGTGTCTCGTTCACCCTGTCTTTACACCACCACGGCCACGACCTTGTCCCGGAATCGAGCTTCCAGCATAACGCTTTGACATGCTGATCAAGGTCGGTGCCTATAACCATCAAGTATGTTTCACATTAATCATCATCCCCAAAATCCGTACACACTGGCGAGCGCTTACGAGGCGCTGCAGGTTTGCGGCTTGTAGGAAACGTGTTTCGGCTGCAGTCCAGTAGGTCGTGCATCATGAGTTTACCGTAGGTATACTACATACTTTCTATTATTCCCCACTCGGCATTTGTATTTTCTATGGTTCTTTATTTTCGCTGCTTTCTTTTCCATCTCAGCGTAAGGCATTACGTGCGCTGTGTGACGTGTGACGTGTGACCGCAACATGGGTCTGTTGATGTCCCTCCCGCTCGCAAGCGGGCTGACCACCATTGCAACTTCATGTCTCGCTGGCCTAGCTTTCTGTTTTACTTCCAATGCTGGTTTGTGTCTTGCTCTGCGCCCTTTGTATTTCTAACTTCTTCCAGCCTCTATGTTCTTCAAGTCATGTAACTGTAACTCATCCATTGCCACTCGTGTTGGCTTTGCTGTACGCTGTTCTACTCTGCTCCACTTCACCCGCTCATTTGATCCCAGATCATATTCTCCCTCAATTCCATGTTAGCATGGGTCATGAAGACAGACCTTGTCATACAGCTCATAGAGAAATGGAGCCTTAACTATATCAAGATGGATTGTAAAGAGGGAAAATGCTATGGTGTGCTTGCGGTACGGCATCCATGTCAACAGTGACAGATTCTGGGTCTGACATCGGCAGTAGATTCATCGTATCTGCTTCGCACTGGCTCTCTTCCATCTTCTACTGAGTGCTCTACTCATTGGCCTGAAAGACACCCGTGATAAGCGCGCAGCGATCCAGAATGGGTATGTTTAGCTTCCGATGCTTCGCGACGATGTCTCACAAATGCAGCTGGTGGGGTCCGAAAGTCCTTTTATGGCTTGTTCTTGTAGTAACGTCCTTCTTCATCCCCAACGGCTTCTTTATATTCTGGGGAAATTATGTTTCCCTTATTGGTGCCACCGTATTCATCCTTCTCGGTCTCGTCCTGCTGGTCGATTTTGCCCATACATGGTCTGAAACGTGCATAACGAAGTGGGAAGAATCGCCGAACAACTCCAACTTATGGCAATGGATTCTCGTAGGATCAACGGCTGCCACGTACATCTTTACCATCACCATGACGGGAATCCTATATGCTTACTTTGCTGGCTCGAGTTGCGGATTGAACCGCTTCTTTATATCTCTCAATCTCGCATTGTGCATTCTCGCAACAGTAATGTGTGTACATCCCTCGATTCAAGAATACAATCCCCGCTCTGGCCTAGCACAATCTGGAATGGTTGCCGCCTATTGCACATACCTTATTGTTTCCGCAGTAGGCAATCATGTTGATGAGAAGACAGCGTGTAATCCTCTCAGAAACAACACAGATACCGTGGAGGGAACGCGCAAAGTAACTGTCATTCTAGGCGGAGTTTTCACGTTCTTGGCGATCGCTTACTCTACAACCCGCGCCGCCACCCAAAGTCGCGCTCTTGTCGGAGCGAACAAGAGAGGCGTTCAACTCAACGGCGATGATCATTTAGACGATCATTCCGAACTTGACGTAGTCTCCACTCAGCCGGGAAGGATTGAATCTCCGAGATATCAGGCTGTGCTCTCCGCCGTTCAAGCTGGGTAAATCCTTCTTCTCTTGCTGTGAACCAAGATATTGAAAGAGAATTTAGCGCTATACCTGCATCTGCGTTGGACGAGGAATCGTGGGACGACGAAGGAGATGTAGGCGAATCCAGAGACGATGAACGACATGGTACACGGTACAACGTAAGTGCTTAATACATACAGCAGGTGGTATGCTTAGCTCTTGAAGTATTCTTGGTTCCACGTCATTTTTGCCATCGGATCCATGTATGTAGCAATGCTCCTTACAGACTGGTGCGTTCTGTTTGTTGCAAGCTCCCTCGCGCATAATTAATTTCTGGCTAGGAATGTTGTTTCGCAACGAGTGAGTTCCGGGCACAATAACGTATATATTGGGCGATCCGAAGTTGCTATGTGGATGCGAGTCGTCTCCAGTTGGGTGTGCATGTTGCTGTACATGTGGAGTTTGCTTGCCCCCGCATTATTCCCAGATCGGTATGATCATCATTCACTCCCCAAACCATTGCTGATTGACTTCCTGCGATATTCAGTTTTGGAGACATTTGAATCATTAATCACTGAGTATTGTGTAAATTGTGTTGTTTAAATAATGAATGATGCATTGTGTTGGAGGGAAAAAATATTCTGCATTAAGAGGGAATCGAACCCCCGGCGGGTCGAAGAAGCACTGTAACAGTGGCAACGACCCAGGTTACCACTACCCCATTAATGCATATATTTAGAATGCGTCTCACTAGCATCTCTCAACTACCGAAGGATCTTGTTGATGCACTTGGAAAATGTGGTATAAGGACAGATAGTGACCTTCTGTTCTCCAGGACACCTCTTGAAGTGTTCCACAGTTTACCTAATGGAACAATATCTCTCAGTGACTTCCTTGAATGCTTTAATGTTGTCACAGAGGTGGTGAGCGTGCCGGGCATGAGAGCCATTGATATTTTCACGCAGGATGCTTGGGTCAAAACTGGAGTACCCATCTTTGATGAACTCGTGGGCGAGTCAAGCAGACACGAAGTCATTGAGATCTCCGGTGCTCGTGGTTCCGGAAAATCTGCAAGTATTTTCTCCGTTTCCTATGGTCTTAGTCATTCACTTCGGCTTAGTGTCTAGCCTTGAATGTTGTCTTACACTACCTGGTAGAACATCCGAATGCATCAGCTATCTGGTTTGATACCACTGGTGATTTTTCCGCCGAGCGTATTACGCCGATTTTAGAATCGCTCGCTGCGCAGGTAAAGCTCTCAACTTCGCGCGCTTTTTACTTGCGAGTCGCTTACTAGTACTTTCATTTAGGATACTGCATCCGTGCTTGATCAGCTTCAAGTTTGCCCTTGTTTCGATATTGACGGCGTACTCAGTGTGCTGGACTCGGAAACAGACCCTAATGAGCTGCACCGGTTCAGTCCCCCATTCCCAATTCACTTCCAACCATTTACTCTAGATTTAGGTTGAGATGTCGTTTCATCGTGATAGACACCGTCACGCAATTGCTCGGATCAAATCTCAGCGCAGTGTCCGCACAGGGACATGCGATGATGGTGCATTTCATGAGGCACCTACGGGAGAAGGCTCGACACGAGCAGCTTACAATTCTTGTTCGTTCCTGATATTAACCTTTTCTCCATCTGATTTCATGGTCACACAGGTGGTAAACAATGCGATTAAGGCAAGGCCAGGGTTAAACAATTCAGTCGCATCTGGAGATCGGCAGCCAGCCCTTGGGCCATCCTTTGCGTTCCTGACTGATTCGACACTATGGCTTTCTAGATGCGATTTGAGCGGTGGAGACGATGACGAATGCACATTCAAAGCGGAGGTTCTTCGGTCAAGGAAGACGGTTAATTTCATTCTTTGCTTACGCTACGAATCTGACGGTCTACCAGCCGTCTAGGGCCTGGGGTAAATTCAGACTACGCAATGGCACTGTATACGAGGAGGCCCGACAAAGTTTATGATCCTAAATGAGAATGGACTATGCCCTTATTCAAATATGAAACGTGCGTCAGAAACCTTATCAAAGTTCGGGAGAACTCTGGTCTTCATATCTAAACCTACGATACACCTGATAAGTTCAATTGCCACTTCTAAAGAACTAAAGTACGAGCGCCTTCTCCTTTGCTATCAGTGTTTCCAGCAAATCTAAATGACTATTTCCGGCGAAACTGTTGAGATTGGCTGGCTTCAAGGGTCCTCTGACGGTAGGTCCACCATAACCCCAATGCTTATTCACGATAGCTTTAATACCTCCGATTCCGCCAATCTTGGAAATGGCCCAATCAGCATGCCCAAATTCCGCCTGGAGCTGCATGGCTTCTTGTATATTACCTTCTTTCCACAGAGCATACAAACGCGCATGATGCTTGGGAAGAATGTTAACAAGCGCCGCAATCGCTCCGCAGCTCCCAGAAACGAGCCCCTGTACCAAAACGTCTGAGCGTCCCGCAAAGACGGCGAAGGTATCCGCATTAAACTGAGAGGTGAGGCGATGGAGTTTTCCAATATTGCCGCAGGATAATTTTGTGCCAACTATATTTGGATGTGCTGCAAGCGCGGATATAATTTCGGAGTCGAGGTCCAAACCTGCCGTAACCGTCGGGAAATTGTAAATCATCGTCGGAATGGGGGACGCATCTGCGACTTCGCGGTGGAAGCGGAGGATGTTTTCGGTTGACATGTAGTGAGGCCAAGTGGATGGCGTCAACACGAGCGCGTGGGATGCACCTGCCGCATGTGCATCTATGCAAAGCCTTTTCGTCTCGCGGGTTGATTGCGCCCCTGTTCCGGCGATGACGAGAATGGAATTGTACCCATGCTCGTTTAAGGTCCGACGGGTCAAGCGGATAGCTTCTTTGCGTTCGTCATGAGAGAGATGTTGGGCTTCGCCGTTTGAACCTTGCACAAGGATACCAGCAACTCCACCCTAGATATTCCGATTCTTTTGTTAGATGGAGGCCTCTCGTAAACTAGCTGACGCATCGAGCATCATACCTCAGCTAATCTCAAGACATGTGCCCTAATTGCTGGAATGTCAAACTCCTCGTCTTCTGTGAAGAAGAGGACAGCAGGAACGTAGATTCCAGGTGGAGGAACATTGGACATTATGACAAGATGGAAAAAAAGATAATCAATCGGTCATCATATGTACAGTTGCAATGCTCGGGCCACTCGGTGTAAGAGCCCATGGAACGCATAACTGATGGATTGCCTGACGTTATGGTATATATGATATAGAAAACAAACAACACGTATTCATTACAAGGCAGATTAAGGGGTGTTCATATATCATGGATCAAGCCTACGCTTGACGCGACGTTCTGTGAGAGTACCCTATGCCAAAAATTAACCGGAGAACTAATTAATCAAGTTCACGTTCTTACCTTGTACGAAACCGTCTTGGTTTTCGTTGGACAATTCTTCAAGAGTTCGTCCCTTAGTCTCAGGAAGCAACAAGGTCGAGAAGATGCCAGTAAGCATGAAGAAGGCGAAGATCTCCAAGCTAAAGGGAAGGAATAAGGATGGATGACGCGGTTCTATAGGATATGTCTTACATGTGCTTGAGGAATTTGTTGGTCCCACCAATATTTATCAGTTGGGCAAATCCCACTTGAGATATAATGGCACCGAGCTTTCCAGACGCGGCGGCAATGCCATGGCCTGTCGAACGGTAACGCGTGGGGAACACTTCTCCTGGTATGACAAATGTAGTGGTATTCGGACCAAAGTTCTGGAAGAAGTCCGCGAGGCAGTACAGGAACACAAAGCCTTTTGTGGCGGCCGGAGTGGCTGTAAGCTTTTCGAAGCCAAAGCCTGTATTCGTATTTAATCGCGGTACCTTTATAGAAGGCGTTGAGACATACCCATGATAAGGAAGAGAATAGTGAGGACAATAAAGCCCATAAGCTGAATGGGTTTACGGCCCCAGCTGTCGATAAACAGGAATGAAACCCAGTAACCCGGGATCAAACCAGCAGCGGACAAAATAAGGTTACCGACAGAGATGTTGTACAAAGATTGGTAGATGCCTAGCGTTCCTTTTGCAGTTCCTCCACCAAAGCCGATGGCTTTCAAGATGATAGACGAGTTCAATCCAAGACCGTAAAAAGCAATGTCGAGAGCGAACCAAGAGTACGCGGCACCGAACAAAACCTTGAAGTTTGCCCACTGGCCAAAATGCTGAGTAAAGTCTTTCCAAGTAGCCTTCGGTGCAACGACACGGCGGATATTGTCTGAATCATACTCGGCTTCGTTGTGTCTGAGATTGCTTTCAATATCAGCGGAGGCCTGATCAAGGTTACGGTCGATATCCATGGTGTAGCGAGGGGTCTCTGGAATTGTAAGACGGAAGTATAAAGCAACAGCGGCGGGGACACATCCAAGACCGATGAGAAGACGCCACATGTAGTCGACGGAGACAAGGTGAGTCGGCGTCTCATGCAGCAACTGATTTTTGTACGCAGCCACTACGACAAGGGCGACGAGTGCAGCGGCTGATGATTCGTTATTTTTGGTGCAAGGCAGCCCCAACGCAAATGAGACATACCAAAATTACCCCATCCTTGAGACGCGAATACAGCAGTCATCAAACGACCACGAATATGGGTTGAAGCGAACTCCGAGGATATGACGGCGCTAAGAGGGTAATCCCCACCAATACCTACGCCCATCTGCAACAAGATCTAAGCATCCCATCGCATATTGAAAGGTCGTATCTTACAATGCCACGCCATACAACGAGAGTGCCAATGATAGAAACAGCGAAGGCGCTGCCTGAAAGAGCTTGTCCAAAGGTAGCGACGATTATAATCATGAGCTCAACACCGTCTAGATAGCAATCATCAGTAGGGAATTAGAAAACACCATGTCTAGTACTTACACATCCGCTTGCGTCCAACGCGGTCCGCAAGCCATCCGAAAAGGAGTTGACCGATGAGCGTGCCTACGGGAGTGGCTACTTTGACGCCTAGACTTTGAGCGCTGTTCAGAGCACCGTCTAGGATACGGATTAGGAAAGGGTTCCAAAGAACTAGAGCGAGAGAGAGCGCTTACTTTTACCATAAACATAGCCGAGCATCGACGAAGCGATGTTAATGGCGAAGATATCGTAGCTGATGGACTGTCAGAGAGGATCAGAAAGGGAAAACTTGGGACATACGCATCCGTGAAGAAGCCGACACCCGCAACCATGCAGACTTTGAAGTGGAACCATCTGGAGGATAAGATGAGCAATGAGTGGCAGCAGAAGCGAAGCTAAGCTAAACATACGAGAACTTGGCATTATCTATTTCAGCCAATGCAAGTTTACGACGCTCATCGAGACTATAGGCAACAGTGTGGACGTTTTTGTCATCAGAGTCATCACTTGTGTGCTTCTCCAGAGTGGCCATGGATGAGTATCAACCGGGAGCGGGGAGGAAAGGCTGAAAGAAGAGAAACGGATACAGTGGCTTTTAACAGCACGGAAGAGCTGAATACATTGACAGGTAGGCACACGGAACGACAGCGCACGTTCGCGACGAAAGCCAATCAAAGCGCAATTGCAAAATTGAGCATGCGGTGCACAGGAACAGCACTCCTATAGTAAAATATTCTCACGCTCTCATGTCAACGCGCCTTCGTGCGCTTGCACTCTACAAAGATTTACAGCGTTTAGCTAAAGATTATCCTGACCCTGCGTTCGCTCTTCTCCCATTTGTACTTAGCCATACTAACTCTCATCTTCAGTTATGACTATCGTGGTCGTATTCGCTCCATGTTCAAAAGTAATGCCGTCCCACCCGAGCAACTCCACCACTACTTACTCTCCTAGACAACAGCCATCTCTCAGACACTCAAGACATAGAAAACGCCCTCAAACTCGCAGATTACATCAGAAAAGGTCAGCTCTATCCCGCCACAGTCGTGGCTAGTACATACACCTCTTTCACAGAAACCTTGGCACTCTATTCTCTAAGGAAATATAGACATCTCAAGCGCATGTATCCATCTGATTCTTGACACCCTGATCGTTCCGAACCGCACGTTCCAGTAGTATCCCGGTCTCCCTTAGATTATCATGATCGTTGCTATTTTTCCGCTACACGTTCATACTGCCTATTATTACTCCTATAAATTAGCCTTGGCGGCGCCACTGAGTTTTGTGCCGATGCCGGCACGGTTTATATCGGGTATCGACCTGCACGCGACCTAGAGCTCTGGTCTTATAGTAGTGTGCAGGGACGGATTGGCATTACAAGTATCCTCATGGTACGCCAGCTGAACCATGTGAACCACTCCATCCAACTAGATCCTAACTGGTAATGTACCTACGTCAAACATTATCCTACCGCAGCTGACCGGCCTAGTCATACACTATAGTACACACGCACGTGCGTCGCAATCCGTCGAAAACTTACACAACCAAGGGTATTTCGTCCGAGTCTAACCAATGATTCGGTATCGTCTCCTGGCAATGATCGACCGTGCTCACCGACAGAAATTTTATGCGGACGCTAATCCGAGTGCACGAGCACCGGCACCCACATCTCCCTCCCAGCCCAAGAACCTTTCGTAATGCAATCCCTTGGTGATGGGCGTATCGAATTCATCTACCCATGATCGCCCGATTCCCTTCGACCGAGCCCATACCGACACAAATAATATTCTTTTCAGCCTCCTGTTCAAGAAAAACCAGTGCGAAGACCAAAGCAGCGCCCCCCGTCTTTTCACGTGCCAACTCGAAAATGACTCATCCTCAGGTGAATAAGACGCCGATTTGGTGGTTCGTAATGGATGCGGCGCTTCATCAACATCGTAATCATCAAACTCGAATGCAAGTTCCTCGTCCGTGGATGAATCCTCATCTTCATCCGTCGCGACGTCATCCTCCTCATCAGAAAAGTCATGTGAATGCGGATCAGCTTCAATCTCCGGAGTATACGAATAAACATCACAGTCGGACAGGCCAACGACATCGTCGATCAGCCGAAATAGCGCCGGGTGTGTTCCAGAGATGATGGGAGGAGGTGCCAATGGGCTAATTATGGGCCGGTTGTACGGAGAACTAGAACTCGGCACGGAATGTGGGAAGAAATCGGAGGTAGTGGGCGGATATGATGAATATGTGCGGGGCGCGGTCATTGTCATCCTGCCGTTGGAG
Organism: Amanita rubescens; assembly: GCA_015039365.1. Taxonomy (NCBI): domain Eukaryota; kingdom Fungi; phylum Basidiomycota; class Agaricomycetes; order Agaricales; family Amanitaceae; genus Amanita; species Amanita rubescens. Next base: position 632,486 of record WION01000006.1, read on the forward strand.
GCGAGGGTATTGCTCAAAGCATTGAGCACGCTGGCGCCGCTTTCCTCCTTGCAAAACTGGTTCGGCCGAACGTCTGAGAAGTCGTGGTCAGGAAAGGCCACATTGAGCGTCGCAATGAGAAGATAAAGGGTCTTTCGAGATGCATGCTTGTCCATTGTCCCAAACGGCGTCGTTTCCGCCTCGTGCTCGAGCGCGAGCCATGAAGGCACTGGAGGCGAGTTGGAGACCTCATCCTGGTATGCGTGCTCGAGGGATTTAAAGAGTTTCTTGTCACGTTTAATGTTCTTGCAGCTATATGCTTCCATGCGCGTGTATACGCAGCACTCCGGGCCCTCGTGGGTCAGGGTCTCTGCGAGCCGGGAGAGCGCGGGTACTTCGATGTACTTCATGAGGTGCCGCGCTGGATGTCGATGGTGGTGAAGGTGTCAATGCTTTACGACTTTAAATAACCGAAAGCTAAGGACTGCGAGCAACGTGCGATATGCGTTGGCGGTCGGCTGGGAAGGCAGCGGTGCGTTCGGGCCACGCAGCTGCCTTTTCCGGATGATTTCCGGTTTTAGTTACCTCATGCGCGTATAGTCCCTACGTCAATACAACCGAAGAGCTAACCGCCCGGCTTTCTTACCGACAATATCATATGATAACTCGCCTACCTTAAGTAAGAGACACGATCCGCCTCCTACTGTTTTCCGCTTCCAACCATGTCGGACGATGTCAAAGCTTCAGGTTTCAAGGTTCATACTCATCTCGTTCTCCGTGCATGCCCAGCTAACGGTGTCTATCAGTCCTCTGAAGTCATCTCCGGCATGCAATCCACATTCTCACAGCTCTCAGAAGCAGAAAGGAAGGACAAACTAAAAAAGGTATTAAAAAAATACCACTTCAGAAGCAGGGCTCTCGGGGTCTAAAATGTTTCCTATAGACCAATGCCGTATTTGAGCTGCAAGTCACCAACGAGAAAAAGGAAACTGTGACATGGACGATTGATATGAAAAAGACGGGCACGGTACATAAGGGCAGCGCGAAACCAAAGGCGGATGTTACTCTCATACTCTCTGACGAAACTCTTGTAGACCTTGCTTCCGGCAAAGTAAGCCCCTTTGTGCATTGACAGAGGCCACACCTGTCTTACTCCCTACCCAGTTGAATGGCCAGAAAGCTTACATGACAGGTAAACTCAAGACCAAGGGTAACCTTATGCTTGCAACGAAGCTCGACTCCCTTATTTCGGTCTGTGTTATGATCTTCCGTCCACCCGTATATGCGTTAACGAGACCTTCAGACGAAGAAAGCCAAGCTTTGATAAAGAGTATATTATAGTGTAATGTACAATTCCGTGTGCAAATAATGAAGATTGAGATGTGATTACGCCTGGTACCCTGTAATTTAAAAGGAGCGACATCTAAATGGTTTCAGAACCTTCCGAAAAGTCCTCTTTGTCTCCTAGGCTTAGGCTGAGGATCGGAGCGTAAAGTCGAGAGACTGTTAAGCTGTTTCATTACCTGAGCTGTCCGTCAGTTCACTCTTTCGATTCAACAAGGCAACAGCAATCACCTCTTCGAGTTTCTCCTTTCGCTCTTGCAACTCCAAATGGCGCTTGACGGTCGGATTTTCGCGGGCAAATACCACAATTTCATTGCGGTCGAAATCGTACAGCAATCGAGAATCAATCTCGCGGGGAAACTGGTCGTGGGTCAGCTAATATTCACTAAACTCGAGCTGTGAATGCAACCTGATAGAAGAACTGTTCCAAAAGCTCAATGTTGATAAACATGGCAGATGTATAAGCGAGCTTCTCCGCGACTGCGCTCAAAAACGCTTCAGGGCAAAGAACATCGTTCTCAGGCCCTGCACGACATGGTTTTGACTTGAGAGCAGCAAGCCGGAGTTTGAGCATATTGACTCGTTCCGAGTACATCATCGCTGTCCGAGCTAGAGATTCAAGATCAGGGATGGCCAGCATAGCAAAAAAGGTCGAACGTACCATCCACAATCTGCGCCGGGGGATATTTGTAGGAATCAGAAATGGAGTCATCGTCAGAACCGCCGCTAGGCGATGCTGGCGACTCTCCCATCCTCTCCTTCTCTCGCCACGCTTTCTCCTTCTCCTCTAAGCTTCTCACATATGATACTAACCCACCCAACCTTCTTCCGCCACCAACTTTTTTTCTGATATCAACGAGCTTCTTCTCACACATGGACATTTCACGCTCCATTAATTCCACAGCTCTTCCTCTTCCTCTCTCCCATTCCTGCTTGTCTATCTCCACGTCGTATTTGTACGGTTTGATGCAATTCTCTACTTGGTCTGCAGTTAAGCCAACTCGGTCTCGCAGAATTCCGTGGGAGAATTCGATAAGCCGTGCCGCTGCCAGTGGATGGTGTGTAAAAGGCTCCCGTACAGCAACGGAATCAATGAATGACCGAAGAGCGTCCGCAACAAGAAGCGTCGAATCGCGTCCGACTCCAGACTTGGTCAGGAGGGATGACGCGGCGGCCAGTTTGTGGGACCAATATGACGCGTTTTCCATATCTGCCGTGAGTTGACTGTCTTTCTTCGACGTCACGCCGTTACTCGATCCAGAAGCAAGGGCGGCAATAGCAGCGTTATGCCAGCGTTTTCCCATGATTGTATCTGTAGCGTATGTGGTGAGTTCATTCTCCGATCTTCTATCCATCCAATAAAGTTGCTCCAATACATCTAATACCTTCTCTTCCAACATAGCCTTGAGTTGCCCTCGCACAACAGGCTTTGAGAATGCATCCCGTGACTCCCTGAACTTGGTCTTTAATGCGTCCATCGTTTCCGTCACGTAAGACTCCGGAGATATACGTCGATCGTTATATTGAACTTTGAACTGATACGTCGCCTCTTCCAACTCGAGTTGAACAGCATTCGATATGCCGTGAAGAGAAGAAGCCATGGATGATTCGAGCACTTCCATTAGACGGCGACGTAGCGTTGGTAATCCAACCAGTAGAGGTGTTGACGAGGAGGGTGAGGAAAATACATCACGATGTTGAGAAAAGTAATCATTTTCACTCTTGGGAGCCACAAGGCCTGTGCCGCTATGCTCGGCAGATTTCTTGGTGCTGTTGGATTTTCGCAACCACACCGACGTATCCAAGATGAAGTGGGTATCGATTGCCGGCTAGAATGCTCGCACCTTGCTCGGCCGGTACAAGATCCATCTTGGTGATGACGCCTATAGTGCGCAGACCCAGAGGATCAACTCTGCGGCTGGCTCGAAGAGCTGGTGAGTTGGCGAGATCAACATCGGCGGCGCAAACGGCCAATATGATATTCGGTTCTCGGATATATTTGTCGCAGAGTGAGGATATTTTTTCTTTCAAGTTCTCAGGTTGGTCGAGGGAGGAAATTTGAACATATCCGGGAAGGTCAATGAGTGTAAGGTCCGGAACATTGGGAGAATAAATGCGCAGATCTATAGGTTCGGAAGAGATAGCTTCGGTGGCCGAAACGGAGAGATTGAGGTCGGTCAGAGCACGTTGAACTTCAGCAAAACTCGTCACTTTGTGAAGCCCGAGAGCTGGTAATTCGCAGTATTCTAGGGGGTGGGGATCCGCGGCAGTTGGCGGTGTGTGGATGAGGGTAAGCTCGATGGGACGCCGAGTAACCATGTTATTGCCCCTGCAATGCAATTGAACATGACACAAGAAGAAACAAAGTAACCACAACGGACTTTGGAAGAAACTCGTGCCCTACTATTGCCTCTAGTACAGGAGGTCTTCCCTGAGCTTTGACTACCAATGACAACGAGACTAGGCAACTTGAGCGCGTCACTCTGGTCTATGCTGAGAAGCATGCTACGGATTTGTATAAGCTTCTTTGTCAAGTGCATAAGGCCATTCTGCTCGCGGGCGTCCAACGTATCTTCAACGTTTGAATCGGATGGTGAGGCCATTGTTGCAGCAGCCAACGCAGCAATGGCGGCAGGATTGGTCTTTGGAAAACGCTTGTTGGAACTTTCCGCGCCACCAGGAATCGCTATTGTTCACCGTCGCCCTGGCTTTGCGATGCTTTGAAGAAGTCTTTCAGGAACTGAGGAGTTTCAAGAGCAGGTACGCGTTCGGACACTGCCTTGAGACCATTGGAAGCCGCTTCAAGAATGTCCTGTGTTGTCTTTCCTTGTATATTGGTTGTTTTGAACGAGAGCAGATACGTGTGACGAAACTGTCTTTAGGCCATCGGACGCTGATTCAAGCCAGTCATGTGCTGTTTCTCGAGTAGTATCTACCCATGCAGTGGTCTGCTTTCTGAGCTCTGATATATTTTCTTAGCCCATGGTTAGTCACTGACAATTAAGATAGGACATACCCTCAAACTTGTAATTGGCATATGCCAGACCCCCTACCCCTACTGTGGCACCGGCTATTGGAACACGAAACGCGCGCGCAACGAAACGGGGTATCGAAGAATAGGAAATGACTCGGACATGAACCTGGCGAAACGGAGTCGGAAATTGGGTGTTGTAGCGTCTCCGAAGTGAGGCGTCTGCATGTAGGGTGATGAAATGGCGGTGAGACGGCCTCTGTTGAGGAGAAAGACGCCTGGAAGGCTGGGGAACGCGGTATGCAGCGGTCTTGTTCAGGCTACGCCTGATGGCAGAGTACATCTCACATTGATTACATAACATAAACTATCTACGCTTGTAACTCACAGCGTCCAAGTCATATTCAATACCCGCTTCTGCGAGCTTCCGTTTGCGCTCTCGCTCTCGCTTGAGCAACCTCTTTTCTGCTTTGACTTGCTCATCCGGCGTCCGTTTCTGCGTAGTTTAGCCCTAATTATTTATTTACCACCTCGTCGAGAACTTTTATCCGCACCTTATTATGCGTCACTCTCTCTACGCGTGCCCTTGGAACTACCCGCCACTTGCGGTTCGCTCCAATCCACAGTTCTGGATGCACCTTATCTTTTGGAATCACTTTGCATTGCAAAAGATGTCCCATGATCAAATAACTGTCCATCGTCTCTGCCACTATTTTGGCTACGGACGAAGAGTCGAACTCTAAAAATGCATAATGTTTCGACTTTCCTGTCTGATGTTATCTAAATGAAAGGCCATGGAAGGATACACTATAGACGTGACGTACCCTTTTGTTGCGCGATAATCGTAGTCGAGTCACATTCCCGAATTGTGAGAAGTAGCCCTTCAGTTGGTCCTCGAAAAATCCATGCGGTAAACGGCCAACGTATATGACGCCGCAGTCGTCAGTCTAGCCGTAGTCAATGGGAGACTGTAGACAACGCCCGTTTTGCTCACCGTTTGTCGTTTTGCTTTCTCTAATTTTGCTCTGACCACAGCATCATCCTTGGCTACGGTTGGTAACTTGTCTATGTCAATTGGATTGGCATCTAAGTTGTCATCCTCGTCTGAGGAGTCATCCGTCGTCGGTTGTTAAACCATGCAGGTCCTCATCTTCGCTCCGCGATTCTTCGTCCCCACTGGCACTCTCTTGTGTATTTTGATCAGACTCCTCCGCAGAGTCTTGTTTTGCAAGCCACGTTTTTGGAAGCAATCTTTTTTTGTGATGAGGTGGATGGTTTGGTCAAAGTCGGCATCTTGTTGAGATATTTGACTGCCAGATATTTTTAGTCCTGCATCATGACGCTCTCACACTCTAGATTCGAGCTCGATACCGACTTCGTAAATGTAAAATGTATGTACTTCGCCTTGTCAATTGGAGATGCGCTGGAACAACAGGGTCCTAAATGACATTGCTGATCCGAGAATAATCATAGGCTTAATCCATATGCATGTGGAGTGAGTGCATATGGAGACTTTCACACCCGTCAGAATAATTATAACAAGCCGGTGACCAACACGCGCGTCGCCAAACGAACCCGTAGTGAGCGCGAAAACCTAGTAGGACGAGGATTTGAAATGAAATGTAAAAGTGTAACACTAGATGTAAATAGCAAGCCGATATAAAGGCTTCTTGATGCACTCAACAGCTCCGCCGTACGCAACGCCAACTATCCCTCACTTACCATCCCCTTCCACTTCGCGTCCTCGCGGTTCAATAGGCTCTTCCTTCTCGTTTAACCCACAGCACCTCGTCGACTCATATCTTGATGCGAACACAAGTACCATCTCAAATCCCAACACCTTTGCTCTGGACCCAAATCGATCCATTCTCCCATCTTCACCACGTCATTCTTCGCCACGTCGTCCTAGGCATATCAAATCCAGCACTAGTCGTCAACCCCATCCATTAGCGACGGACACTACAGATGTCTTTCAGGATTCAGACGATGACCCAGAACAAGATGGTAGTCACTCATGGGGCATGGTTGACCGCATGCGTCTTTGGCGACACGATGCAATGATGCAGCACCTCTACGAAACGGCAGCATTCTGGGGCGATAAGATACTTAGCTGGACGAGTGGGTCGCGTGCTCATCTTTTGGCCAAAAAACACGCTAACGTCGCGTTATTTTATTTGCATCAGACGATCCTAACGATGCCTTTTGGCTAGCTCAGACTTACTTCATGACACATCAGTATTCTCGAGCGGAACAATTACTAACTCGACCGTTCCCTACAATTCCGCCCAAGCCACCAAATCATCTAAAACCATCTACAAATGGGCATCCCAGTTCAATGAAGGGCAAGTTTCGTGAACAAGATGAACCACAACCACGTCCCACCTCGCCGCGCCTACCTGCAGGTCCGGGTGGGATGATTGAAGTTCCCGAAGAAATGCAAGACCGCGTCTCGAGACTGGTTGACATGAGTGTAGCTTGCCGGTACCTCGCCGCCCAATGTCAGGTATGTCTTGTTCTCCCCGTGCTCTTAAATTTCGCTTTGACGGTAATCGTAGGTTCGGCAAGGTAATTGGCCTGCAGCGACTGAAATGCTAGGCGAAGCTAATCCATTTCGCGGCTCGGGAAGGAGTGGACCAACCATTCCAAATGTCGATGGAGGAATCAAAGTACGTTTTAATCTTCTACCTTCGTGCCGGAATGATCATCATGTATATATAGGTGGAAGCTTCCATGTGTCACCTCCGAGGTGTCCTAATGCTAAAACTGAACAGGGGCGATCAAGCGAAGCAATGCTTTATGGAAGCCTTGGCCCTTGATGTCAAGTGCTTTGAAGCGTTTGATCAGCTTGTGTCTGGGGAAATGATGACTGCGGATGAAGGTATGTCTGCATACCAAAGGACCGGATCAAGCTTGCGAGCATACGATTAGAATGGGAGTTTGTACAAGGCCTTGCTTATTCACAACAGACTCCGGAAGATGCTGAATTTGTGCAACTTATATATACGACTCGCCTGCGGAAGTACAAGCATAATGTTGAACACGCTCTGACGAGGCAGCGGCTGGTGGAAGACTATAGTTTGGGTGACAATCCCGATGTATTGTATAGTTTTGCCGACGCTCTATACGTGAATTTCCGTTGGGCGGACTGCTTTGCTATAACGTCAAGGTTAGCAGGTGGTGTCATGAAATCTCCAATCTTACTGATCAAGAGCTATAGGATAATGGGCTTAGTTTCTATACACAATGCTGCTATGCCTCTCCACATAGCATGCATGTATCATCTTTCACATCTTCACTCGAAATTGTTCATTTTGGCACACGAAATGGTCGATCGTGAACCGGAAAATCCCATCAGTTGGTATGCTGTGGGCGTATGGTATCTCAGCGGAGGCAAATGGACACAGGCAAGGCAGTACTTTAGGTCTGTTGCATTTATCGCCTTAGACAAGTAATTATGACCGTGTCGCCTCAGTAAAACGTCCCTCATGGATCCGAGGTTCGCTCCAGCGTGGATAGCATTTGGTCATACTTTTGCTCTTGAAGGAGAACACGATCATGCTGTTACAGCATACTCTACGTGTGCACGCATGTTCACAGGGTAGGATTTTTCCATTCAATCACTACTTTTCGTTCATTCAACTGCATTCAGTTCACACCTACCGTTGATGTTTGTCGGCATGGAACATATCATGCTATCAAATCATCCGCTGGCTGATGAAGCCCTAAATGCAGCAAATGCTATGTGCGATGGTGATCCACTACTTCTCAATGAACGTGGGTTAATGGTCTACAATCGTGGCGAGTGAGTAAGACTCCGTATGATCTGGTTCCTTATTCATGGGCGTAGTTACGGTGGCGCGGCCGCGCTATTTCAGGAAGCCCTTGATTTAGCGCAAGTAACGCAAACATCACGAAAGTCTTGGTCCACAACTTACATCAACCTTGGTACTTGCTATAGAAAGTTAAGGTGGGTTGTGGTTAAACAAGCACACTATTCAATTGACCAGTCTTATGCAGACGCTTGGAGGATGCAAAAGCGACTTATCAGAAAGTGCTAGAATTGGATCCATATCATCCTGTGGCTCTAGGGTTCCTCGGAATGGTATTTCACTTGCTTGGTGATTTGGATAAGGCTATCCTTAAATACCATGAGGTATGCCTTATTTTCAGCGAGTCAAACAGTTGTCTGAGGCAGTCAATAGGCACTAAGCATAGATCCCATCAATGCACATATCCTCGAGCTGCTAAACATTGCCCTCGAATCAACAGCTGCGATACCTTCGAAAACTGGAGATACGGACTTCAAACAGATAGTACAGAAGTTGCGAAGCAAGTATGGTTGGGGCGCCGGAAAGGAAACACATGATTCTATGGACATTTCAGGCGACGCCGTGGTTGAAACAGAAGCGAAAGACGATATGAGTGTAGGATGATACAAATTGTTGTCGTTTGTACTTGGATAAATATAAGCAAGTCCCTAGCCAAAGCAGTTGGGATTATATCAAATCTATGCTACGAGAGTGGATGTCTTTGACACAAAAGGAGATTCTTCAATGAACGCAAGGTCATTCCGCACTATGTTGGATATTCGGTAGCTGATCTGAGTTTCGGTGGGATTAGCTCTTCTCCTGACGTGTAAGACTCTGAACAACGTTAGAATTTCTCAACCTTTGGATATGTAAGACATACAGTCGACAAGCCTGCGAGGGTGAATGAATAACGAGGAATTGTATTTGTTTAAGACTTACCACCATATTACATAGTACCAAGGGGACGGGTAACAAAAAACCACCGGAGAAAATCGCAGCGCGTTGGCTAACCAGGATGTAAGACAGTATCCCGTATCGCATAATTGAAGCTACCTGATCGCCATCACCGCCGAGGTTACATGTATCGTTCCTAGCAAGAGAAAGGCGGAGAACCCTGCGCTGGTCTAAGCAGTACTCTGAGCATGTCAAAAGTGAAGCCGGCGCACCCTGAACAAGGAAAATTCTGCCCAGTGATCCTTGCGTACTGCGGATTTTCAGACAATGCTATTACGTGGGATGTGATCTAGTAGGGAGCCGTACAGCAAAACTTCCACGTACCAGCCAAGTTATGATAATACAACACAGGTCTATCGCCGACGCGGCGATGAACAAAACCTACCGAAACGTCAATTTAGCATCGTCAGCCTGGCTACGGCTGGAACATCCTATCCGCGTACCGAGGTTTTAGTAGCAATTTCCAGATCGTCCTCCACCTTGCTTCGGAAGCATCCGAGGTTTTTCGTATATGGGTAAATGGTTCCCGAATCACCTACAATGTGTGAAACGAATGGATTCGAACTGTAACGTAGATACGAACGCTGTTGCGCGTCTGTGGCGACCACCCATATCTCAGTTCCTGCGAAAGCAAGGTATAGACAACCCAACACCGCTGCTACGAAAGTTTTCCGTCCCGCAAACGCCCACGATCTGAGACTCATGGCGACTGGGAAGCATTGATGAGTGGTCCTTTTCAAACAAAAAAGAGCGCCATACGCAGTGACAAGAGTTGCTGAAAGAATTTTTTTTCAAGTCAAATCACGGTGATACCGCTGCAGACGTACGTATGGTGTTAAAATGACGTATAGTAAGTGGGTTATTTTGACACAGGTATTGGGATCATGGTCACCCATAAAGCACCATGTTATCACTGGCCATGTTACGATTGGGTAATATCTGCACCCAAGATACAAACATTTGGCAAAAGTTCTTGGGGCATTGATTATCTTCACCGCACCACTTTGTGAAAATTACACCGCATTGAAGGATCTGTTCTTACAAGTTCGTATTCGTCGTCAAACCTAGGTGACGGGTCATGAAATAGAGAGGTGCCGACCATTCACTACTACTCACAAGGTCAACCATTCACACAACTGAATTACGGCTGGCGGTAATGCTATTTAGCTGAATGAATCTGCAGAATAATGAATGAAGACTTGCATAGGACTAGACCATTCAACAGAGTTGCCTTAGCGGGTATGTCGAAGCAGGGCCATAAATGCTCACCCCAAATAGTCGAGCGACCGCTGAGAGTCTGTGAGTTGGGGTATACCATAGAATGTATGATAACTCACATCCTTGTGTTCCACGCTACCTCCTCGATAGCTGTAAGGGGGTCAGACATGAGACGGGCAAGTCAGTTGGAAGGTTTGAAGTGCATCGGGCGTCGTCAACCGGGTCCACGGTGGGAACATACACCTCGAACGTCGAACCCAAGTGAGCCACGGCAAAGTCTCCATCCACTGACACATCCACGACACCGAGTCCCTTGCCTTTCGGAACCCAGGGAGGTAATTAGAGCAAGACCATAGGCTTCTTTCGAACTTTGCAAAAAATCGGTGTCTGTCCTAACGGATCATTCGAGATTAAGCAGTCAAGCATAACTGACATACGAATCAGCGCCAGCTATGAATTTAAGCAACACGATATTGCATTACACGGGGTGCTTAAGCGCAAAACGCGTTGCAAAAGTATCAGGTATAGTCGATGTATCTGGCATATGATATTTTGGCGTAAATTACATTGAATTTGTATTACGAAGCAAGGCAAAGTCTTACAAGACACTATGGAGCGCCGCTTTGCTTCTACCTCCATGTTGATGCGTTAACGTTGGGCCTGTCATCCTTCAGCCTCGGGGTTGCTACCATAATAAGGAATCGGGCTTTGAGCCCAGAAGATTACAAAACTGTGGCCTTTGCCACAATGATATGTGGCCAAGTTGGGGAGCAAGGAATTCAATCATAACGTCACGATGCAGTAGTATTGCACACAATTATGAAGGGTGTAGAAATGTTTGGACCTAATAGTGACTCAGCAAATATATACAAGAGCTGGGAACGACCTACGTATTCGTCGTAGTAATGCAGAACTTCGCGCAACTGCTTCCTTGAAATTTCAGCGCGATATAATATTTCATCGTCGGTTCTTTTCCCGTCAAAGTATTCGTTCAGCCTATCATGCGTGAGATTATAGTGTCACGTTACACTCAGGTTACGCACAACGCAAATCTTTTGGCAATTTGTGGCTCCTTGCCTTCCGACATGGCTGACAACCATCGACGTTGCAACGGAGTTGCTCTACCAGGGTCTTCTATCACCGTAGGTACCAAGGAATCCTCCGATGATTCCCATCCAGATTCTGCGCCATCCAAACTCGAGGCACCATCTTCATCCTCCTCATCAAAGTCTCCGAACTTGCCTCTTAGTCTGCCGTCAAGTTCCAAAGCAGCCAACTCTCTCCCGTTCTCGGTGGATGAAAGTTGTCTTGTGTATTTTCTCGCGGCTTTGGGAGACGGAGGTAACCACGGAAAACTTGAAGTTGGTTGAGGGACCATGTACGACGTATCGAGATCCAACTCTTCCAATCGCTGAGCATTTGTTCCATAACTCTTCCTTGACCAGGCGGACTTCCTCATTAAATTCTGTTTGCGTCGATGTCGGACGCGCATCTTAAGTTCCCGAGTGGCCACAAGGCGTACTCGAATATGCAGAGTCATAACCAAGTCGCGCTCCAGCATCCAGTGCACTATATCATGGTACACCGGAAGTAATTCCTTTGATTTCACTACGGATGCAAAGAAATGACTATCGGATTTGGATATAGCCGCTAGTATATTCGGCAAGGAAGGAAGGGATGATCGCGAAAACTGGTTCTCAAAGTCGGCGATCAGCTGGGAAAGTCTAACGAGACTGACGTCAGACCTGATTCACCCAATAATCTAGGCGCTCGACTTACGGTTGATCGAGATTCGGAGGAAGCGTAAAGATAGTTTTCAACCCAGGATGGACGACATCGACGATCTTTGCCCAACGATGTTGCACAAGCCAGCGTACTGACGGGTAAACTTGGGTTTCGAGGTCCCAATCAAGTAAACTTGCCACATCTGCAAGCCTGGCATACGAATGAATCAGGGTGGTCAAAACATGGGGAACTAGCGTACGAAAGCGTGATATTGACTGTCTTTATGAACCGTATCAAGCTCTCGGCTACAGGCCGATCTTGAGAAATGAATTGTGACCCACTGAATTGGATATATGAATCCAGTAATTCTTGCCCACGCAAGAGCAGCAAACTTTTCCAAGGCACCAAGGACGGTAATCGCCAACCGTAACCTAATTCCTGACCCCAGTTGCTCATTTCGTCATCATCAGGGCTCTGGATGAAGTCAATATCGTCTTCCTCTGGATTGCAGAGCAATTGGTCAAGATAAGGTGGGAGCTGAAGTTCCAGTGGAATCTCATGCAACGTGGCATAAGCTATGGACGACGACCTAATTGCCTCATATATTGTTTTCATGGCAGATGCAATGGATGACTGTTCAATGGCCTTGGTCGCGTAATTAGAAAATGGCTCTCCTGTAAATTTTACAATCATCAGCGAAAAAAGATGTTCATTTTGGTAGAACCGACCTTTTGATATGCAAAATTCCTTCAGTGTTCCTAATGTATCGCATTCCGCTTCGACATAATTAGACTGCACTTGTTCTTGAAACAGGACAGCAGTAACGACGAACGCAATTTGTTCATAGATTATATCTAAATATCTTAACACGTTTCCTGAGGCCGACGAAGAGGGCTCCGGTAGATCCAAGATGAATACCAGATGAAACGTCTGCAACCAAGCAGGGTTACAGTACGAGAGTCTTTCGCCTTGCAGAGGCTTGTCAGGGCTCGCGGATGACGCTAGTTCAAAGTCTCGTGGCGAATGACCTCCTATAGAGTCCCTTCCCCGCGAATTTGATGTGTTTTTCTCTGATTTAAATCGCCAAACTCCGTCAGCGTCTGCGCAAACAGGATGCCCCACGAAAGCCAAGTCGTCTACCATCAATTCGTACTTTTGATGACACATGCGAGGCTGAGGACAGAGGAGATTTCCTAGGTACTCGGCAGAATATCCGAACAAGGTCTCGTACTGTTCGCTAGTGGTAGAGTGCTCGACTCCAAAAGAATGATGAGTCTTGGAAGGTGAGTTCTTCCTGGACGAAGAATGATGTTCATGGTCATGTTCTGACGAATACTTGTAATGCCCCTTCAAGGGGCGCGACCAGTAATTTTCGGATATATCATACGTAGCCGGGTTATCCGAGGCGTCTGGCGCGTTACCATGTGGGCGAGAAGCTCTCCAAGAATTGTCGATGAAAGAAGGCCAAGAGGAATCGGGTGGCCTTGTACGGCATAGCCTTGGCGACGAGCTGGGGGATGGTGGCCACCAAAAAACGAGAGAATTACCTTTGGCTGAGGATGTGACCAACGCGATGGCTGAGAGGGTCTCCGTCATTGGACGTGGACAAACAGCATCAAACACATATCTGAGGGGGTGTTTATCGATCTAAGCTTCCTCTCTACTACCATCATGCCTAAGGTACGCATCCACTCATCTCTGGTATCATGCCTAGTTCATCTCCGCCTTTTAGAATAAAGGAAAGGTGTGCACTACTTAACATCTACAACCCAGTCCATTCGTTAATTATCTCAGGGCGGTAAAAACAGAAGACGAGGGAAAAACGAGAACGACGATGACAAGAGAGAACTGGTTTTCAAGGAGGACGGGCAAGAATATGCTCAGGTAACAAGGATGCTTGGAAACGGCCGTCTGGAAGCCATGTGCTTCGATGGCGAGAAGCGCTTGGCACATATAAGAGGGAAAATGAGGAAGAAGGTGGCGTATTACTTTCGGCTCCGCCGCTGACTGGAGCTGAGTCATTATTATTTTAGGTCTGGATTAATCAGGGAGACATAATCCTACTCTCTCTACGAGATTTCCAAGACGGCAAGGCAGATGTCATCGTGAAATACACATCAGATGAGGCTCGCAATCGTAAGGATTTAACTGGCTTTGATTTTATTCCTACCGCTCACGTCATTTATAGTCAAGGCATATGGGGAGCTACCGGAGAACGCCAAGATCAATGAGACAGATGCCTTTGGCGAGGAAGACGGCGAGTGTACATTCGAATTCGGTGACGAAGGGGAAGTGGATATCGATGATATTTAACGAGTTTTCGTTCATGCCTCATATGTTTTTGTTCTTGCATTCACACTAGACCGAACCCTGCGTTGTTTCATTATTGTATGCCTAGTTTTGATTACTTCTGTACCTGTACTGGTAGTCTTTTACAGCATACATCCGATTCAGAGCCCCATGGCTAGTAAGGTCTGCAAATCCGGAATAACTCCCTTTTCCTCTGTCAGGTACTCGGCGATATCCCAGGCACCGCACTTCATAGCCAATTTCAGCATTTCTTTGGTCCCCACAACCTCCTCTGCATTTTTGTCGTTCCTCTCCATAAGCATCTTGACTAAAGAAAGATTTTTCTGCCGAATGGCAATCTTGACGCAAAGTCCGTCCTTATGACTTGGTAAGGCACCGTGTTGAAGCAAAAACCTGACCAGTGGCTCATGACTGGCTTGAACAGCTTTGGTGAGAGCATAACCCTTATGAGAGTTTGGATCGGGACGCAGTCCTTGCATATTGTACAAATATTGAAGAAAAGGTAACGGTTCGTCGCTCCCCTGACCCGGGTTTAGGTTCCGAAACAATCGTTTCGGAAGTTCGCAAGTTACAACTTGCGTTTCCCCCGGCATGAGACGTTGGTATAATATACCAATAACATCCCTGTTGCATAACGGAAATCGAAGGGCCTTGGTCAAGATAACACTCGTGGCTACCCTCTTTTTTAAAGAAGCCTTGCGTATGATGTACTGTGTATTGTACGACAATGGAGCCGTCTTGAATACCTGGTACATGCGCTTCGATGTGTGTGGAAGCGCGGGGGAAAGTGCGATTAGCTGCACTTCGTATAGGAGCTTGTCAGGTCGTTATAACAGGTGTGGTACACACGACTATCACGGAGGCACACCTCTACAGGCAAGTTTTCCATGCATTGGCACCCAGGGCCCTGCATTCTACCACATGTAGTGGAGCGTCGAAAAGAGAGGAACTTTTGCTACGCCATTATGTAATGCAATCTTATGGGCAACATATCGTACATTTATACATAGGAGAAAGGAAGAGACAGACATGGGTAGTAAAGGATATTCGATCTGTTTCTTCACATAGAGAAGCACCTATTGGGGCGGAAAATATTCAGGGATCAGAGACCTGAGTAGTATTATTGAATCTATGGCAAAAGACTTTGCTATGAGACGCACTTGTATACCTCGTGGTCGCCTTCGCCCCAGACTACAAATACAATTTTGTCAAGCTATATGAGTCGATCAGCTTTCTGAGGACAAGCAACAGTTTTATGGGTCAAGAACCTTTGCCCCCGCCTCGGATTCGCAGAACTTGCGCGCTTCATCTAGTGCAATGTGAGCAGCGTCTCCTACGGGATAACCATACACTCCGGTAGAGATGGCCGGAAAGGCCTGCGATACATGAGCAGATGAGAAGAGAAGACTATAATTTATACTTACAATGTGTCTTTGATCTTGCTCCGATGCAAGTTGCAAGCTGGAACTATAGCACGAGGCCAGGAGCTGGGCGCATTCGTCCTTCTTGGAGCGGTTGTACACAGGGCCCACAGTATGTATAACATGGCGTCTGCGACGAAAAAAAGTCTCATTCGTTGTCTATCACGCGTATAACAGCGTACGCTGGTAGATCATAGCCTCTGGTCATCTTCGCCTGACCAGTGGCGCAACCGTTCAATCGGCGACCTATCAAGTATCAGAGCATGGAATCTCGAAGTTTTGATCACCACCACACACATTCATTGAGTAGTCCTGGGCCTGCGGCCCTGTGAATCGCACCGTCCACTAGTCGGAAGTATATTAGTTAGATGCGTTGTATGGTTGAGTCAGCTTGTTGCGCACCTCCTCCTCCACCTTAACCATATTGGGTTAAGTAGACGACTCCAGACCAAAACGATACTAACCTAAAAGACTCTTGTTTGCGGCGTTGACAATGGCATCAACTTCAAGATGCGTGATGTCTCCGTTACTGAAGCCCGAATGAACTCTGAATTTGACCAGAGCAGATAACATTGCATACTACAACCCGATTTTGTCTAGGAAGGATGTATTATACTCGTACTTAGTCGATTTCGTGGCCTGGAGAATAGATTCTTCGTAAAGACGCGCAATTGTTGGAATTTGGTCAAGTCGAATCGATGGCATGTTGGAGAAAATGAAGCCTATCGGGTGGCATTTGCGGTATTTGGATTACACATGTATTATATTTAATCAACGTAAGGTAATGATACTAGCTGCTACAGTACAAGCGTATCCCAGTCGAATCCATATTTGAAACTGCTCCAGAGCCATCAAGAATTAAAAGTCGAAGTTATCTATAGGTGCGAGGACTACAATGCGAGATGTCAATATTCGATGCTTGATATCATAAAATGCTACAATTGTTTTGGATTTTCATACAGAACTACAAAGTGGTCAGACGTCGTGACATGGGCATGATGACAGACTGCTTACCATGGCGAAAGCAAAAAAAATTACTGAGAATGATCACTAGTCCAGCTCGTAGAATGAGGCGATATGCGAAACTCGTCACTCTCACTAGACGGCGAACCGGTTTGCGACCGTTCAAGGACAGTTGCATTCGGTATAACGGTACCGTTTTCTGAGTGAACCAGAGTCTGTTCACTCCTTTCAGAAGATCCAACAGGTTGATTATGCGGATAGTAGGATAAACGTCTTGACTTGGAATAGTCATACACAGTAAACCTGTAACATTCATTGTCAATGCCCAATCTGGTTGTAGAGTGTAACACGTACTCTTCTTCAAGCTGTTTCAACTCTGGTTTCATTTTTTCCCAGTCAGGGTTGGCTTTGCGTTTTGAATGCGTTAGCGGCCTTTCTACTAGAAGGAACTCGTCGAGCTCATGAGCTATGTCGAAGTTAGCCTCCCCCATCTACGACATGTCAGCATTAGGAAGGCGAGATTGATCTGCAGTCACGTACGTTGGGCACGAAAGGAGATTGCATTATTTTGCTGTCCAGCTTATCCCAGTCAAAGGCCGAAAACCACGGATGCTGTCTGACATCCTCAAAAGTCCGTCTCCGTTTGCAACCTAGCCTTGTCATAGGATCGCGATCGATGAACTAGATAGATGATCAAACTTCTACATCCAAGTCTGGAGAAGCTAATACGCACTCCCTGCAAGGCCGACAGACACGTAGAGCTGCATCGATCAGAACCATCATCCGGGAAGTTCATAGGATCGTTGAGTATAGCATGTCGCATCTTGTCCGAAGTCCGGCCTTCGAATGGCCGTTTATTGAATAGAAGCTCGTATGCAGTGATTCCAAGACTCCACCAGTCGATTTGCCAAGAATATCCTTGCCGTCCAATTACTTCGGGCGCCATATAAGCAATGCTACCCGCCACACTGGTATGCATTCGCTTGTCAGAATAGTGGATGGCAACATTGAAGTCGGTGAGGTGCGCATGCCCCTCAGAATCTAGCAGAATGTTGTCTGGCTTTATGTCTCTGTGACGAAGATTAATATATGCTATTCAGATGGAGGATGTTTGCGTACCGGTGGACTATTCGCTGTTCGTGTAGATATTGCACTGCAGACGAGAGTTCTGCGACCCAAAACCGGACAGCATCTTCCTTCAAAGCTCCTCCTTTTTTGAGGTGAACTTGAAGGAACTTTAGCCATGCCAAAGAAAGGACTGCGTGACACGTACAGCGAAGATCACCACCCAACATAAGATCCATTACAAAGAAGCAATTCTCGTCGTCTTGGAATGCATAGCGCAGGTTGGCCACAAAAGGATGATCAATCTTGGGAACGTCAAACTCTACGTTGGACGTCACAAAGCATGAATATCCTCACCTCCTCCAGCAACCTTCTCTCCTGGACGATGTTGGGAACGGCTTGCTGCTTTATGCAACGTGACTTGTCAATGTACTTGAGAGCATATATTTTCTTTGTTCGCTTATGTTCAACCACCCTCACCTAACATCATGTCAGAGATGAAAGAAGACAAGTTGAGTAAAAGAGGGGTACTTTGCCAAAGGCGCCTTTGCCGACAGCACGGTGAAGGTCGAAGTGGTATAGATTGACCTCGGCATTGAAATCTACGGGTTCAGAGAAGCAACAACCCATAATGCACAGGAGGAGGGCGTTGAGGACGGAGGAACGAAAGTACAATGGGTTCAAATATGGAGATGGAAGCCTTGTCCTAATTGGCTGAACGGCGCCGCTCGACGACCTTGAGCCCTGTTTGGGACCAACTTAATTTTATCGGACAGCGGTAATCATCAAAGACAATAAGGTCTTCTGAATCCTAGAGGTACCTCACGGATGTGGCAAAGTGCGCCCTATCAGAAGCGTCATGGGGATGCAAAAGACAAAAAGACCTCACATCTGCTAGTCTCATTCCACTCTCAGGGCCGTTTTGATTATTATTAGCCCGTTCTCACACTATACAAACCGTTCGTCTCGTGTCTTGCCCTAGCGGTACCTGCCACCACGATTGTATGGACCAAGAGTCTCTATTGTTGGCACCCTCTCCAGAGCACCTCGCTGCTGTAAATGTTTTCCCACTCATTCCCGCTCTGAGAAAGGACATCGATGTGAGTATTCCCGTGCTATTTACCCATCAATGTCAATAACAATAAATCCAGAAAACAATAGGTATGTTTATGGTCACGGTACCTTTTATCTTATGTTCCAACATACCGTCCAGACAGCGCCCTTAGCTGGGAGTTAGTACGCCTCTGAACACTGCTAAACCATTTGCCCTCAACTTTTCAAAGCCAGCTGACTGCTTCTGATGTCGATTTTGCCATCGTAAGGCCCATCGTGACCAAGTATGCCCGACTCAAAAACTTGGCTATTATGTATGCGTGCCTCGTCGTACGCTCCTATTATCAGAATCAAAGCGAGTTGGATCTCGCGTATGCCAGTGTCACGCTTACACGAGCTATGTTTTGTGAGATTTTGGCGATGAAGCTGCTTACGCACTTCGCCTCCAACGATATGCAACTTGTTGCCGTCTTGACCACGTGTTGGCATCCTCTAGCTGGTGCACCTCCCGATATCCTTCAGGAAGTTCGAATTGCCTTAGGTGGAGGTGATGACGATCTTGATTACCCACAGAGTGCGCTTGAGGTTTGTTTGATCTTCCGCAATCTTATTGTCCGTAAACACAAGTTGATCATGTGCTTAGATGGCTATCTCAACAAGTGCCAAATCGTTCATTTCTGCTCCCCTCTGTCAGAAAGTTATTAACCAAATATACTCCGGTGACGTAGTATTCTCCTTGGCAGCGACTCGATCTATCCTTGCCGATAACTATAAACCTCGCGCAATCCAACTCTATGCTCCTCACTTGGCACCGTTTTTGGACCATTACAGGTCTGTACCACTGCCCAAGGACCTCTGATATATTGACAACTCTAGGTTGCGCGTCCCGAAGTATGGTGTAATCCTGGAATTTCTAAACTTTACCATACTTTTGTTGACGTTTATCCTGTGTCAATCGAGTGAGTCGGATTACCACTGATGGATGCTACTCTCGTGTTCGACGCTCCATCCCAGATCGCGACGTTAACAAAATCACCCCATGGGAATTGACCTTCATAGTCTTTGCGGCAGCCTTTACTCTAGATGAATATACAGTCGCGAATGAACATGGCTGGATCAGTGTGTTGCTAGCTTTTATGTGTCGTGCTTTTCTCACATAGCTTCATACGAAAGTCTATGTAGCCAATGCAAGGCCATTTCTGTCACCTCATGCATTCTCTCTGACTTCAATGGCTTAGATGTGGAACGTATTCGACTTCTCATTCATCATTATCTATTTAGCTTACCTTGTTCTGAGACTGCGAGGACTCAGCAACGACAATGGTACTTTCTCTCACGCCACGCGAACTGAACAAACTGCTCAGTTCATGTAGTTGCAATGTCTGACATGGCCTTCGATACTCTTGCATGCGGAGCGTGTATCCTGTTTCCCAGGTTAGTAACTCTATTAACGATATAAGGGTAGCTAACGACAATTTCTTAGGCTGGCATTTTTTGCAGTTTCTAACAACGTTGTTGTTCTGTACGATATTCACATCACGTTTCGTCTGCATGCTCACTTATGCCTTAGGTCACTGCGTGCGATGATTGCGCAGTTTGTCTCCTTCATTGTCATAGCAGCAATCAGCTTTTCTGGTTTGCTATTTGCGTTGTGGACATTGGGTACTTCGAATACATGTTATTGAAGATAATTCAATGACACAGTCTCGCAGCCCAGAACGACGAGGAGGCCCATCGGCGATGGGATATCGGATCGATTGTTTGGTTAATGGTACAAATATGGTTTGGGAACACTTCCTTAAGTTTTGGACAAGCATCCAGTTTTCATCCCATATTTGGACCCATCCTAATGACCGGTTTTGCTGCGCTGTCAAATACGTTACTGGTGACAAGTAAGGATCTCCTTGTCTTGTTATTATTTTCATTTGAATCATTTTATCCTTTTTATAGTCATGATATCCACTTTATCGAACACAGCCGCAGAAATAAGCGACGTACGTTACTAATCCCTCGCGTAAACTATGCGGCTCACATTATTTGACAGAATGCTCCTCAAGAAGTGAGTAACGATTCCTACGTGTCTCGCAAACCTGATCAAGGCGCCGGAAGCATTTATTTCAATTCGCCATCAAGACTATAGAAAGGTAATCATTGTCGCACTCTCCTTCCTTTTTCTTACGGATCACTTTGGTCAGAGTCAAGTCAGATGCACTCTTCTCATATCAACCACCCTTCAACATCCTTGCGTTTCTTCTTCTTAAACCCGCCAGCTGGTTCCTAAGTCCCCGAGCATGGCATTCTTTCAACGTCTTTTTAATTCGACTGACGAGTCTACCCATCCTTATTGTTATCAGAACATACGAATGTTATTTGGTCGATGGCCGGTTTCTACGAGACTCGAGAAAAGATGCTACACAGTCGCTATTTAACAAACTTCCCCGACGGATCAAGACGATGCCACTGGTGGAAGCTCTCGTTGGCTCGACTGCCAGCGATTTGTACGATGCTATTTTTGATGTAGAATATACCCAGGAACCGGGGTTCTTTCAAGATTCAGATGATGAACAACCGCCTCGGCTTCAGCCGCAGGCGAAAAGTCCTCCATCAAAAATCGGAAGGGAATCTAGTCCTGAATGCTCGACTCCGGCCAGGGGTGTGACATCCCCGCGTCTTCGTGTTCAAAGCACGTTGACCATTCCAGAAGCAGCAGGCTCTGAGGCGTTTGCTAGAGACAGAGGCAGAAGCCCTCTTACGAAGCTTTTCACTAACAAGTCATCCACGGAAGTTTACCTACCTGAAGCAAGCATAAAGAGAGTTGAAGCGCTGATGGATGAAGTTCGCGATTTGCCCGTTCAACGTCTTAAGGACGAGATGAAAGAGTTACAGGTATGTAGTTATATAAAAAATGACGAGATACATTTCTGACAACTGTATAGGAACGACAGGCCCGAATCGAGGACCTCTTACTCGCCTTGACTCGTGGTCTTCGAAATGAGAAACTATCTTCTCCAAAGTCGTAATGGATTTTCATGATGTCAGCGTTTTTGTAGACATTGCTTTCAACGCATGTATAATGTACACTTACATGTACCATCTACCAATGACATTCTTGGGCGCTGGTTCATTCAAATTCTAGTGATGCTCCAGACCAGCCAATAGAATGGCGTCTCTTTCAAGGCTAAATCACTCCTGTTGCTCATCTGCAGGTCTACTTCGACTCTGACAGTACCCTTGGCAAAAACCTGGCCATCCCAGAGTTCCTGCCACGATTGGGGGGAGTGGCAGAACATGGTCGTGGTCATGCCGGACATGTGCTCGTGTCTCTTTCCTTTGGTGGGGAGTGCACCATGCGAACCGAAGATAATCGAGCCGGGAGCTGGAGACAATAATGTCGCTAATCGGCGTGCAATTTGCAACTGGGTTTCTTCCTCAAACAGGTGGAAAAAGGCGGAAGCGTGGATAGCAGAAACATGACCCTGGAGGGGAGTGAGCGAGCTTAGAGCTAGAAGATTAGGACGTGGCGTGTTCGGCGTTTCATAAAACGGGTCCCGAGGAGCTATTATAGACAAGTCTAAAATGTCGCCAGCCAGGAATGCTGCAGGGTATGTCTCTGGAGATGTCTTAAATAACTCATGGCCACAATCCCAGAAAACTTTTTGAAATCCATGCATTAGCGGCATCGCTTTCGAAGTTAAGAAATAATTTTACCTGAGTGTAAATCAAAGCCTATCGCGTTTTCCATAGGCCAGCCATCAGCGACTGCCTTTCTGAGATCATTTCCAACTGACGTCATTCAGTACGCGCCACACTCATAATTATGCCTCTTACAACAGCAGCCAACATCCAAGAAGATGGTGTCCCTGCGCTCATGGCTCAACTCGAGAACGCGCTTGTATACGGGCAAACGTGAAACCTTGAGCCTATGACTTTCAGGTGGGCAACTCTGCATCAAATTAAAGATGAAATGGCGTACTTGGTGAACGTGAAGTTCCGAATGCACGGGTATGGGCAAACCTATCATGAGCCATTGGAGATGAGTCCTCCCATTATGAATATAACAGCGTACTTGGTATGCTTTAGCCTGGACGGTCATAATATGCTTCTTGAGAGCATCATCGTCCGTTATATTCGTGTTTGTCTTGAAAAAAGCAAGCTCCTCGCTATCCAGCGAGTAAAAGCTCTCGTTTAGAGCAGGGGGGATAGTCATGTTAGAATGCAAGCCCACCGGAACTTGAACCACTGGTGTATGAATCTCGCCCCTAAACTATTCTGGGATCTGCCGTAATTGGTATTGCCAGTCACTAGTACTGGTCACTAGGTTTCACCGAGCAGGAACATGGAGGTGTCTCGCTGGCTGGCTGAGCTCGTCCCCTCTCCAGCCGCGCGGAGGCCATTGGAGATAGAGTCCTTTCTGAAAGAACTCTTACCTGCCATTGTCCTTTACTATGCCACGGCATTTCTTGTGGTAACACGTGGCACTCTGAAGATCCGGATTGCCCTTCTACCCATCACGCTGTGGACTGCATTTCGCGCTGGTACCGGACTGAATGTCGTTCCAGGCATCGATAAGCGGTTTGCCTACTGCAACCAAGGTCTTTTAGTAAGCCATCTTCTCTTGTAACGTTGTGGTTCCAGTTCAGATAACATGTGTACCAGCTTGCGTTGACAACACTTAGTATGCGCGTCATAATATGGACTTGTCAGCTAGAACACTATGTTCGATGGTCACATAAACCTCAAAACGGCGAAGTTGCTCCGAATAGAAAGATGCACGCTGAATTCGGTCACCGTGCATGGGATGCTCTCGAGTTATGCTTCAACCTTCGTGGTTGCGGCTGGAACTGGTCAGATGGCCTCCATATCCCGAAAGAAACACGGCCTACCTCCCGTTTCGGCTTCGCGATCACAACTGCGCTTTACTTCATCATTGGAATAACGATCTTCGATATTGTTCATATCTCTGTTCAAAGTTTTGATCCAAACTTTGCATTACCGACAGGTGGATCTATTTATGACATGTCACTACCCCCGATACCCCGATACCTACGGTCTAGTGTAATCTGTTCCTTGGGAGGACTGATTTTCTGGACTGCAATTGAGGTTACCTACCTCCTCTCTACCCTCATCGGTGTCGTAGCCCTACAACAATGCCCGTCCCAGTGGCCACCTCTCTTCGAAAATCCGTTGCTATCAAGTTCGTTATCAGAGTATTGGTCAAAACGTTGGCATCAGCTGTTTAGACAGTGCTTCGTATCCCTCGGATTCAAACCTATGTCATTTGTCGCAGGACGCGCAGGCGGTGTCCTTGGTGCATTCTTCGTATCGGGAATTCTGCATGATTTCGGACTTTGGGGCATGGGCGGAGGTGCCGAGCCCTCAAGTATGTACGCATTCTTCTTGATGATGGGCGTTGGTGTGGTGGTGGAGAACGTTTGGAAGTCCATGACTGGATACAAAGTTGGCGGGATATTTGGAAGGGCATGGGCAACTGCGTGGCTAGTTGGTTGGTCACATCTACTCATTGACGTTTACTGTCGAAAGGGGGTTGTTGCAAGCAAGTTCTTTCCAGACGGGTACAGACCATCACTTGTCCTCCTACGTTTCGTACGTCGCTTTCTAAAGCTGTAACGCCAATTTGTAGTCACTTCCAATAATGAATAATGTTAGACATGATGCATTGACTTGTCGCGCTGGCTCTCTAAGTTTGTCGTTCGATATACATCGGCATTTCCGGCCCGACTTCGTGCAATACTTTCATGTTGGTGGACTTACCCACTGGCGTCTCTCTGGATATTGACCTTCTGCAACCATTACACCAGCAGAATGGAAGAAGAAACAAACTAGCAGTACTACTTCACCCATGGTCATGGCTGGGCGGGCGGATGAATGATCCGTAGGTCCACTGCCTCTTTGCCTCTTTTTTGCGGTTGTCAACTGCGCTGTGATAGAGTTTTGGCTTTGTTAGTCGGGCCATTGAGAGAAAGAGGATTCCATGCATTGCGCTTCAACTCCCGAGGTGTTGGTTCGTCTACCGGTTGGGCTTCATTCACTGGGACGAACGAGGGAAAAGACCTGGAAGCCCTTGTCCTATGGGCCCTTGGACATGTCACGGATGTGGAGTCCGTAGTTCTCATCGTGAGTCGCATCACCCGAGTCGAATTGCAGAGCGATGAGATTTTGTACCTAAGGGTTATTCGCATGGAGGACTGATAGCTTCATTGCACCCAGTACTTCCAAATATCAAAACCTCACATATTTTACTGTCATATCCCTTGTCTCCAAGGGGGTGGATTACGATGTTCAACAGTGGCACATATCAGAGTCAGCTGGAAAAGCTGGTACCGGAACGCAAATCGAATGTGCTTGTGATATATGGAGATGAAGATGAATTTACGTCTATGTCAAAGTACAAAGCATGGTCAGAGAAACTGGGGAGAGGTGTGAATGTTGTCGAAATAGCAGGTGGAACGCACTTCTGGCACGGGAAGGCAGGAGATGAGATGCAGCAAACAGTTATTACATGGTTGTCAGCATGATTACGTATAATATTAGCGTTGTATTCACTTCTCTTTTCCCGTCTCTGACTTGGTTTTATTATCCTCGACATGTGCGTTCGCTTTCTACCACAAATCATCTGCTCACCAACTCTCCTAGGCCATTGCCGGACGAGCGTCCTCGTCAGAGCGTTGCGAATCTTATTGGCCGTTTCGAGAATCAAACGAAGCGCCAGGCGCCCACTAATGGACTGACTCCGCGCAGTTCAAGCGTCGTGTCCCACAATACCGGAGATTCAGTAAATAATGAACCAAAAGAGAAGCGCGAATGGCCCCCAAAGTCGATCAGCGAGAGGATCGCATCCCTGGAGAGCTTCCCTACCCGTCCTCGCCCTCCGTTGCCTGCATCGCATTCTGCTCCTCAACCAAGCACCACAGCATCAGTGATGCTAGAGCGGACTGTCTCATCTGGTCCATCAACCGTTTCCCCCGCGGATGATCCGAAGCCAGTCATCGAAGCAGAGGCAAAAATCGAAAGCAAGGCTGATGCTGACAATGCTGCCGCGCCGGTCGCGGATCCCCCTCTCCCTTCTAAGCAAACACCTGCCCAGACGGGGGCAGGCAAATCCCTGGTGGCGGTTGCTAAACGCTCGCCGAGTAATACTTCAAAATCTCCTCCTCGAACGAACAGCAAATTCTCAGTCCCCAGACATTCATCAGGTGCTCCCGTCATCCAACCTATCAAACCTCAACATTCTGGTTTATCCACTGCGTCTGCGGCTTCCGCCAGGAAACCAACTTCCCCCACCAGAACAGCAGCCCGATCTACTGCCACCCCGGGTGCAATAACTCGTCCGAAGACCCCTTCCTCGGGGCTTTTTGCGCCCACCGCTGCTTCTTTAGCCAAATCTCGTAACGCACCAGCCTCGACCCCCACGACCCCTGTCAAGAAGTCCACAATTTCCGCCAGCGCATCCGATCGATTGAGTAAGCCCACAGCAGCATCCCTTTCAAGGGCGCGAACACCTGCCCCTCCTCTTCCTCAGCTCACTCGTTCTACTACAAAGCCTGTGGCAGCGACGCGTACTACGACAAAGACCGCCTCCAAAGCTCCTACCACCTCTTCGGTAAAGAGACCATCTTCAGTTAACAAGTCAACTACACCTACGGAACCGGCCACTGGTGACAAGGGTTGTGATGACAATGTAGCTGGTCTTTCTGAAATAGTTGAGAACCAAGAACAAGAACCCATAAATGGCCATGCCTTGGATATGCATTCGGAAGATGTGATCACCCTTGAGGAAGCGTCAGGACAAGCCTCCAAGACCTCAGAAAGCGAAGAACGCGAGGCAGAGAAAATCTCGGATGACGCGATGGAAGATGTTGGACCAGAATCCGATGCTGATGCTTCGATGGACTTTGCGAACGAGGGTGCACTTAGTTCTCCGTCAGAAGTACTACCCGAACCCAAGGTCGGTATCGTCTCAGAGGAGCAGGCCTCCGAACAGGAATCAAAAATCGACCGAGGTGACGACATTGAAAGTTTAGTCAATCTCCTCGAGTCTGCGTCTATTCGCAAAGATCGGCCCGTCAGTATTGCTAGCATTCCGGACGAGGTCCACGAGATACCCGACGAAGAATAGACGATTATCGTTCAAGTTATATCCCCGCACAGCCGCTTATGGTACAACAATGTATAAAATAGATCAGTTAGTTGATTTTCTTGATCACTCTGTTCAATTACTGACATGCCATTTAGCATTCACTTTTTTGATACCGTTATTATGCTTCTACGTTCGTTTAGTCGTTGCATCTCCTGCATATCTGCTTCTGGTTGTTAAGTACTTTCTCTATCAAGTGCAAATCGTTTTTGGGACCCATCTCCTTGCTTCCGTTTCTTTGGAAATCTATGCTTCATACCCCTTTACTTTACTTTTCAATACAGCGTTCTTATGCACAAGCTGTAATTAACGAAATAACTAAACTGGTAGTAAAGTCACACGCTCTGCCCCTTGGACCGACGCGTCATTGAATATTCACTAGCACTTCCGTTATGTCGTCTTCATCCTCATCGCAGAAACCCGAGGAAGCCAAGGCTGCAGAGCAGCAGAAACAAGATTCACTACCACAACTTGGAGCTCTTGAAGAAGACGATGAGTTTGAGGAATTCCCCGTCGCAGGTTTTACCCAACCGATATCTTCTCCGCGAACCTGAATTAATTCACACCACCCAGACTGGGATGATTCTGAGACAAATCTCGCGCACTTAGGTGGCTCTGCACCAGGGGCTGCAAAATCTGGGGGTGATAAGCTATGGGAAGACAATTGGGATGATGATGACATCGAAGATGAGTTCAGCGTGCAACTAAGGTGTGTATAGCCTGCGCTCAAAATGAAAGGTGCCGGCCTTTAATAATGACACGTTAGGAATGAACTGGCAAAGACAAAGGGCGCGACCGCAAGTGGCGATGCCATGGAACACTGATATCACCCAAGTCATAGAGATGTATACTACATTCAGAGTAGAACAAATTCATTATTGTATCTGTCAAAACTCTCATTACACCAATATTTTAACGGTAACCGTACAAGCTACACTTTCTTCTCATCCATGGATGCAGTTTCAGCCTGGTATTCAGAATCTTCAATGCCCATCAGCGAAGTGTCATAGCCATGTTCTTCCAAGTATTCGCGGAACTAAACGCCATTCAGCAAGAATTCACACCTAAATGACATGCACTCTTGCCTTGCGATCCTCTTCCGCCATGCCGTCATGACTGATCGGTTTGAGGAAGAAGAAAATGATGATTGCACTGAGTAGTGATAATCCTACAATAGTCATTTCAGTTTCACTGATAAAAATTTACCGGTGATTCTTACCGCTGCCAACCCAGAAGGGACCAGTGTTGCCACGCGGTGACTTGCTTCCGCCGAATGCTTCCAAAACTCAGGACGCTGCGCTTCATTCTGATTAAATATGCTTACCCTTTATCAGTGGAGGGAATGCTGGGTTAAGTAATGTGAATTATAGCAAAAAGACAAAATGATATGGGCTCACCCCATGTGCCGCAAAATGCCCCGATCTTTCCGATCGCAGCAACCAGACCGTAATATTGACCACGTACAGCAGTAGGACCTGTCTTACTTGCCAGAAGACCCAAGGCAGTTGCCGGGGCCTGGAACCAGCTTAAATCGTCGCAAACAGCTTTAATAAATACACATACCAACTTCGCCAAAGCTCAGGAAAAGGCCATATATAACCTGGTAAATATTAAGTCAAGTTCAAAACATTAAGTACCAGCCTACCGCGAATGCCGGGAGATTACTCGTGAGACTGCAAACCAGTAATTGGTCGTTGGAAAACATCCAGGATCACGATATCATACCGTCCATAACAACCGCTCATGACAAAGCCGAATAGAACTTGGACGAGCAGACCAAAGATCTACGTTGCAAAATTAGAATCCATATCATCAATTCATCGTCCTTTTACCATCGTGTACTTTGGCCCCAAATAATCGACAATAAAAGCGCCGCCTATTGTTCCTGGAAGAATGTAAGTTGTAGTATAGGTAGATGCATAGATCGCATACCAGGCATATAGAATAGACTGAATGACAGAGACAATCAGTACAAGAAAGCAGGGTCCAATCCCCAAACATACTTAATGACAACGCCCCAGCCGAGGACGACGGAGAGGGAATCTGATCCGCCAGTAATACTTTTGCTTATTAGTACGCTTCATTAATGCCCGCATTGTTTACTCACTCATTCACGATCACGGTAGAATACAAACCGAACTGTGTTTGGTCAGATAAGGAGATCGCTCATTAGAAAGATCACGCTTACAGGGTATCTGAGAATGCCCGTCTCATAAATGTAGTTCACAAGAGACAATCAAATTAGCGAGACGCACGTAATGAAGTCATAGATGAACCTGAACAATGTTAGCCACCAAACCTTGACTCAGACGCCCCACGCACCAAGCTAAGGCCAACGCCGTCATGGACACTCCGTATCTGCGGAAGACTAGCCAATAAGGAATGCGGGTGCGTTTCATGGAGTCCTTGCGGAACCGAGCTGGCTCCTCCATGTTCAGACGCCAAAGAAACACGCCGAGAGCTGGTACCATCCCGAGGCCAAGTGACATCCTCCAGACAGCGCGAAGGTGATGAGGTCCAAATCTTTGTATCATCATAAGAGTCAAAGGTGATTTGCACTGATTGAAAACGTACATCCAATAGAGGACTAAAGGAACAAACGACGAGAATACGAATCCCAGATCAATCATAGAATCTGTGAACCGTAAGTCGCGAGCGTGCATTCCCATTGGATTAACCTTAACTTGTTGCTAACGCAAACCAACGATGTTGGGCATTCTTGCTGATGGAAGATCCCTCAGATTGTTCCGATGCGGAAACGGATCCACTGGGGTATTCAGCTCCGAGACCTATACCGAGCAGGAAGCTAATAGTACAGATTTTGTCAGTGCAAATGGTATCGCAAATGTGGCCCTCGACTAACCGCATTGCAATAAGCATGGCAAGCATCCCGCCGAGACTTCCGTTTGCACCTTTGGAAGCTGCTGACAAACCGGAGAAAAGGATAATAATGCTGATCGCGGTCATCTACTTCCAATCAAACCGATGTCTTGGCCTAGAATTGCAGATAATCATACCATGCCAAACTTTCTCCCAATCTTGTCGGATAAATAACCTATCAAAGACAAGTTAGACACTCTCTCGACATGAAATAATGGCAATCTGTACCGAATATCAACATCCCGACTACCATGCCAGCGAAGCCCATGCTATAGAGAAGAAGTGAATAATT
Organism: Amanita rubescens; assembly: GCA_015039365.1. Classification (NCBI taxonomy): domain Eukaryota; kingdom Fungi; phylum Basidiomycota; class Agaricomycetes; order Agaricales; family Amanitaceae; genus Amanita; species Amanita rubescens. The sequence goes on from WION01000006.1 coordinate 662,625, forward strand.
GTGTACTGTCAAGACATCCGTTCCGTAGATACGGCCCAAGACTATAAAGACACTTCAGAGTATTTCGGGGAAATAATAAAAGATTTTTACTGGTGTTTACTGCATATATCGACCTCATTAGTACCTCGCTCCATGACTAGCAAAGCTAGCACATACCACTTCCAATGGCGCCATTTGCATAGCCTTTATGTATTCTGTTAACAAAGCCGGCGAGGAAAGGGTTCGGTTCGCACCATCAGAGAATAGAGCAGTCCCGCAACTAGAGAAATCTATCAGCATTCTCTTATGTACTTCGAAGATTGCAACAAGACTAACGCGAAGATGAGAGATACGCCTTTGATGCGTTCTCGGAGCGACATAATCAACTGTTCCGCTGGGTGATAGAGGACGAATGAACCGGAATCCAGCTGAGCTTGAAGTCATCATATCTGCTATAAGTACCAGGTTATTTCGGCATGGCACATGGGTCTGAATCTGATGATCTTTTTGGCAGCAGATCTGGATTCTGGTTGGCAATCAAAATTCAGGCTTCTTTATCCCTGGCGCACGTTTGTATGCTCATGCGACTGATAAAGGGATTCCGGAATCAGAAGCGCAGAGTTTCCTGTGATTAGGAGACCTGGGAGCTAATGCTCTGTCACCTGCGAGGGGAAATCTGGGAGTAAACGCGTGCGATTCGACATCAGCGCCGTTTTCCTGGGTGAAGAAGATCCATTAAGTGAGATGACTAGCAAACTGAGATCCGGTTAAGTTGCCTTTCCCCGGGCAAGTTTTGTAACTTGTAAGTGCGAACTGTCGACGCGTGGAGATCACTTTACCGAATTAAGCAACTTGTGGCGTTGAGCCATGCGAGAGCTTCCTCGGTAAATCCGTAGCGTAGACGAACTCTGACTGCGCAGCAGCTCTGACTGTCTAGATGGTTATGGTTACAGTCTTCTGAGAAACGTGCTTGATTCCGACATGATACGCTCAGCGCACAAACTTTCAGCCTGCAGAGGCCGACACATGTGATTACAGCCGCCAACCTCATCGATTTATCCGGACTAGCACACCCGACCTTCTCCATCATGGGCAAACCATTGGACACTTCGTTCGAGCAGAGCAACTCTCTCACTGTGCGCGACAATCGTACTGGTAAACTGTACACCATTCCGTGCGTGCGCAGCTACCGACGGGGGCTCGAAACTCATCTATTTCCTAGTATTCAGGATAATAGTATACAGGCCACTGCATTTAAGGATGTCAAGGCTCCCCCCAGCCAAAACGACAGAGAGGAAAACGAAACAGAAAAGGGTTTGCGCATTGCGGATAAAGGATACCTTAACACAGCTGTAATACGGAGCGAGATTACCTATATCAATGGGGATGCCGGGGGTACGTCATGGCTCTTTATAATGTCTAAACTATCATGTTGACATGCCTCCAGTTTTGCGTTACAGGTGTCGTACGCTTCTCTTTTGATACTTCACAGCTCATGAGCATGCAGGGGCTATCCGATCGAACAGTTGGCCGAACATTCTAACCATTTGGAGTCCGGTTGGTCACAGTTGTCCTGGCAAAAGTGCTGGTTTTGACGTCACAAAGCATACTTGCTGATCTATGGGTCATTACCCTCGAGGGAACAGTTCAGAATTTTCCAACAAGAGGTCCTGAACCATGGAACCATACATTCAGATACAGAGCAATTCTTCAGGTCTTTCCGGTACGTTCATCAAATGTTGCCATGTTCATTTTGCACTGACACTGATGTAGTTATGACGCCCACCCAATGGCCATGCTAACAAGTGCATTCGCATACCTCGGGTCCTTCTACGGTGAAGCGAATCCGTCTTTGCAAGGTTCGAGCCGCGTTGCCGATGGTGCACTTCATACGACTAATTATGTTAGGACAATCACTTTACACGAAGGGAAACAAAGCATCTCTCGCTGCCATGGACAAGCAGATTTATCGGCTCATTGGGAAAGCAACGACAATGGCCGCGTAAGCATGGCACAGAACTGAACTACATGCCGCTTATTTCCATCAGGATGGCATATCGTGTCCGCCAAGGTCGTGCATTCATAACACCTCCAAAAGGACTCAGTTACACGGGCTCGTACGTGTGCTAGTTGTATTAATCTACTTTAACATCAATAATCAATAGGTTTCTGTACATGATGGATCACATGGGAGAAACAGATTATGTTCCTAACCCTGTTCTCGAGAGAGCCCTGGATGTACTGTTCCTTTTACACGCTGATCATGAACTTAATGCATCATCAACAACGGTCCTGCAAACTGGGAGTTCACTGGTTGACCCTTATTCTGCGATTGCGTGAGTTATTTTTGGCCCGAGTAATGTTACAGTGACGTATTTGTTGATCCAGTGCTGGTTGTGCATCTCTATAGTAAGCCACTCTTGTCTATAGACAGTTTTGTTGCTGAAGCATAACGTAGCGGACCCCTGCATGGTGAGTTGACTGCTTAATGCCACGAAATTATTGTCGTTGAGCCGCTTCCCACACAGGCGGTGCCAACGAGGCTGTCATTCGCATGCTTATTTCTATTGGCAAGTAAGTATAAATTAAGAAAAAGCTACCGAATAGCCTCACGAGCATGTGGAGGCCCGAGAATGTCCCGGCATTTATTGAAGCTGTGAAGAAACGTGAAAAGGTATTATCTGGGTTTGGACATCGGTATGATACTGGCATTGTGTTCCATGTTTCTATGGCATAGTAACAGATTGGTCTACCAGAGTATATAAGACGGTGGGTCAATTCTACTGCACCGGGAAAATGCTTGACTTGGGTGTTGACAGTCGGACCCTCGATCATTTATTGTCCGTAAGACGGCGGATGAAGTTTTCAAAGTGTGCGTGATTCACGGAAGCATGTCTGGAACTGTGAAATATCCGAGATTACAGGACAGGAAAGGATGAGCTGCTGGAGACAGCGATGGCACTCCATGCCGCGGCCATGAAGGATGAATACTTCATTCAACGGAAGTTGGCCCCCAACGTCGATTTTTGGTGCGTGTTCGGGCAAAGGAGGTAACGCGGAAACCTAATTTTTCCTACAGGAGGTAATTGACACTTGCGTGCGATACAAAATACGTCATTGAGGTTTTTTTTTTTCAGTGGTCTTATATACAGGGCAATGGGTAAATTATTTGCATCATCACATGGGATAGAGTTTTATTGATTTGGTTAATACCCAAAGGTTTCCCCCTTGATTTCTTCCCAGTTCTTTTTGCCGTTCCGAGAGTGGTCGGCTGGTTGGCACATTGGCGACAGGTACGGTGACTGATGTGACGGCTTGCCCTTGATGCAACTTGACATCTGTTCCAGATGATGTTGCAGGACGGAGGTGTGAAAATTTGGCGACCACGGCAGGTGTGACGTGTTTGTAATTTAAGCTACGTGATTGACTAACCAGGAGTAGATTTACGTTGGTTCAGGTGAACGAGGATATGTGCCTATTGATGAGAGAGAGACGGTAGAAGGTGCGCGGAAGACACCGGCACCAGTGATGCACTCTGGGTGAGTTGAGTTCGGGTACGTAGAGACGCGATGGTGACCATGGAGACACAAAGGATCACGAAGAGGACAATGATTGCTGCCTACAGAGAAAAGGCCAAATTATAGAGACAAATAGGGTCAAACAGGGGCATTTTGATAGATGGTCGCAAGCAATTTTGGCCATCCTTTCCTTTTCCTCGTGTCATCGTCTTTATAACTCTCCTTGTCCATCTTATCTGTACTGCCATGTACTCTACACTCATTTGCCTCGCGCTCCTTACTGCGACCGCTGCTCCAGGCGTTCTTGCCTCCTTCGCCATAAATGACCCCAAACTCACACAAGTAACCATTGTTTTCCGTTTTGTCCCGCTCGCCTTGTTGACGTCAGAGACAGTGTCAGAATTCCACAATATCCTGGTCAAAGGGTACACCGCCTTATGACCTTGTCATCGTGGATGCGAACGACCCATGCGGTGAACCGATGTGCGTCTGCCTACTCCGCTCTCGTCCCACTTCTTGTAATGCATTTCCAACAGCCTTGAATTTAATCAATTAACTTCCACCGTCTTCGATTGGCCTGTCGGAGTGCCAGAGAACGCCTTAATTCAGTTGTATGTCGAGGATGCTGGAAATAATGACGCATGGAGTGGAACTGTACGTTGCTTTTGCGCAGTATCTTTATACCCTGACACATTCCATAGTTGACCGTCGGAGCAAGCAGTGACGCATCGTGCTTGTCTCAATCCGTGCTATCGTACTTCAACATGACCACCCCTTCCACAGCTTCAGATACAGGCGCTACGTACGTTCTCCGCTAATAGAGTTCAACAATTCTGACGAATACGCTTCCAGATCCAATGGATCTCCTGCCCCCCCGTCGGCCAACCATTCCAGTGGCCTCGTCCCGGTTGGTGCCGCGAACGCCGGAACCAACCCGTTGTCTTCTGGAGCCTTGTCCATGCGGCAAGGCACCCCGACAATGCTTCTCATCGCTATTTATGCGGCCACGATCGCCCTGGCTCTTTAAATCATGAATGTCATCCATTTGACGCTCATGCCAGGCGCACGTTCATTGACGTTCTTTTGATGGCTGCTTCCAAGGGTTTTGTATTTGGTGTCTTTTTAATTTTAGATTGGGTCTTCTTCGGATGAAGATTTCGGTTCCGGAACCGCGGGTCCAAGAGGCTTGCAACATAGATTGTATAGTCTAACGCTTCGACGGTCCTAACTGGTCTGTTTGAGATGGTTCAGCTGGAGGGCTAGCGCAGCTTGACAATGTCAATCTGATACCTACACATTGATATTATAACATCTTTATGTTTATATGTATACATTCGATTGCGCACTCGTGTTGACATGATGTAATCATCCTTTATCACCTTTCATCAGTCTTGAAGACAACAAGTATGTCTGAATGGCATAAAGTGTGAGACGGGATCTTACGTACTCTTATCTAAACGAGGTTAACGTACCTAGGACTATCGAGATACCTTTCGCCTCCTCAAAGCATGCCCTGATCGTGAAACAAGCCATCGAGGTAGATCCGGAACTTCAGCCTCATGCCGTCAAGCGCCAATTGGTAGTCGAGGACGAGAAGCTTATAGCGTACGCATGGCTTGGCGGGTCTTTTCATTTCCTAACATGAAAACACAGTACTTTCAGCACGCTAACCGTGCGCCTAGCAAGGCTTACCGCTAACGCCTTCCTGGAAAACGTCGATCTGACAGTACGAACTATACAGGAGTTCGGCGATGAGGCAGAGAAATCATTGCCTAAATCGTAAAAAGTACCAGTGCGATGGCGCCTCCTAGGTGGTTCATACAGCTTATGCATAGCGATCACATTAATGTACATGTTACACAAGAATGCGATATTTCTGGCTTGCTTAATGCTTGGGGATAAAGAAAAATATTATGTACACCCCATTGGCCGCACTATCTTCGCGGTGTTCCCCCTCCTTTACTCCTCTTTTGCATCCTCCTCCTCTTCCGCTTTCTTGGCGGCCTTCTTCTTACTCTTCTTGTTCTCCCGCAGATTGCGAGAGATGAGCGCTTTAACCTCCTCATCCTCGAGCTCCTTTTCAGTCTTGATAAGCTCCGGTTTGTACCAAACGGGTGGGTGGGAGATCAACGTTGGTCCTCCTGGCAACAGGGCTATCGTGAAATGAAATCCAGCGACAAATGTATTCGCAGGGGTGTACCTGCCAAGCGATTTGGTCAGTTGCCCTGGGTCAATATAATGGTGTGACATACAATACTTCATACGGCTTCACCAGACTGTGTTGCACCGCTTCCTGCAAACCCATACGCGACCTCTTCTCGTCCTCAAGGTACCGGATGTTGAACGGGAACGCGCCTGCCTTCTTTTGCACTTCGGAAAAGACGGCGCGTGAGTTTTTCATTTTGAGCTGATAAGTCACCGTAGAATCTCGCTGATAAATGGTGGTACGAGACTCCTCTACGCGAGCCTACGAGATGTATAGGGTCAACCATCAAAAGAAAATCCGAGGACATACCTTTCCATCCTCACCGGAAGAGATGAGAATATCGATACCATACACTTCATTCTCTGCAAAAGTGACAGTCTCAAAATCGCGCTTTTGCGTTTCGGCAGGGTTGAGAATAATTCGCTTCTTGCCGTCAAAGACATTTTGCGTCTGCTGACACGATAGCATACCTGACGGCGATCAGTTGGTCTGTTGCTGATCATTCAAGTAAGAGGAGTACCTTCGACGGGTTTACAGTCCCAAGCTGCAGCGGCTCGACTTACGCCTTCCGTGACAGCCCAGTTCTTGTTGCCGATTTTGAGGAGACGCTTGGCGGCTTCAGCTGCGGTCCATGCAGCCCTGATGACGTCCGCGCGGCGACCCGTGACTGGGTTCTTGGAAGATGCGCCAATAACAATAGTCTCGGCTGAGGCGGAGGCAAAGCCATCGATGTGGGCTCCCAATTGTATCTTTACTACATCATCGTTTGCAAGGACCTGTGACGATTGCGGATCCGAACTGATAGAAAGGGATAGAAGAGATAACGATAACTCGATCAGGGACGATGCGATAGATGGTTAGTGGCGATGATGACTTACGCAAGAGGTGAAAAATGGGCGACGGCGTTGTTGACAGAGATGGAAGTTGGGAAGGCGATACCTTTTTACAAGGAGGATGGCGTCGCGCCGCGCAGAGTCGGAAAGAGATCCTGGTAAATGCTGACGGAGGCACACACCCTTAGTTACTTTTACGCCTTTGATCGGCTTGCTAAACACAGTTCCCAATCCCTCTTCGATAAGCCTATCTCCCTTTATGCAAAGGTCCATTACGTTGGCACCCTCGACGCATAGACCAATAAGCGTCTTGATCACTTGGTCAACGATGTCACCAGCCGCCTGAGCTTCGTTAGCGCGCTAGTTTTGATCTCGCGACCACGATGTATATGTACCTTATATTTAGTGAGATCAACATCAAAGGTGGATGCAGGCTTTCCAGCGGCCTCTGGTGCGGGCGTCTTTTCAGAATCGGACATGGTAGGATAGTAATAAAAAAAGATCTCGTCAGGGAGCGTTCGAAGCTTATGCGGCTTCAGCCAAATTTCCTTATTCGGCCACTGCCAAGAGACGAGTTTATTAACTGGGTGGTAAACTACGGGCTACTATTATTTTACTTTACTGTAGAGTAGCGGTATTAGAATATTAATTTACGCTTTCCAAGCTACAAATGCTCGAACGGATCTACACAGGTCTAGGTTAGTAGTATTAGTCTCAGAAACGGATATAGGTTGGGCTTCAATGTTTTCCCGCCACGCTTTCCACTCAGGTTTATCTCCTGGAGGTTCAGGCCAACACTGTTGCGATGTCAAGCACGTTCGCATGCCTACCCGGCCCTCCATGTCGCTGAGATATACGTCAGTAACCTGTCATTTAACATAATACATTCAGCGTACTTGAGCCAATTATTCCAGTCCAGCTCGAAGAAGTCTTTTGCTGATAGCGTTGTGTCGCCACTGACAGAGCCAAGATCGGGTAGCTTATTTGCAGCGAAAAGCGCGGCGTATTCATGCAAAATGGCTTCTTTGCACCTTTTGATGGTATTGACTGATCTCGCCAGGTGCATAGCATTCGATGATGGTACCGTGGCTTTCAGTATTTTCCATTCTCTCTCGGTGGAAGAGGAAAGTGCGGTCAGATGAAAAATGGAGTCGGGCGTGTCCGACGAAACGACACCAGAGGGCAGGCTATTGAGAGCAGTTTTGGATTCTGGTGGGGCGTGTCCAGAAGTCGGCGGTAAAGGAATGTTCAGTTGGGGGTGAGTTTGTATCCTGACAAATGAGGTAGACAAATAAAAAGGAAGGACGGATAAGAGATTAGTCGGCAAGAATCGACTCGATAGCAAGGCCTCCCAGGCAAGCTTCAGTCTTGAATGGTTTAGCGAATGAGGTGGTTCACTATTGGTTTCATCCAAGGAGAAGGGTTGGAAGCTTTCTGTAGACCCGTTGATCTGTGATAAACTTGGGTTTGACAAGATCGTTTTACGATAGGGTCCAAGGCGAAAGCGTCTAGCTATTGAGTCTATGGTTTTCTGGCCATATGCAGGCTTCAGCGGTCGAGATGGCAAGTTTTCATTGCTTTTGTAACCAGGGAGTAGTGTATTGCGCGACGAAGAACTCGGCAGCGAGGAAGAAGAACTCCTTGTACGTTGTAGGGGTCTGCAGCAAGGAAATATGGGATCCTCTTCAATTACCTGTTCCGGAATGCTCAGTCATTGATTGGTCTTTTACGGCAGGACTCACTTCTATAATTGCGCCCGGCTTCATTACGCGCGCTATCTCCTGAGCAAACAGGGAGTGAGAAGTAAGCTTAACTGAAGGAAGGACAAACCTCTAGCAAAGGTTGCCACTATAATTGGGTTAACACCATAAGGACGCGTCTGGTTTCCACCTTACCTCATTTTCAGGTACGCCTAAGCCTATCCATGATATATGCACAAAGTCAAAGTGGTCGGGCAGAAAAGGAAGTCCATCAAAGCTACGCGCGGATGTAAGTCCATATATGCTGGATATAGGTGATGAAGACGGACAAGTTTCCGTGTACCCATTTGACTCTGTGAGTCAGATGATTAAATGCTTGCAAGTTTTGAAGGTCAGGTTGTATGCGCAGCATGTCATAGCCAGTGACGATGCTGTTCTGTGGTGATCTGGTCAGGAAAAAGAGAGGGGAGAGCGCGCGAAGACAAACCGGCCAACGCTTGGCTGCTTCGATGGCCCAGTAACCGCTTCCGCAGCCCAGGTCCAAAATGGACGCGGGCGCCTTGTCTGAATGGTGAACTGTCACGCCCTGGCAACAGTTCGCCAAGAAGAGATGATCCCAGACGTCGCTGGCGTGAATTAGGACGTGTGCGCGAGCCAAAAACGCGAAACTTACAAGCTGAGGTCAGCGCCGGAGGGCGCGCTGAGGGGCCAGGGCGGCCTACGAGTCATGGAAGGGAGCGGAAAAGACCGCAAGGGACATGTTCTGTGAAATCTGGCGGATTGCAGTCAAAAACAAAACCAGGGAGCACGTGGTCCGTCCCGTACTGTTCCGGGGTCCTACTCTCTTTCTGCGCCATCTGACACCGCCCTGTTAGACCATGAGTTCCGCCATTGCCCGCCGCGTCACCGCCGCGCACGCCCTCGCCCGACGTTCCCCCGCCCGTCAGCTACTGCCTGCCTCAGTCAGGACCTATGCGTCTCCTGCAGAGGAACCTGATCCTCAGTTGGCTGGTTACCCACAACTGCCGTGGGTGTCGAGGCAAACACTGCCGCCTCGAGGCTGGCAGGATGAGCAAATGAGGCGTAATTTCGGAGAGACAGTGCGCTTCTTTGTTTTTGTATCATGACGGACAATAATGTGTGGCAGATTCATGAACAAGATGAGGTACTGTCGATGTGGGGACCCGACCCACCGCCGATTCGGCCGCAGGAAGCGCTGAAACAATTGACGCTCGCGGCGCTTGGATTTGTAGGAGTGGGGTACTTGATCAAAGAAATGCTGGTACCGGAGATGCCTGCTGTGCGGCGGGAGTATCCGTACGGTGGACTTGTCGCCGAGCTGGGAGGAGTACCGGAAAACAAGGTGCGTTCTGTACGGACAGGAGTGGCAGAGGGCTGACTCACAAGTAGGCGCGGGTACTTGAAGAGGAGGGATAAATGAGTCGCTAAGACTAGATAGATAGTTTTACATTTTTGTTTCTTACTCCCCAATAAGAGAATAATGGAGCGACAACTGTCGGTAAATCCTTCGCCCCTTCGCCAGTCAACTATCATGGCCCAGCCATCAAGTCCTTCCCATGCTCGCTCCCCATCTTTCTTTTCTTTCAGAAAATCTCATTCTCACTCAAATTCTGATTCACAACTTCATCATTCTCCCTCAATCATGTCGCCCCCATCAAACGGGAACGTTCAACCTTTGCCCCCAACTCAGCAGCCCACTCAAGATCTCACTTCGAACCCTCCCTCTAGGCAGCCCTCAACTAGCGCTTCCCAATTGCATCCAGAAATACGCTCATTGGTACAACTCAACGTCGGTCACGCCTATAAAATCTACTATTCTGGTCCTCTAGTGCGCAGAGTAGACCGATTGCCAGATGGCCAGAAAGCCACAAAAGATGAGGGCTGGACTGATGTTTGGGCGCAGTTGGGTGGCACAACATTGAGCATATGGGACATGAAGCAGGTCCAGGAGGCAAGCAAACAAGGCAGGGAGGTGCCACCGGCGTATATCAATATGACAGATGCCGTATGTGTTTCTGTTCCATCCCCGAATTAGACTCATTTTTTCTATAGTTCATCAGAGTACTTGGCGCCGTAACGGAGCCGGAGACTCCCACCACGCCGGCCAAGAGGTATACAGATATCCTTGCAGTGAACACTGCAGGATCCAATCTGATCTTCTTCTCGTGTCCCTCGCGAGAAGCCCTCATAGCTTGGGTAGCTGCTCTTCGTCTTTCATCATGGGAAAAATCGCGCCTGGAAGAGATATATACAGCGCACTTGCTTAGAATAACACAACAGGGTAAGTCTAATCCCTCTTTATCCTGAACCTCATAGTTAACCGTGTTGCAGCGCGAGATGTTCCCAGCCCGTTGATACGCGGAAAGATGGAAGGGTGGGTTCGCATACGCATTGCTGGTCAGACGGACTGGAAACGTCTATGGATGGCGGTACAGGCTGGAGCAGACGGCGGACGTCCCACATCTGCCATTTTTGACAGCACCCCTGGCGTTTTAAAGAAGAGACGAGTGTCCGACCTATTTTCAAGAGACCCTAGTCCATCGCACGCTGGGCCCGTGGTCGCGTTTTACTTGTCCAATAAACCCAAAGATAAAAAAAGGCCGCTGTTGACATTGCAAAACGTGACTCAAGCCTTTGCGGTCTACCCTGAACGCCCAGAACTAATAAACAGGAGCACTTTGATCAAAGTAGAGGGCCAATTTGCAAACGAAGAACTTGCAAAAGAAATGGTAGGCCGGGAAGGTTGGATACTGATAATGCCTGACCTCGAAGGAGGGAATAATCAAGTGGGGGAAATGTTGAAATGGATAATTGGTGAGGCGTGAGCTTATATGGGAGAAGGAAGCTTTTTAATGAATTCACCTTGGTAGCGCTGCATGACGCGTTCGGGCTATACGGGCGACCGCATGGGTGGACGTGGGACCCAAGGGAACGAGCCTCACTGATGTTTGGCTATCCAGTGGGTCCACAGAAAGAGGTTAGTGTCCTCGATATTACGGCTAGGCGCTCTCGTGAGACCTTTCTTATAGTCTTTGTTTCTCGATCGCGAAGCCGCAGAGACATTGGATCCAAGGGACGACCGGACTTCGGCCATACGTCCGAACCTGCAAAAATTATTGTTTAATAAGATGCAGAATGCGGGAATAAGAGCGGTATCTCCTGAGCACTCGTCACCTAAATCACCCATGCAGCAACAACCACAACTTCCACCGCAACGACAATCACCCATGCAGCAGCAACAGCCGGCGCAGCAACAGCAGGTATCAGGTCATTTGGACACAAACGCTGCATTCGGTCCTCAGCTGCCGCCGCTCAGCTTTGGGGACCTCGGACTTCAGCAGAGGACACCACTTCCTCCTGTTGCTGAAGCCAGTGGTACGACTACTCCAGAGATGCGAACCACATCCATCGATGTACCATCTACCACGGTCGCTCATCCTAACGCCGGGGCCGTGTCACCTTCCATACGGTCCGTTACCGCTAGCCAAGCACGCCAGCGGCTGCCCTCCACCAATTCACAGGCATCATCAAGTAATATAGTTTCCTCCCCACAGCCACAGCCATCGTCACCTACGACTAGCTCAAAGGGAAAGGGTCGCGAACGCAATATCAGTCAGAGGGGTCAGCCCATTGTTATCTCGGCCTCCCAGTCCACCACGGATGATAGGCCTCCTTCTCGCACTTCCGTACTGACGTCACCACATTCCATAGTAGAGAAAGTTTCACCATCCGAATCGGCTTTTACTGGTTCGAAAAAACGTGCCTCGGATAGTTTTTCGATTCTCAGTTCACCCTATTCACTCGGGGGATCAATTCGTCGAGACCTGCCACCTTTAGGCCCGCCTCCTGACAAGTCACTGCCAAGCGAACCATCGAGTGACGTACAGGCTCTAATCAATGAAGCAGGGGCTTTGTATTATGTAAGCAACGTTGAGGGAGACTCGTCCAAGCAGCAGCCCGCCAATCGTATCCCAACTACCATTTCCGAGAAAGATGACAGCAGTTCTTCAGAGTATGGTCAGCAACCCAGTGCCAGTCTAAGCTCTCCCTCTACGTCACCCCCACCTACCTTAGTCGGTCCATCCAGTCCAAAAATTCCTGAAGCCGTGCCTGTCCGCCAGAATGTATTCGCAGGACAAGTCAACCGGCAAAGCCCGATGGCTCGATCAGGGTTAGGACGGAAACCTTCCGGCGCACGTGAGTTAGGGACCAGTCGCCCTTACACCAACAGTCTTTCCTCATCCCCCAAACCTCTCGCTGAGGAAGATTTAGACAGCGACGGCAGCATGGACACCTCTCAATTACCGCCGCCCGCAACAAATGTACCTCAGTTGTCTGATTCTAACCTGGATGTCTTGGCTGCTCTGTCTTACTTGGATGTTAACGGTGACCAGCCGCAACCCGTCGAACCCCTGAAGGTTCGGAGCCCCGAGCAAAGTGCACCTTCATCACCATTAACGGCTACTCCTAATCCTGCCCCTCCTTCAAACGAAGCCATGCAAGCCACTCAGTTTAGGTCCTCATTTGCACCTTCCAAACAGGCCGTCGAACGTAAGGCGAAAGTTGAAGCTCAACAAAAGGCCCACCACGCTGCCGTCCATAAACCTGGGAGGACGAACGGAAGACGGAAATCCAAGCTGGGCGGTGCTTGGGGCGAGAGTAGCGAGGAAGAAGAGGAGGAAGAGGATGACGATGATGACGAAGCGGACTCGGATGATAATGGACCAGGGTCCAATAAGCCGTACAAACCACATTCTGGCAATGCTTCGTCTAACACGTCAATCAAACCGCCCCAGAATCAGAATCCGCCTCTTCACCAAGGCGATAGTTTCACAGATAGTGGTCACTCGGGCTTTCGCGGCCTTCGTACATTACCCCAATTACCGAGCGGCCCGCCTCACGGTACGTTGTAGTCGAAACCTTGCGCGGTTTGGCATGACTAACTACTTAACTAGGTGACGACCACCCGCCTCAGCCGCGGAGAATGGTTTCTGAGCAGTTTTTGGAGGCTAATAGACGTCCCTTGCATGATGATATTCCTCAAATGCGTTCTCAAACCGAATTCCCGCACCCAGGTTCTGCTCAGAAGACATTGTGGAGTCAGGTGTTGGAACCTGGTCGTGTAACTGGACAGTTTCCTGACAATCACCACGCTCGCGACACGTTTATTCAGCTTGATCACCCGTCTGAGACTATGACAAAGGCGTTTATGCCACAAGGACTTTTGTCAGCTGGCTTACAAGATAAACAAGACAGATCTGCCAAACGTCAAGAGGAATTAGCACGGGAATCGGGTGCATCGCTTATAAATGTCCCCAATAAGCCTCCTCCGCCTCAAACTGGTCTCTTGGGTGCGATTACGGCTCACGAAAGAGAGCGAAAGCGAGAAGGTGGCATGGGTGCTGCACTCACGGAGCGCGAGCGCGAAAAACGGCTTGCAGAGGAAAGACAGCGACGCTTCGATGAACAACAGCGACAGCAGCTTGAACAAATGCAACAAGGCGGGTCCATGTACGGTCAATACCCTGGCTTTAACCCGATGGTGAACCCGATGATGATGGGCATGGTGCCTATGAACCCAATGAACCCAATGATGACTGGCATGGCGCCAATGATGACGGGCGGGATGGCCCCGATGGCCCCGATGATGACAGGCTACCACCCAGGGATGATGCCTGGCCTTCACCCTCAGCAAATGTTTGCCGCGCAGCACGCCGCCGCTCAGGCTTACCAACAAGCTATGATGAACTTTTCTACCGCTGGATCTCATGTCGTTGGTGCGGAGAATGGTAATCCCGGAGCCCAGCCAATGGTCCCGAATTTGACGGGAAGTATGAGTTTCATGGGAGGTTACGATCCTCGTCTGTCCATGATGGGCATGGGGATGATGGGTCCGCAGATGGGTCCGCAGATGGGTCCGCAGATGGGCATGCCTCTTGGAATGCAAATGACCGGGATGTCTACGTTTGATCCAAGGTTTTCGACGAATGGTGGCAATGTCGGCCCCATGAACGACATGGGTTTACAGCCCCCAAATGTCCTTGGTGGGCAAAAACCGGCTTCTCGAAGCAATTCTCCTGCCCGTCGTGAATCCCCGGCTACTCGTCCTCCTGAGCTGCAAGCAGAGGCCCCAAAAATTTCTCGTCCTACTAGTCCCAAACAATAGATAATATCCCCTCATTACATTATCCCCTGTTAGATTATCATTTACGTTAGTTTTTGGACTTGGATTGGAGTTTTTCATACCCTTTTAATAGTTTCATGCTCTTATCTCGCTCTTTAATGTCGATTTTGGTTTTGCATAGCTTCGTCGGTAAATTCATGCCAGCATGTATCCGCATCCGAACTGATCCCAAATATTGGCTAATTTAACTCATTGAAATGACTTGTTCCCGACATTTACAGCGCTTGCGACTCTAACATTGGAATGTCCTCTTATCTACTTTTTATGCCATCCTTGTTTACTTTATAATGGGAGTAAAATCGCTATGGAGTCTTTTGGCGCCAGTGGGACGCCCAATTCTGTAGGTGCTTACATCAATGGTTATTGTATTTCGTACTCAACGTCTATAATCCTGTAGGTTAGAGACTGTCGAAGGGAAGGCCATGGCCATCGATTCTAGTATATGGATATACCAATTCCAGGCGACGATGCGCGACAAAGATGGACGAGTTCTGATCAACGCGCATGTCTTGGGCTTCTTGCGAAGGATCACGAAACTGCTGTTCTACGGGATCAAGCCTGTCTTTGTGTTTGACGGGGGAGCACCTGCGTTGAAACGGAATACGCTTGTGCGTCCATAAACATATCTCGTGCCTTAGGGATACAAGTTCACCATGTCTCTTACAGGCCGAGCGTAAGAGGAGAAAGGCTGGTGCTGTTACCAGTCATGCTAAGATAGCAGAGAAGTTGCTTGCAGCTCGAATGAGGAAGGATGCATTGGAACGTGCTAAAGGTTCATCGTATGTATGGATTTACCACCTCTCGTATGTGCTCTCCGTTGACGCGCTGTTATCCTCAGCAACAAAGGCAAAGAGAAAGAGAAAGAGAAAGTTGATGTCGACAAAATTGTGTATTTAGAAGATATCGATCCTACTATGCCCAAAGCGCCCCCTCGCAAAAATATAGCTGATAGCACGACAACGACTCCTAGCGGTAGCCCTGCAAAGAAGAAGAGCAAGTTTTATGATCATGATCCATACCGTCTCCCCGATGTAGACCTGGAAGCTGCCGTTGCTCAAGCTACACGGTCTGCTATGCCAGATCCAAGGTTAGCAACAGAAGAGGAACTGCGTACGTTTATCGAGGAAATGCGGCCAGAGGATTTTGATATAAATTCTCCTGATTTTCGTCAACTACCCACGGAGATACAATATGAAATCATCGGTGACCTTCGTCTCAAGTCGCGACAAACCTCTCATGCGCGCCTGGAGAAAATGCTTCGGAAATCACGAACTCCTATGGACTTTTCAAAAGCACAGATACAGAACCTTCGGCAAAGGAACGCCTTGACTCAGCAGTTGTTGACTACGACAGATAGCATCGGGAAGGCGCATATATCCATACCTGTGAGGATAGCTAGCGAAAGAAATAAGGAATATGTTTTGGTCAAAAATGAAGGTGAAGAGGGTGGCTGGATCCTCGGCATCAGAGACCATGGGACGCAAGAAAAGCCGATCGTAATTGACCAGGATGATGAATATGCAAGCAATGACGAAGACATGGAGGAAGTAACATTGTCAGTTTCACTATAACTCGTAGGAGTGTATCGTCTGATCCGTTTTGGCTAGCCCGACAGATGGATCGATGGATGGAGACCTGCGTCAGTTTCAAAGCGAGATGGCACTACAAGCTATCGCCAACCGTAACACTTCTAAAGGCCTCGCGCCTCTAAAAACGCGATCCTGTTGTCTCTAGTGGACGTACGTCGCAGACGAAGAAACCTCAATCGACGCCATTATTTGATCTTGATGAAGATGATGAAGACGATGGTATCTACACCCTTCCCCATGCCGAAGACCCCGATAGCGAGAACGAAGCATTATCGATTGCAATCCAAGCTTCACTCGACGATGCCCGCCCGAAATCGGGGACTGAAGTGAAAGAGACCACCGGCGAGGCTATCGCTCCTGATTCGACGGAGATTAATCCTGCCCATGGCATTACTGGCAACTTGTTCGCGTCTCCGTCACGCCTAGAAACGGTTTTGTCGTTTGCCAATATAAACCCATCGAGTTCAAAGATGAACAATCGAACTACACTGTTTGGTAAACCGTCGCTATTATCAAAGGACGCGAGTACTGCTGTTGAGCCAGACAATACGTTAGAGGATGCTTATATTGATGTGGAAGCTTTTCATGCCGCGCTGCAGCCCGAGTCCATCATAGATTGGATAACACTGTCGAGTCCGATATAGAACAAAACATCGACGAACCAGTGACGCAGGACGTAATCATCACCATTGACGCTGTCGCTGATGGTGACTTGCAAATGTCGAGTCTTATTGGTAGTGATTCGGACGAGGATATGGAGGAAGTAATTCCAGAGTTAACTGCTCAGCAAGTTGTGAACGAAACTCTCGAATGCATCGCTAGAAATACAGCCAGATGTGATTTCGGGTCCTCAGCAAGCCAGACCTGTAACCTATGCTATTCCGTCGACACCGGAGATACATACCACTCTACTAGTTCTCGACGAAATCCAAGATGCTGGTTCAAGTCCGAAGGTACAAGATTTTGGATCTCCGGTTTCCCAGCATGTGCAATCGGAATTTCACCTTTCTATTCCAATAGATCAAGATGTGCCTCTCGGGGAGGAGCATGACAACGACGATCCAATACACTGGTCACGATCTCCTTCACCTACAGGTGAAGTCAATGGAGAGGCATCGAACCAGGTCGTTGAGCAAAGCTGGGACGCTGCCGAAGAAATGGATCCTCACGCTGAGGAAAGCGAATTCGCAAGATTCATGTCGCAAGTCAAAGGCAGAGATCTCGAGGACGTTCGGCGTGAGATTGATGATGAAATCGAAACGCTCAATCAACAACGCAAAGCAGCCATGCGTAATGCGGAGGACATCACTCAACAGATGGTTGCCCAGATCATGGTCAGTCCTTCTATCTAGAGATAGTTTTGATGACCATATCTGGCATTAGACAATGCTACAGTCTGTTTGGCATTCCTTATGTCACAGCACCGATGGAAGCAGAAGCACAGTGCGCCGAGTTGGTGTCGCTGGGTTTGGTTGACGGCGTAATAACAGATGACTCTGACGTATTCCTCTTTGGAGCTCACTGCGTGTTCAAGAATATGTTCAATCAGTCCAAGACAGTGGAGGCTTTTCTTCTTTCCGATCTGAGCCGCGAGTTGGGCTTAGATAGAGACACACTCATCAGATTGGCATATTTGCTTGGAAGTGATTACGTCGAAGGTCTTCCAGGCGTTGGTCCTGTCGTCGCAATGGAGTTGCTGAAAGAATTTCCCGGAATGGATGGTTTACACAAGTTCAAAGATTGGTGGTTGAGGGTGCAAAGCGGTAGGGATACCGCGGAGGAAACTCAGTCGAAGTTCAAAAAGCGTTTTGTGAGTTTAATAAACATACATTTAGGTGCATCCTTTGACTTGGCAGCAGAAGAAGAAATTCAAAAATTTATACTTGGACAAAGATTGGCCTAATAGTGCCGGTGGTAGGTGATTTCCAACTATATCAGGCAGAAGCTCACCCATCTCAGAGGGACGCTTATTATCATCCGGCCGTGGATGGCTCGGAGGAGCAATTCAAATGGGGATTGCCAGACCTAGACGGCCTTCGACAGTACGATTCCCGTGCTACGCGACTGCATGTCCTCGGACTCACAGATTTGCAGATTTTTCCAGCAGGAGCTGGGTTGGCAGCAAACCAAGGTCGACGAGCTGCTGTTACCGATCATTCAGAAAATGAATAAGCGGGGACAGGTTATGCTAGCTCTTTGCTCCAGTTCGACAGTGGCTAACTGTAATTTAGGCCGCCGCCATGAATAAGCAAAGTAATTTAACCGAGTTCTTTGACGTTTCTGCAGGAATGGGTGCATTCGTCCCGAAAAAGCGCCAGGCATACACGAGCAAGAGATTGCAAAATGTGGTTGCAGATTTCCGGAAGCAACAAAAGTCTAGTTCCTCAACGATTGCATCTCAGCATGAATCAGAGGGAAGCGCAAACGAGTACAATGAAAGTACGAGTCGGAAGAGAAGGAAGACGGCGCAAGGGGGACGAAAAAGGAAGAGCAAAACGAACGCCGCCGCCGTAGGTGGAAAACGGCCACGCGGGAAAGGCAGGAAACAGAAAACGCCTACTGAGAGCGAGGACGAAAGTCCAGAGAGAAGTGGCGTAGAAGACGATGACGCTAACGTCACTCCATTAGCAGCCCAATTGCGTCCCCGCCCCCGACCTGCAAATAAGAGTGCAAAGCCGGGAGCAAACGAGATGAATAGTGAAGGAGATGACTCTGACTAGCATTTACGCAATACATGTTAGATCTAAGTTATTTTCAAGGTATTTTGGGTTTCTAGGTGGTATGCTCTGTAGATGGGTTGGTTGTCGACTGATTTGAGCGAGTTTCGATCTTTGGCATATTTTGATATCGGTCGAAGCCCAATGATTTCTGCACAGTTTCGTCATCTGCATCGGGCTCGAGGTGACCCCGAGCATTCCGTCGTGCCCTGTTAATAATAGTGCTCAGTCCCTAATGTAATGAAAGCAAAAAAAATTGAATTACCGGAAGAATGTATACGAGAGTACGACATCGTCAACGTTCCGACATGCAGGATCTTCAAGAACGTCTTTATCGATGAAAAAGAGTAAAGGCATGTCCACTTCCTCCCCTGCTAATAATTTTTGCTCTTCAAAACAGAAACATTCTACTTTTGAAAAGTATGGTGCTACCTGCAGGTCCTAGTAAGCACGAGCCTTTAGGTCAAACAATTTGCAGCGTACCCTATCTGGAGTAACATTATAAGTGGCAATACCGATGATATCCTTATTGGAGTTATTTTTTGCCTTGTAAAAAGCCAGACTAGATTCTCCAGGCAGAACGCTGACATGCTTTTGTTGCGGGGTAAAACTCCACGGAAGTTGTTCAGAACGATCGGCGTTGAAGTGGATTTTAAATCTACGCGAATCTTCTACTGGTACCAGCCGCTCAGGTTCGAATCTACCTGTCCCGACTTTCGGCGTTCCGGCAAAACCGGTAGCAGCGCAGAACATTCGGTAGAGGGGGACCGCTGCATAGGTCGTTCCAAGGGCGAATACGATCTAGTGAACTCGGTTTATTTCCCCTAGACATTACTGGATTTGATAGACGTACGACTGCAGAGGTATACATTAACAGTGCCTTGTTTTTGGCTGCATATGCCTGCTCTCGCGAGACTCTCGGTGTTGGTCTATCGACCCGTTTCGGAGCGGATTGCCATAGCCTTGTTGCGTGCGATGTTGAGAAAGGGACAGCATGAAAGCCAGGAGTTCGGTGTAAGAGGGAAGAGCGCAGAATTGACGGTCGAAGGAAGCGCATTCCGGTCCAGCGGTTACCAAAAGCGGTAATACCCGTGAAAGCGAAACGACCATCATGTCTGCTGAAACTTCCTCTGCCTCCAAACCTGCAGACTCGCTCCCCTCGTCCAGCAATGCCTCCGCGAAGCCTGATGACGACTTGGAGAAGTTATTAAGCCGCGAAGCCTCGGCGTTTCAACGAGAAGTCGAGGTGGACCGCATTCTGAAAGCTTTCAAGCTCAAGTAGGTTCGAAATGTTTTGCGTTATTCCATTATTCACGATGTTGTACAGCCCATATGATATAATTGACATCAGCGAGTCCTGCTACTGCGGAAGAAGTCAAGAAGAAATACAAGCAGATTTCTCTATGTGCGTCGCGAGTTATCCTATGCATATGACTTCACTCATTTTGATTATTAGTCATTCACCCGGACAAATGCCCCCATCCTAAAGCCCCCGAGGCGTTCGATCTCCTTAAGAAGGTGGGCAATTAAATAGTCTTGTGCGATGCGTTCATACTAAATGACATGCGTTAGGCAGAGTCCGAGCTTTCTGATAAGGCAAAACGTGATGAGTTAGACGCCGTTATCAATCAAGCCCGTATTCTGGTTCTCAAAGCTCTGAGTCTCCCAACAACTACTCTCGACTCGGATCCTCAACTCAGGGGCATTGACCCTCCGTTCCGAGTGAGAATGAGAGCACAATCGAAGGAATTATTGATTGAGGAAGAAGTTCGGAGAAGAAAGTATGTGGCTATTTATTCTTGGGACACGTTCAGTATACTGATTTCTGTAGGGCTGTAAAAATGAATCTGGCCAACGAGGGCCTAGAAGCGAAAAAGAAGGATGAGGAAATTGCGGCAAAGAAACGAAAGGCGGAGGATGATAAGGTGTGGGAAGGTTCGTACGCCATGGTCATGTTTTCTTTCACTATAATGACTTTATACACATAGAAACCAGGGAACAGCGTGTTGGCAGCTGGCGTAATTTCAGTAATCAGAATTCGAAGAAGAAAAAGAAGACCAAAGTCGCTGTTCTCGGCTGAGCAACTACTTTCGTAATACCTTTGAGGTCAAATTGTAGGATTCCCTGCGGTGTATGTACATCAATTGCTTTTCATGTGTGCTTAACAGCGATTAGAATTTTGGTTTTTCCCATAATTATCATCATCCAGGAGGTATATGTCCCTACAAGGCTACACGTCCACGCTACTAGTCTGAGTCAGATAAGTCAATGACATCCCCGGACGTGACAGGTTGACTACCTCGCCCGAGATCTGTATGTCCATTTCCAGTATCAGTGCGTCGGCGTACATGACGCGTCGCCACGGGTATATTTTCCTTGTCCTCGCAATCGTCATCTGCGATTTCTATGATATCTTGGCCATGGGCGCCGTTATTGCGTGGGATGGAGGATGACCTAGCCGTGGACGATAAAGGATTTGGTATTGGTTCATTACTTATACGACGGGCTTCCACATCTGCACGGTCCAGGGATTCTAAGAATGCTTGGTCCATATAGAAATTGTCTCTTCGAACTCATCCTCGTCAATGGGAATAGTCCCTGCCTTTTCCTTTCCCTTGCTACTTGCCTGTCTGTCTGACTCCCAGTCAATATGCATCTGATGGTCATTGCGGTGAATAGTGACGGGCTCGGCTTGCGTCATATCAATGATGGAATGCTGCGCAAATAATGGTCTTGTCGTCTGTGAATCCTTTGCCCCAGTGTTGCGAGGCAGAAGGAAAATAAGGTGATGTGTTCGTCGTCGCAGCACGTGCGCTGGAAGAGGCTACTCGAGATGAAGAAGCAATGGGTCTATAATCCGATTGGGTAGGTCTCGTCTGTGAGTCGGTCTGAGTAACAGAGCTTGATGGTATGCGTCGTTTGCGATTTTCAAGGATCTCGTCGTCGTTGTGAGGTAGGTCTGGTGGAGGTGGAGAGATGTCTCGCAGAGGAGAACGCAGGAATAAGGGTGGTGGTGACGCGTTCATCTGCGCCGGTTGTACAATAGGCTCCACAGGAAGTCTGTTCATTCAAATTATGGTTGCGTATAGTGCAGCGAGAACATGTCCGTACCCCATCCGAACGCGCAGATCTCGCGCAAACTCAAGATTCTGATTCGCCTCGAGTTCTTTATTGAAGAATCCTTTAAGTACGATAGTATCAGGTTCCAGCCAGGCTATGCCATTACGAATTTTCACATTCTTGAGTTGTATCTGGGACGGGTTGAGAGTACAAGCTGTCGACACAGTGAAAAGCTCACTTTGCACCCGAGACGTGTAACTTGGAGATCAATGCTTGGTAGAGGTCGGTATTCTACTGGCCGGAAGGTTGGTCACACCGTCTGTAAGGTTGAACTTGAGCATGCCTCGGGGGTACCTGGGCGGGGGGCCTTCGTCTACTTCGATATCGCCTTCGTCGGGGCCGTCATTCTCTGTTGTACCATCGACGCGCATGCGCTCTTCCCTTGCTACGCGGATCTGCTTCCAAGTTGAACGCAGCTATTGGCGATTTCTGTCATAGCTGCAATCTGGACAAGGATGGGAGGACCTGTGAGGATGGTGTTCGTGTCTGGACGGGCGATATGAGTTGGAAGACCTGTTCCATGTGACATAGAGTCGCTCAGATCGGAAGACAGTAGTTGTTCCTCGAAAGTGTCGATGAAAGAATGAAAGTTTGAATCCGGGGAAAGATTCTTGTCATGAATGAGCCAATTGTAACAGTCACTAAGCCAATCCTGGCAAGAAAAACGTTAGATATGCTTAAGCGTGGGCATTAGAATACGTACAGGGTCGAGTTGAGGCTTTGGATAATTTGACCGGAGCCATTGAAGAACGCGTGGGTGGACGTGCTGAGCCATGAAGTTTGTTCCGCTCCGTATGCCAAAGAACAGACCCTCACAACTCCCTCGCCTCCCAATCCCACAACTTCGTCATACACTAGACAGATATCTTGCTTCACTAGAGCCTCTTTTACTTCAGGACCAAGCTGACGGTCGTGCATTATATAACTCTGCCTATGCTCTCAGAGCCAAGTGGGCCGACGAATTCGAAAACGGCATTGGTAAAGTCCTACAAGATCGTTTGCGTGGTCCGTGTTAACTCTTTTTTCTCCACTCCAAGTCCAACTAACCGTTCCCCAGCTCTCGATAAGGCTTCACCAAACAACTGGCTAAACGACAACTTTTGGTTATATAAAGCATATCTCGAATGGCGCGCTCCTCTCCTCATCAATTCTAATTGGTGGGTGTCAGTGTCCGACGACACCCTCATCCCGGAGAGTGCCCGCGCCGGTGAATCCAGCGATAGCAGGGGTGGTATTACGTTTTGGCAAATCCGTCGCGCTGCATGGATGCTCCATCGCGTCTTGGGGTTCAAGGAAAAAATGGAATCGTAAGCGCTATTTTCTCATCACGACCTTGTCATCCTCATCTTTATAGTCAAGAGCCAGAGAGCGACACCACTCGAACCGGTAAGCACAGTCTGCTGCTGAAAATATATACAAAACCTACACCGTCTACCAGGGATATGGCTACGAGAGAATACGTCAAAAATGTTTAATGTTGGACGCAAGCCGCAACCTTCTTGCGACATCCTCTCCGAACCCGCTAATCCTTCCATTGATCCATCTGCGCGCAAGGTCCTTGTTATGCTGCACAACTGGTTTTACACAATAACAGTCTACCACCCTCCAGAGTCATCCTCTGCACGCCCACGACTTCTGGAACCGTGTGAAATCGCATCTCAATTGCGCGCGATAATGTTTGACGCGGAACAACGTCTGGCTGATGGCGAACGGGCCGTGCCGATAGGAATCTTGAGCGCAGATGATCGCGACCGCTGGTCAGAGGTATTCTTGGACTTTCACAAGCAGCTCCACGAGGATACTTACCTTCAGCGTAGAACCTTGCATATCTCTTGACGATATCCCCGAAGAATAGAGAAATACATCATACGTTGCTGCAATGCTTGATGGGACTAAGCCTCGAGCATGCGACATATACGCTTCCACCCACATCATCATCCGACTATTCGACAGAGGATGGTTGACGCTCACCTTCATACCATCCGAGCGACACCTTTGAACGCTGCAAACAGGTTTTATGATAAACCTTTTACGCTCATTATCGATCCTTCGACTCGCGCGGGCGCGACTGGTGAACATTCACCATGCGATGCTCTAGTACCTAGCATTGTGACCGAATATAGTGTAATTGAGGGGGTGGATGTGAATGCCTTCGACAATATGCAACCCGCGGATAGCGTCACGGGTTGGGAACGACTCGACTGGGTAACGGACGACAGAATATCAAAGGAATGTAAAGCTGCCGATGAACGTGCGAGGAAGATCATGGAGGATTCCGACACTGGTGTTTTGTGGTTTAAAGACTATGGAGCGGATTGGATCAAAGTCGTTGGTAAGCATCACGGTATTGCAACAGACATTAGATTTCATTTCGCGCTTGATAGCTGGCTTTCCTCCCGACGCTTACATTCAATTATGTCTCCAACTTGCATGGTACTCGACGCGAAATAATTTCACTGCGACGTACGAAACGGTCTTGACGCGCATGTTCAAACATGGCCGCACAGAGACGCTGCGGAGCTTGACGCGCGAAAGCAGAGATTGGGTTCTTTCAATGCGCAATCTGCACTGCTCGGTACGTATAGCCACGATTGTGTGCCGGCGGCGCGCGCTGAGCATCTTTGTAGTCATCGACACGGCGTGACTTGCTACAACGGGCTATCACTAAGCACACGCGGCTCACTCGCGAAGCCGCGACAGGGCGCGGTATAGACCGGCACTTGCTCGGGTTACATCAGATGCTACGCCCATTGAATGGTGAACATGCTTCACTTTTCGAGGATGAGCTCTTCACTCGTAGCACTTGTTGGGCACTTAGCACAAGTGGGCTTAGTGCTGGACATTCATTCCAAGGAACTGGGTTTGGTGCCACTTACCAAGATGGTTATGGAATTAATTGTGAGTAATGACCTTTCTAGTTGTCCTTAGCATCTAGGTTGATGATGGAATTAGACCTTGCAGCACCTGAAATGATCAAATTTGGCATAGAGTCCAAATTCTCATCTCCTCTCACATCAACACCAGGATTCATGGAAGCAATAAGATGCTCACTCCTTGAGATGAAGGATCTTTGTTCAACAACTGTAGTTGATAACTCTGCTACAAGTATTCCCAGTCACTTATAATTATTGATAATAAATAACCATAGAGTCATATATTTCCCATAATTCATATACATATCATAGCATACAGTAAAACATATGTATAAGAACCTTTGTTGAGTAGATTATGGTCCTACTAGTTTTCCAGCAGTTGTGACCAATCACTAGGAGATGGGCTACTCACCAAGGTTTTGCATGTTCAAAAAAAAAAAAAAGACAAGAAAATAGGATCAGGTAAGGAAGTTACCTGCCTCAATCTCTGCAACATCAAGCCAAGCCGCTGCTCCAGCAGACTTTGCCATCTCTCCAACAAGGGAATTGGCCCCTGGCCCTGCCAAAAATGTCTGACTGGAAACAATGAACATCCCTTTCTTACACCTAGTCAACATGACATTTGTTCTCCTAAGGCTCCTCAAAAATCCAGTTTGAAGAGACCTGACAACAGAGATAATGATATAGTCATCCTCATTTCCTTTAAAGGAGTTAAATCTAAGGATTAAGACAAAAAAAAAGAGCAAGACCTTGGAATGAATCAACACTAAAGCACTTATCTCCCCATAACAAGTCTGGGACTTCTTTCATTGAATCTTCAATCAATTGCCTTTGAGCAGTGTAGGGTGTGATAATTCTATAGGACTGTTCAAGCTCTTGGAGCTTTGCAGCAATTTTGATGGAAATATCACATTCAATGCGATTCTGGATCATGGTTAGGAACTTAGGATGAGCAAATCATATATGGCCTACTCACCAGGTATGAATCACCTGATTTAGACTTCCTTCCCTTTAGCATCAATGAATCTACAAGCTATGACATCATCCTTGATTAGGGTGAAGTGGATTAGGACTTGAGTTTGTCCTCATATACTGCAGCTGAGATGAATTGGCCAATCTGAGGTGGCATTCTGTCTGAGCATTAATTAGATATATGGATTTGTAAAGAGATGCAGTCACTCACATTGAGTATCCAGGAAAATGACCTTCTTAGATGTATTCAAGTGAGGCACTTCAAAAATGCTTTGCAGATCTTCAACATCCTCTTGTCCATGAGGAGGCACTGTCAATGTCAGAGAGTAATCATAGAGATCAGGTATGACATACATTGTTTATTGTCTCCAATGAAGCATACCTTCCTCAAGGATCCAAATTTGGTAAATGTGGTAATATAATTCCCAACTTCAATTTGACTTGCTTCATCAACAACCAGGGTAATCATAGGAACTTTCTTTGTGAAAAGAGATGTGATCATTCTATTAGAAAGCATGCTGAGGGTGCACAGAATAACAGAGACACCCTGGAGCTTAGATGCAGCCATCCTGAATTCATCTGACCTGATGAGATTACCCTGAACCCTAGACTCATACAGATGTTCATGCCTGAATATGAAGTCAATCAACTGTAATCAATCTGGGGATGGACTGACCATTCAAAGTGAAAATCATGTGAAACAAGTAACCTCCAGTCAAAGAATTCCACCTTGATCAGCTTCTCAGCAATATTCTTAACAGCAACATTAGACTGTGCAACAAGCCATATCCCTGTCTTGCCAAGGGCAAGGGATGATTGCACAAAAGCAGCAATAACAGAAGTCTTGCCTGTCCCTGGAGGACCTTGTACCAAGACAATACGATGGGCATCAGAAGGGGATAGCATGGTATTGACAGCTGTTTGTTGTGAAGTGTTCAATGGAATCTGGGATAGTGAAGGAATATGGGAAGGGACTGTCTTCGATCGTGACTGTGTCGGTAAGGACCAATCCTCGGGCCACGTCATGAGGCCATCATCCTGAGGATACCAGATGTTTTTGATCCAAGGATTGTCATCAAGTAGATCAAGCGAGCCTTGGAGAATACGAAGGACCGTGGCAGCACGCTGGGCCTCAGCTGATGTTGGGTCTTCACGGCCATAGGTGGTGACTTTCATGACGGCTGCACCGCGAAGAGTGCGAGAGGTCTCTACAAGATTCTTTCGACCATGGGATCCAGTAACACTACCATAAGCACGATAATTGGCAGGCCCATCATGAACCTCAACCCGAACATTCTGAGTTTGTTCGGTTATCAGATGGCCATGGCTGCAAGGTAACATACAGTACCTTGTTGCGACGGACTCTATTATCATACGATTGAGATTGAAGTTGTGGTATGTTGGTGATAGGGTCGTTAGAGAGCTTGACCGAGTGCACCACCTGAGTAGGTTTTCGATTATCTAGCTTAAGTGCATCCAGCGAGAGTTTCGCGATCATCTGAAGTTGCTATTGATTTGACCATGAGCGACGCACGTAGAGGTGAGAAAAACGCATTACCACATCGCTCATATCCTTCGTGTTGATCCTCGGAACCTGATCGAGAATTTCCCGTCCGTTCTCAAACGTAGCTATAAAATAGGCTGCCCAAGCTCGAGCAGCGAGTTCATAAGGGTGTTGACGGTTTGCAATATCAAAGACCGGTTCTCGGAAGACGGTCTCAACATTATCAGGCATGATGGGGGCACTGTCGCCAACTAGCTTCCGAATAGAGGTCAGCGGCTTGCGACTAGTACCCGGGAAACCGCTCTGTATATCGACGGCGTTTGTGACACGAAGACCAAGTTCTGAATAGAGTGACATGGTAAGAGGACCCATATCGAAGGCGAAGAGCTCGCCGGCGGCGCGACAAAGGATCTTGTCCTCAAGAATAGCTCGCCCACCGGACTCACTGCGAGTTTTCCGGAACGTGATAAGACGACAATTTTGGTCGTCCGTGATGGCCAAAATAACAAGATGACCCTTGATGGAGTACCCGGGAGATAGACCGAGAGGACGAGCGTGGTCAAAAATATCAAGAGTGGATAAAGTTAGATCAGCCTCGTCCAAATACTCTGTAGGGATCCTCGCAGAGCCGAACTGACCCCCGACGAGGTTCTGGGTCAGAGTAAAATTGCGACGACTCCCGGAGCTCATTGTAAAGAGCGTAACTGTAAGTATTGGTGTGTCGAAAGTGATTGATTCCTGTATGTTGATGCTGATACGTATATTGGCCTAGAAGCACCTGATAGCCTTATCGTCCAATCGGGCACAGACGGTCGGCGAAGACGCAGGACGTGCAGCGTGTGCGATGGCGGTCGCCGTCAATTCATGCTCGTCACACGACGCTGTCACATTCTTTCTTCTTAGTGTTGTATGTCCGATATGTCAACACCAATCCTTATTGGTGTTGGTGCCCTCGCAGCCGCGTTCGCAGGCAGAGCCCTTGTCAGGAGAGGCTTCCTATCCAGTAAGGGCGCCTCAGAACAATGGATCAAAGGTGGCTTCCAGTCAAAAATGGACAGAAAGGAAGCAATCGCTATTCTTGGGCTAAAGTATGTCACTTCTTTCCTCCTTATGCCCCATACTGACAAGGAGGTAGGGACGGCCCAAAAATTCGGACCAGCTTGAAGGATGCCCACAGGCAAATCATGTTGGCAAACCATCCTGATCCGTGGTGGTTCGCCTTACCTTGCTAGCAAAATTAATGAAGCGAAAGATCTGATAGAGAAATTGGATGGGAAAGGACGATGAGCCTCACATAGTATGTTCGTTTTCTTTTTTTCATAACGCTTTACATTGACCAAGTATGTGCTGAAGCCATGGAGAGCTACTGTACCATACCTTGTACTTACATCTACGAGCACCTTAATAACAACCTCTACTCGAAGCTCCAGAAATGCGGAACGCGTCGTGCATTGTACCTTTACGCCTCTGCACTCTTCCAAGTTCCAACTCGTCATATGCTTAGTAAGCCATCCTGCAAACTTCTTATTTACGATCAAGAGAGATGAGCTCGGAGCTCCAGCCTTCAAAGCTTGGCACAAAGGAACAGTGAGCCCTTTCGAGAAAAAATGCCGCTGCGATCCTCATCTTAACGCTAAACAGCTGGGACCATGTTTACGAGGAAGAGTTAGAGAACTTTGAAGACATGGGTGATGAAGGCGAAATCTGGTACTGTGGTTAGGATCAAGTATAATCATCAACATCCAAACACCAGTCCCGTCCAGGTTTGGAATTGAAAGTGTCGAGAAAATGGATGGAATGGTCTCAGTCCAACGTTCCACATTCATCTCAGCCATCCGTTATCGAAATTGGCAGCGGGAATGGGACGCTGTTGTTCGCACTTGCCAAAACTGGTTACTTGCCAACAAAATTAACAGGCATAGATTATAGCGCAGATGCGATCAATTTGGCGAAGGCAATTTCAATCAAAAGAAATATCAATGGTATCACGTTCACGGAAAGTGATTTTCTGAAGGACGACCTACATGAACACAATCTGTGGGATCTCGTATTGGATAAGGGAACGTATGATGCGATCGCTTTGGGCGCAAAAGACGAACACGGACAATCCCCAGCTACCCGTTACCCAGCTCAGCTTACAAAACTCATAAAGCCAGGGGGCTACTTTCTCATCACCTGTGCGTTGATTCATCTGGGAACTATTTCTCTTTCTGACACTTCAATAGCATGTAATTTCACCGAGGAAGAACTAATGTCAGCATTCACAGCCCCAGAAACGGGTTTAGTGTACCAGTAAGTCAATTGTTTTCCCAAGCATGAGAACCCACTTATAATCGGGTAGCTCACGCATTCAACACCCGGTATACACGTTCGGTGGCCGAAGTGGAAGTATGTGCGCCAGTGTAGCGTTTCAAAAGCCCGAACCAATGTAGTATTGTTCATTATATCATTGGCACCACGTCTAATCCTGTCCGTAATGTATCCTTCGCGACGCTACTAGCCCATTTTACCAATTTTGTGAGCTCCTCATCCTGGCTGGAGAAGTCACGGAAAGTCTCCGTCATGAAGTAGACCAGACCCATTCCAAGAGCCTCGGCATGTGTGGCCTTGATAAATATTTCTTCCACTGCAGCTCGATTCCGGGTAGTAGGGAGATTTTTGACGTCTAGACCTATTGCTGGTGACGCCACTTGACTGCAGATGAAGATATTTATCATAAGCTCTCGCAGGAATTCCCTTCCTTGTAATTTTACGGTTGTGAAATCGACAGGCTATCAGAGCTCCGTTAGCAACCCGGATTGTAATTGTCAACAGATCCTTACTTTTAATATGGTCAGCGCTACGCTGTCTTTCGCAATCCACCAGCCGAATGCCCTGGCCACATTTCTACGACGGATTTTTGAAATACTTTTGACGCCAAACCGGTCATCGTCCTTCTTTAATGTTCTTTATTACTTCAGCGCCCCCGACATTTGACTCCCCCAGATCACGCAGGAAGTCCCAGAGGCAATATTGTAGTGTGATCTTATACGCATGAGCCATTTGACAAAGATGCTGGCACACCAGGGCATAGTAGGGATTATAGGTTTTTTCCTGAAACAGAGGGTCAGATAGCTGTTAATTGACCCAATATCTTGCGTACATTCCCACAACAATGCAATAGTACTCTAACAATTTCTCGCTGTTGGACCTGGGAAAGATTCAATTGCGGCAACCGCTCGCAGGCGTCGATATAATCCTGGACACAGAGGCCATTCAGAAAAAGTACGTTGATGAATCAATTCCGCTTACATCACTACTCATAACTACAACAAAAATGCTTCGCCTGATGTCAGTATTCATTCCTTGCTTTTTCGCAAGCTTCAGGAGTTGCTCTCCTACATCGTCCTTGTTGGAATTATCGGCCGATTGCGTTCGCGCGCCAGCTTTGTTTATCGACCAAAGGATCGCCTGCCCAAGCAGCACCAACGAGCCACCATTTCCCTTTAGTTTCTGCATTCCGCAGATCATCCAAGGGAACTCGAAGGGCGTCGTGCACATGGACTAGTTTAAGGTTACATAGGGCCCCACGAGCGAAATCGGAGTCGACCCACGATGACGTTTCTTGCCGAGGCTAGTAAGGAACTTCTTCATTCTCTCCACAGCATCACCACCCTGGTTTTGCGTCGCATTGCGTTTGAGTTTGTTATTCTTCAGATTCACCAACGTTTCTATCATGAAGCGTGTCCGAGAGCTAGATTGAAGTCATTAGATTGACAAATCCAGGACGCATTTTATCTGTACCTCAGGCTTCCCTCTTTTCCCGAAACTTTGCTCTGAATGATAGCAATAATATCTTTCAAGGCTGTTGGATCATCCTGTCGTAATTGTTGACCAGAATCTATCATAAAATGAGAGACTTTCGATACGCTAAGGAATCATGTTACGCACTGCGGAGTAGCTTTAACAACAGCTCAACATCAAACTCCGTCAGTTCGTCCCGCAAGAGGCTACGAATGACGTCGTAAACCAAAAGGGAGGCGATCAGTTGGAAATTGTAAAGCTCGGATAGTAGAACGATAAGGTTTGAGCATTCCTTTCCTATGCTTTCATCCGGGGCGTCTATCTGAGTTCCGACTTTTGCATAGTAATGGTCGTAATCAGATATTAAACTCTGCACAAAGAAGGCAGCTGGTACAGCGTCAGTCGAATGACATTCAGGATACTACACTAACGTACCAAATTCCACGCCGATGAGCCTATGCAAACTACAGACAAACGCAGCATGCAAAACGACAAAGGAATCCAACAAGGAAGAATGGCTCGTAATCCCATTTATAATCAGTCTTGTCAGTGTTAATGTAACATCTACACGCATAAACCATCAAACGACTTGTGGGACAAAGAACATGAACACGCACCGTGTCTTCGATAGGTGCGGTATATCACCTCTATGCCGTCTAAAATGCTCGCTAGATTTTGCTCGCTCATCCTAAAACAATCGGCCAATAAGACGGGGCATTTGGTCAATCCTGGGAGTGCTTGCCTGTTCAAAAGGCCTTTTAGTTGCTTCGTCAACCTAGTATCCACCTCTGATACCTGATTTTTTGACTGTTGAGCATTCCTCAAATGGGGTGGTACATATGTTGTCGTTGCTATACGCCGAGTTAACGACAAAGTTTGGCAAAATTCGAAAACAACGTACCTGTTGAGGTCCTTGCATCTGGTCCTGCACTCAATTCAGGAGTATGTTGATCCATTCCATTATTGACAGAATGCTCTATACCACCCCATTCATCCTCACTTGACTCCGAACCGTCCTCATCTTCACCCTCGTCCCCTTCCCCGCTTGAGACTTCCTCTTCCTCAACAGATACATCGGAAATGTTAGCGTCTTCAACCCATTCCCCTACATTCGACAAACTTGAACCAGCAGATGCTTCGCCGGCAAAGACAGAATCCGCGAAGTCCAGAAGGTCTAGACATGCGTGAACCACTAGCTGTAAAGACGGCGTCAAGGTACTCACCGCCTAAACCGTCGTCATCCTCCGACTCCCTAACTTTCTTACCTCGGCTCGAGTATCCTAGCTTCGCCTCTAGATACGCGATGTACGTCTCTTCCTCTTCTTCAATTTGAGACTTAGCCTTTGAGATAGTAGCTAATCGCGTAGTCTTATGCGAACCACCTGTGATGGACTTTTTCTTTTTATTCGTACTTGAAATTATACCAGCCGTCGGGGCCTTGTGTTCGTCGGTGGGCAATTCCTCCTGCCTAGCTCTCTTCCTGTCCGGCGACTCGGAATGCTCGTCAACGACCGGCCGTTTCTTTATACCATGAAACTCTGCGTTGTTTTTTTTGCGGTCAAGCCGTTGTTGTTTCCGTGCCTCCTTGCGAGATGTGTGAGGCCTATACGACCGACGCCCGCCCGGTTTGACATTTTCTGCACCAAATCGGTTTAGAAAATCGCAAACAACAGTCGAATAATGCAGACCATCTCTTGCCTTGATTTCTTCGAGCAAGGAATCAGGGAGGCGCATTCAGATTCGTGAAGAAGCTAGAAGCTAGTAAATCATCGCGTTCGGCAAAACAAAGCAAAATCATAACTTACGGCTTTTCAAAAATAGGGCCTAACCGGGAATTGAACCCGGGACCCCGCGCATTCACGGCTACCGTGAGGGATTGTACCCGAAGCGCGTATCATACTACTAGACCATTAGGCCGTAAGGTGAAAGACGGAGAGTAGCAATTGAGCCTTGACAGGCCCCGAACATAATTACATACGAGATCAGAGATACAGATGCAATAGATATGAAAAGGCATTGATGGTGTAGCGGTAACATTGGGTCTTCCCATGGCCTAGCTCCGGGTTCGACTCCCGGTCAATGCAAAAATATTTTTTCTTCCTTCTATTTAGGCAGATGAGTCCAAGTAGTTATTACAAAAATCCTTAAGTTCTACATGGATATAGGCAAGAAATTATCAATACAACTAGTAGCAAGAGAGTTGCCTTCAAGGAGACGGACACTTAGGGATCGTAATGGCCTTCATCGTCCGACTGTGTCAAAGATTTGATATCAGAGATCGAGTTATAGACGCCCATCGACTCACTCGTAGTTGAACAGCCCCCACCATCCCTGTAACGTGAGTGTCATGATGTCAATTATGTTGGTAGAAATTTGTCATGACGAACCTCGACACCTCCGAATTGCTGGTTCTGAAAATAACAAGTGAGTATGCCGAATGCAACGTAATTGGTCGGAAGCTCACCTTCCATACTTCGTCAAAGAGCTGAATTACCGTAAGCTAAATTTAAAGAGGCTCGACACGGTGCGACTTACTTCAAAGAAAAAGTACTGAACTCCTGCTTGGTTTGCTTGACAAATAAATGTGTCAAGGAATTTCTGCCGATATGCTTAATACTCCGAATCATACCATAGAACATATACATACTTGAAGGTTTTCCACTGAAGCTTCTGATGGACCGTCGGTCGCAGTCGCTGGGTCGGAGGATTTCTACAAGAATCCAGGCTCAGTGATGCGCCTCATAAACGAGGAATCAAAATTTACCGTTGGCCAACCTAGTCAACGGACCTGAGCAAAGGACATGCCAAGTCCAAACTACGACTCACCGGTCTCTGCAATGGACATCTGCGGCTTGTTAGGAACCTGATTGGCCTGATCCACGTTTGTATTTTGAAAGAATGTCAGGGTCCACTGCGCCGCGTCGTCTATTGCCACGCCCCCGAACCATGGATGCACGTTAGCCATCTGTTATCCCAGTTACTGACATCCTCGAATATAATATTGAAATGCAGTACATACGCCGTAATCTACCGCGGCCAAAACTTTGTCGTTAAAGTAGGCTCCAGCATCAGCGTTGCCGATGGGAATGTTCAAATTCATGTCTTGTATCATAGTGCGTGTGTCGTCGATGTTGGGTACAAGTAGCGCTGCACCTTGATCGCCGGCGGGACCATTTGCAGAACCGCCGCCGTTCTGGAGGACGTAACTAAGAAACGAAATTAGCTACTGATCACGCGTTGTCAGCAAGGGCCTACTTGAGGATATATTCATTGCCGACGGTTATTCCAGAAACATGATCAGCGCCGTAATTCTGGATAACATTCTGGATATCTGCCTTTTGCCGGTCGTAAGCAGCGTCGTTGTCATCTGGAACGTTGTAATTGCCCAAGTAGACCTGCATATCAACTTTTGTTCGCCGGATGGCTTCAAGCTGGTGATAGACATGAGGTTGACCAGGGTACAACACTTTGAGTTGATACGTACAACCAATGCTGACTGGTTACAATCTGCACCATAGAGTCGAACACGCTGAAAAGCGTCAATCGAAAGGAAAGTCTTTACGCACTTAACGCTCACCTTTGTCAATTGTGACATTATCTGCCGAGAGGTTCAGCTTAAAAACACGCTGTAGAATGACAAGGTAACGTTTACCTGGATGTCCTTAATTACCGCCTCTATACAAAGTCTTGAGTAAAAGCTTGTCGGAAATCAAGGTCACTTACCTAAACTGTTGCCACAATTAGGAAGCTGGGAGCCATCGGGAGTATATGCCATTCCGTAGAATGACTGATGAAGGTTCGGGTCTTTAGGAAAGACGCTAGGGTCTGAGTTGGACGTCTTGGGTGGTTTACCGCCCCCGTTGCTCGAAGAGCCGCTTGGACCGCTCGCAGCGGTATCGTTCTGAGTCTTTTTCTTCGACAGAGGCACGCCGATAGCAACTCCGATAATTGCTCCAATGATCAAAACGGCGATGAACGTGCTGAATACCTTTATTTCGCCATTATGCGACCAAAAGCATACAGACAGGCTAAAAACTTACCACGCATCTCTTTCGCTTGGAAGCGATACTGGGCTTATCGTAGGCGTCGTATGGACTCATTGCTCGATCGGAATTGGAGTCAGAAAAGTTAGTGTCGTTCAAAGGGGTTGCAGAACTAGTAGAACCCTACGCAGAGGATGTGAGCAATGGTATATCCAAGCAAGGGAAGATAGAGTCCACGGAAAAATGATGAGATTTGTGGAAAAAATTAGGGACAAGCGGGTATGAGAGAAGAAAAGCTGGGATATCTGGAAACGGTACAGACTGCTCTGTGGCAAGGTTTAAAAGAGGCGCCCGTCCTGGACACAGACATGTCGCCCCAAGGCTTAGATATATGTCTTTGTCACCGAGTGCGACAACGAGACATGAATCACATTGCGACACTCACCATGCCTGTAGTCGCATGGACATCTCGAAAGTTCCAGTGATGGTGTGTATGCCCATTCGCACTGGTCCCACCAATGCCTGTCGTAAAGTCGTCCGAATGGCGAAAGCTGTCCATGGCAGTAGTCGCTAGGTGCGTATGCGACCAAGAACCCTACGAAAAAAGTGATACGGTCTAGCTTTACCCGTTCCATACTTTGATTTTGTCTTTAGACAACAGTCGATGTGCGGTGCGGTTGTGACATCATACCCGGTTATTCGCGATCTGCAGGCACAGAATTGGAAATTGTGACTGGCTTACTAATCCACTTTAAGTAATTGTCCCAAGGCAAAACCGAGTAGCAAGCAAGTATATCATACGAAAAAAAAAAGTCCATGGGATACATATGCCAATGTCAGATATTACAGATACATTCCCGGGGGAGGATTAACGAGGGTATCGTAGAGCAGCGTTGAAATGCGAGACATGTAAATCTAGAAAACAAGTCCAAAGACAGTGAAAACCTTAGCGGTTTCACCCTCGTCTCACAGCCCGATGAACCTACGGGTTCTTGATTCCTGCCCGATCTGGATACGGATTCCGGGATGTCGATGCGCGCTTTTGTTTCCGAAGTACCCTCGTCTTGTCAGCGTGGCCATGCCCGTTGCTCTCACTACCTAGCGCCGGCATACTGAATCCCCGGGTTCGGGATGGAGGTAGTGTTCGACTTCGATTGACTCCGACATTTGACGAGGTTTTTTCAAACCGGGGACTTTCAGATACAGGGGACAAATTGCCTTCGCAAGTTTCTAGACGGAACGCTGCATCAACATATGCGGTCTCTATAAAGCAAGAAGTTTTTGGGGATGAACAGATGGACAGCGGCACTTACCGCTCCTGTGTTCAAGAGTCGTCTTTCTCCGCGTCATCACAGGGCTTGCGGCTCCCTTGTCGACATGAGACCAATTATTGTCGTCTACGCCATCTTTCGGCACCAAGACAAAACCATGGCCTGGCTGTGGAGTTGAAGAACGACTGCTCTTCTCGCTTCGTGTCGGAGGAGAAATATCTAGCATGAACCAGTCCTGGTGAATAAGGAGGAATTCAAGCACTTTCTGGCTCAGTGCGTGTTCATGCGGGGATAAGTCATGGTTGGGGTGCGATATGATACCGGGTTGGAACATTACAGCAAGGTCTGTCAAATCCGGTTAGTGGGTGCCCTATTGTAAAGACAAACAATCAACCGACTTGTAGCGGTCATAAGATTCTTTTCCGATTTGCGGGCAAAGACGGATAGCAGATCCAATACATAAAGCAGGAGGTATTGATTGGGTTGCGCCATCCGTCGTATTAGTGACTTGTAAGTCTTTATGACTTCGTCCTGATTATAATACTCTTTCGCTGTGTTGGACGATTAGGTCAAGTCTAAACATGGAACTCAAATGAGTGTCACCTAGCGGATCCCGAAACTGGACGGGGATGGTTAATAAAGTGAAGAGAGAAGACTCGGGGACGTACGTTGTGGTACATGCTGCAGGGTATTACGGGCTCCTTGAGAACAGTCAACAAATCTATCGCAGGTACAGAAAAGCACTGACAGGCATCTGCGTGAGGTATCTGCGGAACACGCTAGCCGCATCATGCGTAGTATAGTTCTCCTGTTTCCAATCTAAGTCCTTGCCGTACTGCGACACGCCATTAGCAGTTTGTGGTTAAAAAAGAGATAACAAACTCTGGGAGGAGTTTCGAAGGCCGCCTGCAGTTCTCGCATACGTTTATTTGAGCCGTTGATTCGAAATGTGCCTTCCACTTCCGTTGCTTCACATGGATGAGCTATTGTGTGTGAGAGTAATGTGCACTCATATCTCACCGTTTTCCTTCAAATATAAACCACTTGAAGGGGAGATTCAGCTGCGGACGAAGGAAGCGGGTGGCTGACGCTTACCACTTGGCAACGACTACAGGAATGTAGCCCCAGACGTAGAGACGGCCATTCGAGTCTGAGGTTGATATTTGGACGCTAGCATAGCGGAGACTTTCCTGAAGAGGTTTGCCGAAGACGGGGTGTTCTGGCCGGGGGTCGTGAAAGAGGGGGAGAGTGGAGCGGAAATGCTTACCGTCTCTGTGATCAGCGTCCTTCTTGGAACGCTGGTTTGAAGTAAACTGTGACCACCAAGCTTTGAGAGTTGCTTTGGATGGCGGATGCGGGTCGAAATGGCGTATGTCGGTGACGGCGGGCATTGTAGCTGAGAGGTGACTCCGCCAGGCGGATCTTGGCTACGATCGCCGTCGTTGCGCTTGTTTGGCCACTCTTATATTATATCTAATGTAATGTAATAATCTTATTTCTCCCAATTCAAGTATCACTTTGTTCTCGCTCTTTTGTACTCCTCCCTTATTGGGCGTCGCAGAACACGCTAGATCCATAACCTCTCTATCGCCACTACAATCTATCATCGTAGGTGGAGGTACACCAGGCTGTGCTCTAGCCGCGCGTCTAACCGAGGGTCCAAGGCGCTTCACCAAATTTATAACTTCAAAACCGAAACTCCAGGTCATGCCAAGAATAAACGAGAATATTGTCCAAGAGGTATTGTTAGGTAGACAATACCTCGCCTAATCACGCACCTGTGGTCAGCTAAGCTTCTTCTCGACCATCACCATACTCTGCACAACGTGTAACACTAGTAATGTGATGTAATAGGCTACCGCATCAATGCATAGATGCACGTTTCCGTTTCGGACTTTGCCTAAGGGAGTAATCGAGTGATGGTCATCGTAGAGCTCAATACATATGTATGGCGATCCTGAAGATTTTAACCAGTCAACGATCATCAGGAACAAGTCCTCGGCAGTCCTGGGCATGGGCAGGGGGCAACCTTAACTGTTTTTTCTTGACCCCTGAAACACATCGAGCTAGATATTTCCGCAAGTTTGAGTGTTTTCAGGTGTTTTCAGCCGCACTCCGATTACCCGATGGCAGATCCTGCTTTGCACAGGAAAGATAGGCCTGTCAAGATCGGACTTTTCAACACGATGCCAAGGCATTCATCAAGGGATGCGTCAATGTAGACATCCCTTGTTTGATAGTACCGCAAGCGGAAGACGGGCCTCTGGTGTCGAATTTGCAAACTCTGCAGATGGACTACGGTATCGCGCATCGGCAAGAAAAGATGACATTATCTCGTAAGTTAGATGGCCATATCTCTTGTCATCGCTGACAGCAATATAGGATGTTACATTCGCCGCATATGTATATGTTTATTACAGCAGACTCAGAGTGTTTCTACATCGGTGAGACATCTACAGCCATATTCGAGGCCATCCAGGCCATATTTGCTACCTCCGTTACTTGGCTGTATTCGGGGGACCCATAGCGCCTCTTGAGAAGAGTTTCTGCGCCGAATTAATCTTCATAACAGTTCGGCGAGACAGTTGCCTTTGTAAAGTCGGACCACCAAGAGATATGTCCACCTCGACAATGCCTTCCGGATTCTACTTCTGGTTCGAGGGCGCTTGATTCGGAGTTATTGTCACACCTATTGCAGTGGTGGGCGATTCCACAAACGCCATCACATCGGCTCATTGGTCACATTATGACTGTTGGGACGTTGAACACAGGGCTTATACTGCTACCTTTTGAGGTTGAGGTTATGATTATCAACCACTATTCAAGACGGTGTAAAGCTATTAGCAAGGGCTACTTTCACAGGACCGACCTCTCTTCTTGACCGTTCGTACACCCGAGATGACCTTGACCATCAAGTCCATCTCAGATCCGATGAAGAGTTGCTACTGTTTACCACCTGACAACTACGTTCCGCATGGCCCTGCCGCGTTGTTGATGCAAGTTTGAAAGTTTATGGCGGGTCTGCGCGTTTGCCGAGTATACTAGTAGTTACGGGCCACACGGTCAGTGGTTCGAAAGTGGTTGTGAACGATTCTCAATGTCATTGGAGCAATAGCAGAGAAATTTGCGGGTGATCTCAAGGGTAGATTCTAGATTCTAGTGTAGCCAATCAGCGAGTTGATGCAGTTCACGTGATGAAACGCGTTGTAGTTCGCGACTCCGAAAATGGCAATCAGGACAAGTTCAAGTTGAACTCGCGGTTAGAAAGGACCTTCATCATGTTCAAGTCCATCTTACCCGTAAAAAGGATTCCCTCCTCTGACTTCACCATGATCACTCCTCTAACTGACTCACAAACGATGCCTAACGGCAAAGAAAACCATCCAGGCTCAGCTGTGATGACTTCAACTGCATTACCTGCTCAAAGTAAGGGCGTTAAGCAAACCCTTGCAGCCCCAAAAGGCATCCCTCAACCTCAACCTAATGAAAAGAAGAAACGGTTTGAAGGAAAAAAGACAAGAGAGCAGTCAATTGAGCCAGTGGGCACCAACCAGGCATTCGATAAATTACTGGTAAGATCAACTAGATCTCCGTCCAAATATCTCCGCGAATTCATCAAAATAGGACGACCTTCAAATACCCCCAACTTTAAGACCTAAGTTGGCTGGTATGGACTCCAACGTCAAAGCAGCCATGATCAAATCCTCTCAAACACTTGCCAGTAATCCAAAGTTATCGCACATGCCTCCATCCACCCCTAGATCGCTGGCTATCCGCAAAGCGCGAAGCACAGAGTCCCTGGATTCAGCGCATTTTTCTGGCAGTGCATATGGCTTCCCCGATCAGTCGTCTCACGCCGGAGGGCCCTCGGCGGTAACAGAGGCAGCTATATCGGATTCACCGCGTGTCTCAGCTCACCATCCGTCATCCGTCGCACGGCCATGTAACCCGAGAAAATCAAGCACCCATGGCCGTGGGATGTCGATTGATTCCCCAAGGCTATTCTCGCGCAGCCAGGTACAGCTTCCGCTGTCAACGTCACAGGTAGACTTGCCAACGTTGCACCAATACAAACATGGCAAGGACAAGAATACGACTTCAGGGAAAAACATCTCGCCAACCAAGTTTGTCAGCATCTTGACAGGTTCCTCGAGTCTCGAGCTGGACATCGAACTGATTAAAAAATTGAGACTCTTGCTCCGAAACGAGTCTGCAACGTAAGTTAATGGAGTGCTATCTTTAGAGGCCGTTTGATTAAAGCCTTCGTTAGGTGGTCTCATGATTTTTTCAGACAAGGTGGCTACTCAGCCTTGTTAACGAGGCTCAATGAGATACTAGAAGTCGAATGGAGGGAAGAACAACATGACGACCAAATGCTGCATGAACTTCTTCGGTGTATCAAGGCCCTGTCAACGTCGTCCATTGGTTGCTTCGCTCTGCGCAGCTCGTGTCCAACTCCATTTGTTCAACTAGTTTCTCTGCTATACTCGGACAAGAAGCCGGGAGACGTGGCTACGCGCCAGTTAATCGTCGAGCTACTTCTTATTCTTTTCGATCTCTACCCGTCTACCGCTCTGCCTTCAGGATCCGGCAATGGTCCATATCTGAGTCGCGTTCAACGACACGAAGCATCGGAAGAGGACATGACCTCGGTCACACTTCCTGCCCCTCATAGGAACTTCTACTCTCTCATCCGAGCTCTTCTTCTTACTCCGGCTCCTCCGCCTTCCGAATGCCCAGCTACCCCTATCTCCCCTCATGCATTCATTGAAAGTTTGCACCGCCCAAGGATTTACAAAACATATCTCCAGGAATTCTCAGATGTATGCAGGGACTACTTCTGGGTATTTTGTCACCCAAACAACACTATATGGGCATTGTCAGAAACCGATCAAGGGAGAGTGGAGAAACCTCGAGCTCCCGGTGGTATGACTGGTGGTGTTGAGTTCGAAGCGATGAGTTATTTCGTAAGCCTATTCCACAATCATGCCAGTGTAGAACTCAAGTTGTACGTCAGACAATGCATTTGCGATTGCTCAATGCTATCTCTAAATGTGTGGATGATCTGAACATGCCAAAAGAGCATGATCTTTCTGCATACCGTTTCCATTATGACCTTTTCCTCTCAGGCTTTGAACGTATTATCCTCGTATGTGCATTGCACCGCTGCCTCGCGGAGTTCTCTAATGATGTCATGCTAGATTTCTCGCAAAGCTTCAACGACGTACTACCCAACGCTGCATCTTGAGCTCTCTCGTTATATTGACCACGCCATACGTGCTGGGTATGAACTTCCGTACACAGTATCAAGACTCCTTGGCCTGCCTCCTCCAGCATTGGCCAAAAACCCACCCAGAGAACCTTCCACATCCGCTCCTGTTGGCATTTCCCCAAGCAGGCGTGGGACGCCAACGCACTCGAGAGCTGCTCCTATCCTCCCACCTCCGAGGAAGGTGGAGTCCATCAAACTTGGCTGAGGAACTGTCTTAAACGCCATCAAATGCACTGTGGCTATGATAAACGTCATTTCCTCCCTCTTCATATCTAGTTTGAATTATGGTTTCAGCTGACTCTCTAAAAAGCACAGATAAATGACAAAGTACGAGGCCAATCTGGTATAGGCTACGTTGTAGAATTATAAATTATGGACATGAACGTGTTATGTTGTGTTTTACTTGTCCTCTCATCCTGACATCTGTACAACTGCCGTGATCACAGTTTCAAGTAAACAATCACCTGGTGCTTCTTTGATATGCAATGACGATAGATAGATCGGTTTCAATAATATTGATATCGAAGCATCATTGTTTCTTGACGCTATCAGTTACTATATTCTTTCTTTAATTCGTCTGCAAGCTTCTCCGCAGCTGCCAAACAGGCACCGCTCTGATGATAAGATCTCATTGACAGATGTTCTGAAAGTATGATTAATGAAGACGCACCGTATGTCCCTGCGACAATCTTGGGAAAAATCGAAGCATCACAGACTCGAAGACCACTAATTCCGTATACGCGCAATTTTGAGTCAACAACTCCGTTATCTTCAAGAGGTGCCATGCGGCACGTGCATGCAGGATGATACAATGTCTCCACCCGTTCCCGAACCAATTCCGCTAGTTCCTCGTCAGATTTTTTGTGAAGCTCGGAGTCGAGAAGAGGATCACGATCCTCAAGGTCGAAATTTCCGGCGAAAGGTTCCGTTCTTGCAATCTTCAGGGCGAGCTTAACGGCGCGTACCAGACGCGCAACGTCTTCTGTCGCTTCAAGATAACTTCGTACGTGAATATTTGTTGAACAGTGATATATGTTATAACTTACTTTGGATCGATTATAGGACTGTCGAATGGATCAGATGATTTAAGACGGAGAGTTCCACAACTCAAGGGCCTATGAATTGTTAGCGCAACCAAGGAAACCAGACGGCCTTGATTACCTTAGCAAAATAGCATGCAGTGAAAAGGCGTGCATGGGGAACACATAATCACCATGTTCCTGCAGACATTAGAAATGGACAAACGTCTGCGGTGAAGACATACGCCATAACCCATAGGTGTCGTGATAAATTCAATGTCAGGGCTCCGGGGGCTCGAGGAGCCGTCTCTCAGAGTCGGTTGGTCTGGAAAAAGGACTGGATTATCCGATCGAATAAATGCAGCACATTCTCCGAACTAAATAGATCTGAGAAAAGCGAGTATGACTATCCCAAGCACTCACATTGCTTGCAAGCGCGCCATTCCGCGTCATTAGATACTGAATAAGTGAACCCA
The DNA here is from genome assembly GCA_015039365.1 of Amanita rubescens. NCBI lineage: Eukaryota > Fungi > Basidiomycota > Agaricomycetes > Agaricales > Amanitaceae > Amanita > Amanita rubescens. Next base: position 705,645 of record WION01000006.1, read on the forward strand.
ACATTTTGACTCCCTCGACTAGGTTCTGGGGTTTAAGGTGCTTCGGTGACACGTTAAACTTGTCTTTGAAAAAAACATCCACTGTAGGGTGATCGACGAGATGTTCTCCAACGCCAGGTAGATCGTGGATGACTTCTATGCCGTGATCTTTGAGATGTTCAGAGGGACCAACTCCAGATAACATGAGGATCTATCGCATTGTCACGTTCCACGTTTTGTGGTATCATTGATCTAGAAAGAGTAACTTACGTGTGGCGAATGAACAGCTCCAGCTCTTCACTACTATGAGGCATTGATCGTCTCATTTAATAAAAGTGACTTACGATAAAATAACATCTCTCTTTGCACGAGCTTGATATCGAGCACCATTGCTTGAATGCGTGAATTCGACTCCCACTGCTCGGGTATTGCTCTCGGATTTCTCAAAGATGATTCTTGTGACGGTAGCGTAGATAGCAACCCGTAAATTGGGCCGGGCTAAAACATCTTGTGTGAAATAGGCCGATTCAGCGGAGACTCGCTCGCGGTTCTCGTCAACATAGGTCACTAAATATAGTTACTTCCACAACCCTATATATGCGGCCGTGTGGCATACTTACTGATCTACAAACCTTGTTCAATCCAGCATGGCAATGATGGCATGAAGTCACGCACCTTATTTACTCCCAAGACGCCGGCAGGTTGTGTGAAATCTGTGCTGAGAGGAATGCCTACACCCGTGCATGCCTCCACGAAATCTTCTGAAGCCTTAGCGATCAGAGGAAAATATCCGATATGCATGGGGCCTTTAGATCCTTTCAGGCTAACATCGACCTCAGGAAAGTTAGGGTGGGCTTCAAACTTCTCGAATTTCCTGAAAAATCTACAAAATACGTCATACATACCCAGTAGTAGAAGTATATCGCATACCGTTCAAACCGGTCCCATGACCATGAATCATCATTTATTATCCGTGCCCATTCATCAAAATCACTCGGCGCGCCATATTGTGCCCTGTGACAGATCAACACTTAGAAAGAAGAAAAAGAGGTTCAAAAGGACAATTACATCTGTGCATTCATCGAAGAGCCTGCAGTTTGGTTCGTACAATGGTGCATGATAAAAAATATCTTCACTTACAACCACCCAGCATCTTAGCTTATTCCACGTCAGCAAACGAAATGTTATACGCGCAAAAAGAATGGGAAAAATACCTCGCGGCCAATACCTTGAACGGTTGTGTGCATATATTTGAGGCTCTGTATAAAGATTGTAATCTCGACTAGTGTGAAAAAGCCTTCCATATGCATTTGGTATCCGAGTAAAGATGTTTGAAAGGCCGCTGTTGGATTTTAAAGTCTATGAAATTGACATCGAGAAAAAAAGCTTACCTTCCTCCAGCCTCCAGGACCAATACACGGATTGACGGGTCTTCTGAAAGCCGTCCTGCTAGAACGCATCCCGCAGTGCCTATGACGCAAGAAGTTCAACGAACAATTCCGAGAGTACCCCGTGACAATTCCATACCTCCGCCAATGATAATAACATCATAATCGTTAGAAGTCTGCTTCGAAGAAGGTTCCTCCTCGGTTACGAGGCGCCCCACGCTAGCCAAGTCCTTGACGTAGTTCCTCTTTTCAAGAAACGTCCTGGCAAGTAATCCCATCTGCAAATAATGAATGTTACTCTTAAAAGAGTTGAATAATATGCTGAAAATATGAAGTATAAGGATGTGGGGATCAAGTTGGTGGTTGTCGGGGGTATCATTATATAGCACAATCTCAGGGATAATATATCCTAGCCAAATTGTGAAACGCACCACATGACTATTTTCGAACATGTCATGCATGATGATCAAATCTTTGAGGCGAGAAAATCACCAGATTAAGATTTTAAAACCATCTTGGAAAGGGCGCTAAGCTCCTCTCTATTGGTGTTCTCTCGCGTCCACTCTAGTTAAATGGTTATTTTAAGTTGAAAGAGAGGCAGTGCGAGTAGCTTTGCCAACAATGCTATTCTGGGTGTAGTGCGGCGCAGACCTCGAGTCGCGTGCGCAGTATACTGAGCTGCAGTCAAGAACTTGGATGCTATGATCGTTCATAATGTTTACACGGGGCAAAAGACTTACCCACTTATTCTTGATCGTTACCGCCGGGGCCCGCCAGTGTTGTGCTGATCGACCTATTGGAAGGTGCCGTCTAACTTCGCTTCCCGTCACGGTAAACTACTGACATCACCGAAGATGGGGTCAGAGAACGGCTCTTACTAGCAACGGTCTCTTCGTATACGGCGGAAAAACGGATCAATTCAACTCTTTCTCTTATACGTCTGCACCTAACACCAACGACCTACTTTTTCTACCTCTTAACAGTTCTTTCAATTCAATCTCACCACCGTGGACACTCTTGAATGCATCACCTGGACCTGCTGTTGCCTGGCATACGATATCTATCGTAAATGAATCTTGCTTGCTGCTGTTCGGCGGACAACCAGTCGCTAGTTCACCTACACTGGATGATACCGATTCTGCTTTTATTCTTGATTTTCTGAACGGCAATCAATCACAATGGATATCCTTACCTCAGTCATGGGCCAATGAGCCTACCAGGCGCATCCGACATTCTGTCACCCCATGTCCTTCTGGCCCCGTCTTCGTTATCGGAGGTGAAGAAGCGGACGGCTCTGGCAATGCATTTCCCGATAATTACATCTTTGACCCAAGCACCCCCATTTTTATACAATCATCAGGCGCGGGTGAACCCACAGGCATCTACGATCATGCATCTGTCATGTTGAACGACGGGAGGCTACTTGTTCTAGGCGGTTTTAGCCAATCACACGGGACTCTTGTTCCGTTCTCCAGTATATGGTCACTCGATACAAGATCTAACTCTTCAAATTGGTCCCTGATATCGACGTCAAATGGAAGTTTACCCAACCCGCGTAGAGCATTTGCGGCTACCGTGCTATATAACAACAACGTACTTATTCACGGAGGCAGTGACGCGGTCTTGCAACAAAACTACGACGATGGCTGGGTGCTTAACACGTCTTCGGACCCTATGACATGGACAGAGGTTAACACGTTGTCGCAGTTAGGAGGGCGACGTGATCATTTTGCTGTTTCTGTCAGATCTGGATATCAGGTGCTGTTTGCATTCGGTCAGTGTACACCTGCAAAGCTGGTTGTAGGCTTACCTCTGGATACACAGGATACAGTGATTCAGCACCAGCATTTCCGACCTTATATATATATGATGTCGTCGGGGATGCGTTTGTGACAACATACACCCCTCCCCCTCCTGGTACCTCATCAACGCATCCTCAGCAGTCATCTCATACTCGCAATCCTGCTGCTCAGTCTAGTTCCGGCTCTCCTAGCACCAGTTCAGGCGACTCGAGTTTAAAGGACAAAGTCGACCGAGCTCGGAACATAGCCCTTGCTACCATCTTTGCTGGACTAGGCATTGTTATAACTGTACTCATCGCGTTATATTATAGAAGGCGGTACAGGCAGCAGCGCGGCAGAGACGGTTACTTCTTCAGCCTGCGAAGTGACGACGATGAATCCAGACGTTCCCAACCGATACCTGCTGTCGTCATGGTCGATCAAAACTTCAATGCTGAGGGGAGGTCTACATTCGTTCTATTTAACTCGTCGCATTTTCCGAGATCCTTGGCTAGTATTCTAGGTCGCGACACTGGACAGCCTGTCACTCGGAGGCGAGACATGTTGGCAGATGAAGATGCCTATGATGATGAACAATGGTATGACCTGAGGCGTAGGCGCGATGCAGAACGGAGTTCGTGGTCATTCAGGAGCTTCGTCAGCAACCGTCCAAGAAGTCGAGAGCCCAGCATAACAGACTTATCAGTAACTCATAGGCGGGAGAAATCTAACCCGTTCTCAGACGAGAAGGCCCTACACGAAGAAGTAGTATTGTTGGAGAGGGAGCCATTATCACGTCCGGATCGAGGCAGCATATCAATCCATCCACCCTACAGAGATCCTTTTGCAGATCCTATTCAGCATGCTCATTGGGCAGATGGTGCTTCTACACCTCTCCGCCTTTCAATATTACCCTCCCATACTGAATCTTTCTCGCCTAATTTTGTCACAACCCTTAGTCCACTTCCTGAACAAGCATCTCAATCGACATTACCGTCTAATGACGGCCCCCCCGGCTCCTCCACAGAATATGAAGGCACACACTCGGCAAACACAGGACCTGCCAGTATGAACACCACCCTGATCTCACCTGCAGCCACTTCTCTTATCAATGCAAATCCTGGGCCTGCCACACAAATCAGCCGCACTGACTCGTGGTGGAAAAGGTTTACCCGAAATAGCTTCATAGATCGGACCCTCAGTACTACGTCCAGGAGGAGTCCTTCGATGGAATTCAAGGAATATAATGCTCTTCTTACACCGATAGAGGAGCAACCGTATCCATTAGCGCTCAAATCCGTCACGAGAGGGTCCGTTGAACTCGTAACCAACCAAATAAAACCGAGAAGCGCCTCAAATATAGCGGATGGAAGGTCCCTGTCCTCGCTCCGGACCGCTGATACGGAAGCGATCGAGAGGATCGGAGGTGCAGTGGATGTCATCCAAAGAGTCAGAACGGAGAGCTATCATTCATCCTTGAGTACAGGAGAGGATGTGAGACGATCAGACGGGAGGTCCGGGGATATGGACAACATTTTCACGTCAGAGGAACTAACTATGTCACCAACTGAGGTGAAATATGTCAACACTGCCTTCGGAACCGACGACCCAACTGGAAAGTTGGCACTCCACTCACCGATAAGCACCGCCTCGAGACAGCTCTCAGGCCTCGTGACTTCCCGTGTACAGGCCTATGAACGTATACTGTCGCAAGACCATGATGTAACACCACATACCAGAAGGGAACAAGGAGATATGGTTAATGTGAAGTATGGGCTTGCCCCTCGACAGAGCCTCTTCATCGCCAATCCCGATAGGATTTGATTGATTGATTGGTAATTGTATAACCATATTTTATTTCCGGCACTCTTCTCCTGGTGAGACGGATGCTCTCTTGTATTTGTTTCGCCACTGTATTGTAAACTTATACCACTTTGGATTGGAGCGGTTTTAGATGTGTAGCACAATTATCAGGCGATGTCCTTACGGTATACATCATTTCAAACTTGACAGTCGGTTTGTTCCAAAAAGCTTTTTGTCGTGTATCAGTATTTAATTCCTACCCGAATACGCCGTGACCTACTGGGGTATGTGCTCATATAGTTTGGTGCGGTATCAGATTTCCGTGAAGAGCCGGCGCTTCTCCCGTGCTGTCTGATACAGCTATGGTGACATACCAAAGTAAACGTGTCTTTCCTGACCGGCGTCCGCCGTTGGTGAATCCGAGATCGGATGTGCTGTGTGTAGCTTCTAGCTGAACTGTACTATACCACAGCAAGCCATTTGCCCCATGTAAATTTGTTCACATATCTGTCATCAATGTGATCCATTGATTCGGACTCCGTAAAGACGTAGGCACAATGTCTGGCATTTTCCGAATTGAGGTCGTTGTCGCGGTCCAAAGATAGGACAAGGTCATTAATCACGGACTGAAAAAATAACCTTGTCGAATAGAAAGATACTTTAATGCAGCGGCGGCGGCCGTGGCTGCACTCAAACGCCAAGAATATGCCTGTTGTCGGCACTTTTTTATTATTCAATGTCGGCCGCACAACTGGAACATGTTGCACTCGATCCTAAAACGTATGCTCGACATTTACACAGAATGATGGAATTTTGTCAGTCAACGCAACCGAGGCAATTCAATGATGTAGTCGGCAACTACAATTTTGACTAAATGCCCATGGTTCGCGGGACATATTTGTCGGATGTAATATAATCCTGTTCATGTGTAAGTATCCAAACTAGGTTTTGGCATACAGTGGGAAAGCGGATATTTATCAAAAACCCGGCGAACCTTACAGGAACCGACCGCGGGGCTCCTCAGCACTTAAGTACAAGGGATTCTTAAAAGACATCAGTTGTCCATGGTGTAAGCAACAAGGGAGCTTAGATCGTCAAGCTGGACTGAACTCCTGTTTAATCGGTGATTTCAGCGATCGTCGTGGCAGTGTACATTGACACAATTAGGCCATGGCTTGTCAGCTTGCCCCACTGAACCTGAAAGTGGGCTGTCAACTATACCTTCCCAATTGAGCACAAGCCATGTGTACTTACTGCAGGAAACACAGCTGCAACAGCCTGGCCTGTTGCTTTACGGCAGCGATACTAGCACGAAGCCAGAAGGGGAAGTAGTGGTGACCGAGGGCTCAGTGTACCAATTGTGGAAGTGTGACATTATTATATGACTAGCGCCGCACTAGCCGCCCATTGAGTAAGAGATAACGATCAAACACCACTGACACAAGTCTTCCACGAGTATTCTTCCTAGAACGTACTGACTCGATTTCTCGTAGCTTATTTGACAGGGAGAATGAGGAACATATCTACGTTACGCAGCCTTGATCTCTTCAGCTTGCGCCTTCTCGCCTGCTTCTTCAAACAACTGTAGAAAGATATGCCACTGGACTACGGAAGCTATCCAGAGACTACTCACTTTGATCAACTTTTCAACGTATTCCTTCCAACAGTCTTCCTTGCTCTTTCCCTCGACGGATTTCCATGCGTCCCTAGATAAGCAAGGGTCCGCTTAGGATCATTACCTAACATAATAGATCATTAACTAACCACTTCGCCTTCCCAGTAAAGTCTAAAAGTCCAGGCCGCGGTATATTAACATCCCCGAGAGTGGCTATATGCGTATGAACAGTGGCATATATCACGACATGTCATGTTCCGACCTTGTTTATAGTGCATATAGAACTAGTTTGTGATGGCTCAGATATCCGTATACGTCGGCGCGGAGTTGGAGTACATACGAAGAGTTGGTCCTCTTGGGTAGGTTTGACGGGACCATCCTTTGGGAGGGATTGAACGGTTTCAACGGCCTTGTTGAATTGAGACTCGGACATGGTGGGAGAATGAAGCTGAAGGTGATCACGCAGTATCGATTAGCCTATCTGAGGTATCCAAAATAGGCAAGGCACGTCATTTCGTTTGACGCTGGGTGAATGCAAAAGCAATTGGGCGTTTGTGAAATGAGTACACAGGCGATGTCTAAGAGGATGAGAATGGTATTGAAATGGATAAAATGAGTGTGTGCGCAGCGCACTGCGCACTGCACGTGTTACGTTCAGCCATCATCACCTCGCCCCATGTCACCATCCGCTGCACCTCCCTCTCCACAAGAAGTGCAACGAAAGCTCTCCGTTCACACTGTTTCCAGAACTGCAAGGGTCCGTGCACATCGCTGACACGTCGTCTACACACACACACTAAATTTATCATCAAGGGGCCACCTGCAAGTCTTGTCTCCGGAACAGAGTCCGATTCAGATTCAGCCTTTGTAAACGAATCCTCATCAGCCCTCCATCTAACATCCAGCATTGGTAATAGTGCATCACAAGTACCGCTTTCCGCTATTGCGGAGCGTAGATCCGGAAGCGGTGAAGACACTGAGGATGACGACGAAGAGGAAGGTGGTTGGAAGACTGCAACAATGAAAGAGAAAACAACCGATACGGGCGAGGAGGGAGTGATCAAGTCAGGATATCTCTGGAAGAAGGGAGAACGCCGCAAGGTACTCAGCGTCCCATGACTGTGATGTGCGCTGATCATAAATTAAATGACAGACTTGGAAAAAGCGGTGGTTTGTACTACGCCCTCACCACCTAGCATACTACAAGAATTCGGCGGAATACCAGTTACACCGTCTTCTCGAATTGTCCGACGTTCATTCGTGCATTCAGGTTACCCTTAAGCGGCACGAGCATACATTTGGACTTATCTCGCCTGTCCGGACATTTTATCTACAAGCAAGCAGCGATGCCGAGGTACATGGCTGGGTCAATGCTATTGAAGATGCTAGAAATGCATTGATGGCTACCTCGACGCAGAATTCTGCCAACGGGCAAGAAATATCTGAAAAACGCGTCGACCCCTCGCCAAATATATCGACGTCACCTTCTGAACAACCACCCATTGTCGCGTTGTCGTCTTCGGATTCTGATGATGCTTCTCCGAATACTCAACAATCTCAAGCATATCCACCACATCGCCTGACATTCGCCGATCCCCCGAAAGCACAGACGCCCATAGCACAATCGCCTACCAAAGACCCCACAGTGATCCTTTCTGGGTACCTAATGAAGTGCGGTTCGAAGAGACGTAACTGGCGAAAGAGGTGGTTCGTCCTCACCAGCGATACGCTGATTTATTCGGGAAGCCACATGGTATGTTTCCTGGAACCTGTTTCCTTGCATTATTGATCACGTTCCAAGGACACCAAGCCACATCGACAATTCCCCTTTTCCAATATTCTCGATGCATTGGAATACGACCTACCTCTTGCACGGCAGAACCTCGGGGCACCGTACACTGGATCACCTCCATCACTATCGGGCAGCGGTGATCAAGAAGATGCTCACCGTGCGCATTTGTTCAAAATTGTAACGACCAAGCGTACACTGTTGTTGTGTGCGCCAAGCGAAGAAGACGAGTTAAGATGGCTAGGTGCTGTACGCGCACTGATCGCGAGGCGATCAGGATCTGGCCAATTGCCAGGGGATACGGCAAAGGAATCGGCTAAGGCACAAGGCACTGAACACGCCAGCAGTGGCCTCAAGGGTAAAATGAGAAGACTAAGCACAAGCGGACCTGATATCGCCCAATAAAAAAAACTCATGAATACCATCGCATGGCATAATACAATTGCAACTTCCTTCCCTCATTGTTTTGCATTGAACTTCTCATATTACCCTTGTTGTATCAGCGCCTGTCGGATTTCTACACCTCTTTTGACCAGGGTTCCTTTAATTTCGATGTTTTTCGCATTGTCCGTATGTATGATGCCCTTTCATTCACTTCTGCATCCATATTTCATACCGAAGTAACATGGTCCTCATTTCGCTAAGCGCGGGATTATTGCCACGGGTCTATGCTACATTCGGTGAATGATCACTCTTCTCCCGTCCGTGATATATGTTTGATATGAGAAACGGATATGTGGGACCGCGGTCAGCGGCGATGGGGTGGGCGGCTAAGCTACCCTGCGGCCTTGTGGCAGCACTTTGTTATCGTTGCCCCTAGAGTGCCACTCACTGAGGCTTTGTGCTATAGCTGGCACAGTGATGGACATTGTATTTCATACACACGAGGCCACCGCCTGCCACTCCATTGCCAAGTTGACAGACCGATCAACAACGAAACATTCGGATAGTACAACACGAACTCTCAAAAGGCAAGTCTGCTAGAGTCGCGTGAGGCGCAGTCAACCTCGAGGCAAATTTAAACAGGATTAGGCAAGCCGAACTTGTAATTCATGGACACACAAAGACCCCAAAATTATATTTTGATTGCTGTGTGCAACTGTGACATCCTATGAGAATTGTGTGCACGGCCATTCCGTTAGTTTGCTGATCGCCTTCCAAAAACTACACTTGTCCATCATTGTACATATATATGCCAATGTACGACACGGGCCTTCCTGTGCTTCGCTCTTCTTCCTCTATACGCCTCCGGGAGCTGCCCATTCTTCGTCCCAACTACTATCTAATAGCCCTCATTCTACCCCTCACTATTTTGCATGCCCCAAGTGATTAAGAACTCTACTCTCCTTAGGAAGTCCGGATCACCCAAGACAAAGGGCGCCGCGCGCGCTAAGTCTGGGTGCTATACGTGCAGAATCCGTCGGAAGGTGAGGTTGGACTTCAGATCTCCGATCGTTTCCCAGGTTCGCTGAATTTGGGTGGCGCTCGTAGAAATGCGACGAACAGAAATCCGATCGTGGCAGCTGTAAAACATGTGATCGTCTGCGGCTTGAGTGCCTTGGTTATGGTGTTAAACGACCAGATTGGTTGAGGGTGGGTTTCCATGTGCAGCCGGGCCGCTCGTTTCGCTCAGACACCGCAGGAATCCCAAACTGTCGTTGATATTCGGGAGAGAATTAAGAAATTTCTGGCCTCACAAGGCATGATTAAAGGTCATTCTGGACCACTTTCCCGCGATGCAGAGCAAGACAATTTCTTGACACTCAAGCCCGACTACCACAACTCTCCCGAAACGGAGAGCTCGACTATGTCTGGTCAGTAATTCTTTCGATAGAGAATAGCGAGCGCTAATGTTTTGCAGGTGACATACGCTCGCCTTCCCCCACTCTTTATCGCGCGTCTTCCCCTGCAGAGGAATCATGGGACACATATACCCCTTTCCCGCTGACTCCAAGTCAATGCCACGATGGTCCTTTTAGTAAGACCTTGTACTATTAATGCTTGTAACATATTGTAGTAATTAATTGATACGTATTTTTTTTCTACTTCGAAACAGTGTCGATGTCCACCTCATTAATCGAATCAGCTTGTGAAGAACCATACTCCGTTGACGAGGCGCTTCAAGGATTCAGACTTCCTTACCGGATACCTGCCACATTTTATCCAATCTATGACCCAATCACCCAGCACGACCCAATCACCCAGTACTACGGCGCTTATGTCTTTGACGTGCAGTACTTCCTTGCCAACACGCCCCAGATTAGGCAGATGGTGATGGATTCTCTCCAGTCACATTACGCCTGCAGAAAAGTTGTACAAATACTCTCAGAGCTTCATTCGGGTCGGAAGCGCTTACCACAGCGAACGGAGGGTATTCCACTAATCCTTCGTTACTTGAAACATACGGGCACTGGTAGCCTTGATGATGCCATGGCTGTTCTGCACGCTGTCTCTGTCTATCTTTTCAACGGCGGCGAGGGCGCCTGGGAAGAGTGCATTGACTTTGCTGCCAAGCATGTGGATATCGTGCTGAGCACCACCTTTTATTGCGCGTCGAACCCTCTCCAACTCTGTGATGAAAAGACAGCGTTTATCGTCAAGACAGCGATCTGGTTTGACGTTTTGGCGTCTATCACAACTCAAAAGCCCCCTCGACTACGTTTGTTGATAGATCGACTGTTTAATCCCTTCCGACCCCATATCGAAGATCTCGCAGATCCGTTTTCTAATCAATGCTCAATGCTTTCACCCATGGGGTGCGAGAATGACGTTGTATGGGCATTATCCGAAATTGCTACTTTAGCGGAATGGAAGCGTGAGGAAGAGGTCAAGGGACGACTGAGCCTACCAGAGCTCGTTGCCAAGGGAAAGGCCTTGGAACAGTTGCTTGATAATCCGCGTTGCCTTCAGCCATGTCGGGATGATGCCAGTACGATATTGCATTCTTCCACCGCAAGCATATTCCGCGCCGCAGCTCAGTTATATCTCGCTTCCGTCGTCTCTGGAGACCATCCACTCGTTCGTGAGGTCTCCTGCTGGACGCAGAAAACATATTCTGTCATTACAGCTATCCATCAGGAAGCGCTACAGCCCGTTGTCCGCAGTACCGTCTTCGCTTTCTTCCTATGCGGGTGCTTTTCGGTGGACCCCGCACAGCAAAAATACATAAAAGACGTACTATTATATCAAGAGCAGTCCACTGAGCTCGGCAATTGCAAATCAATAGTCAATTTACTCGAAACCATCTGGAGGAATACCAGTGCAGAGGACACTCGACCCGTACCCTGGCAAGCGTTGCTACGGGAGAAACATATTTTACTTGTTTGATCAATGCCATCTTTCCGTTTTCAAGCAATCTGTTTTTCATAATTTCGTTCAGCCACGTTCACATCTCATCATCATGTTTAAATTCGCTGTGTTATGAATCGTTGTTAGGCATGTATTTCCTCAAACTTGTAGCAAATTGATCACATCAAATCTTATCGATCACTAGTGTAGATCGCCGTTGAACGTGTTAAAGTCGTTGTGCCTAGATGTATTAATACGATATACAATAAAGAAAACGAATGTAACGGTTCACATATCCTATTCAGGTTACTGCAATTGGAATGGATTTCGGGCGGGTGTCACGGCCTCATGCCGGGCGGCACGTTCCGAGCCACGAATGTCGGCGGCACTGGCGCACCGGTTCTCATCCCGGGCTATACCTGGCTCACGTTAGTCCTAGATCGTGAATCGAGATCGGAAAACCACGATATGCGCGGAGGATTGTGAGACCCCATTGGCCAGGAAATTGACCGGACGGCGTCCGGCTTATAAACTGTTGGGTAATCCACATTAGCGATTAGCTATCGGCGGTGGAGGATAGGAACCATCCCAAGTGAGTCATAAAAGGAAGGCGAGAAAAAAGATATAGTGGTAACTCATATGTTGATATTTTTCCGTCAATGATGTCCTTGTCAGGCAGTTATGTAACATAGTTCGAATCTCTCATAGCTTCCTGCGAACCTGCTGGGTATGTATGTGGACAGCAACAAAATGGTCCGTGGGGTTCTAGTCCGTTTCCCCGTATAGATTCAGTCGGTTTAGACTGAATGCCGAGTCGCTTAGGTCGACTCTCCGACAAGCAAGGGGCTTTGAAATCCTGTGAACCGAACTCGGATGATGGCAATCTCGTCTCTTGAAATCCACCGATGTGCGGAGTTAACAAATGATGACAAGGACATCCACTCTGAAGAGTAGGGGTCGACCTGCCAGAGTTAACGTGAACCTTTTCATTCTTCCACACCCTGGTAACAAACCATCACTAGGCTGTCCTATTAGGTGTGTCAGTGAACTTTATTTATATCTATTCTTTCCCTGCGATCTGTCGGGCTGAAACTGCATCCTTGTCCGGTTCTTTCTTAGTACACCAAGACGTGTACCGCAAGATCTCGTTGCGGAGAGTGGTACGCCTCCCTCTTAAACTCGCTCCAAGGATATTCTGTTTGTCTGATAACACATGGAAGCGACCGAAACCAGTAAAAGTAGGCCTTCCACCAGTAGTCCAGGCCCTTCAAGTCGATTATCCAATACCTCACCTGCGACACAACACGCGCCACTCGAAGAGTCAGCCATGGTATCTGCACCTAGAGGTAGCGACAGCCCTAGAAGCCTACGGGGCGTGTCGGATAGATCCCCCAGTGATTTAACAAGAAACCAAATGTCCGGAAGGGGTGGTTGCTGGTGCGTCCACATCCCTTATCATATAACTTGTGATGCGAGATCTGCCCCAGGACATGTAGATTGAGAAGAAAAGTAGGCATTAGCCATTGTTGCATTAGCTCTGACACCTATCTCTTCGCAGAAATGCGACGAGCAGCGGGACGGGGACTCGTGTCATACATGCAAACGCTTAACAATTGAATGCCTGGGCTGGGGACCAAGAAGGCCAGAGTGGATGCGAGTAAGTGGATACGCTTCGTGGGGCATGCTAGAATTAACGAGTATATCCTTTTAGGACAAACATGCAGTTGAAAAATATAAGGCTGGAATTAAGGAAAAGCTCACCCGCGCAGGTCTTATCCGTGGGCAGCCACGGACGTCACTCGTTCGAAACAGAACCACTGTGGCTTCAACGCAACCGCATTCGCGCGCGTACACGCGAGCATCTACGTCTGAAAACCCTTCGTTAGAGTCGAGGGAGCAGACTGTTCCCCCATACCGCTATCCTTCAATAGAGGAATACCGCAGCATGAACACCATGTTTCCTGCTATGCCAGGTACGCCATTCCTGAAACGAGTGAGCTGAGATGAACCCTCCATATAGATGCAACAAGTGCCTTTGCGACGAGTATCGAGACCAGTGCAAGTCACCCTTACTATCCGTACCCGGTTGCGCAAACCAGTGCATATGTTTTCTCCACCAGCGAGCAGCCAGTGCAAGATGACAGCTATGCGCTTCCATCTATCACATTGCCCGTCCTGGCCTCGCCTTCATTGGAACATTCCTTAGACGAACATGTCTTCTATTACTTCGCTCAAATGCGCTCCCTGCACCATATGTTGGTTGGGATTGGCTTGGCTGACGTGACATATTCCGTAAGAGCCCATGACCATGCACATGATAGTAGGACTAATTAAATGATCAAGTTGATCACGCAAAATCCGAAAGGGGCGGTAACGAACGCCGTTTGCGCATTATCTAATCTTCATTTGGCACAAACGAAAATAATGCAAGGCTTAGATTCACCAGAGTCAAGCATTGAACGAAGCAAAGCGACGTACTTTCGTGACGAAGCATATTTCCAAATCAGTAGTTCCCGCCAGTTGCATGGAAACTATATGGAAGGCGACGCGGTAGCCGCGTTGCATTTAGTCAGCTTCTCACAGCTCTCTGGTGGCCAGTTCCCATGGCAAGACGCTTTTGCTGTCCTGTGCGATTGGCTTATCCAGACTTCACTGCCCTCGGCCGAGAATCCCTGTACGCTATATAACAATATGAGCTCTCTCAGCCAATATATAGTTAAGGCGACGATAGTGAGTCCTTTTCTTCTTTGGTAAACGAGCCCGCTGACAGGTTACGAAAGTCATTAGATATTTTTGCCAGCTTAATGAGGACCCAGTCTCCCAGATTCCTTGTTTTGATAAAACGATTACTGGGAAACGAGTGCCGTTTCTGGTCGCCTGAGAACAGCGATACGCGGAAAATAAATATGGAAGAATTCGCTGGCTTACCCAATAATGTCTTGCTTGCGATGGCAGAAATAAATGCATTGTCCCAGTGGAAGGCTGCTGAAAGTAGCAAAGGATCATTAAGTTACAGGGAATTGGTCAGAAGAGGAGAAGTCATAGAGCAACTCCTACGGGAGCAGTCGTTCCAAACGGATGTCCTTAAAGAACAAACACAAGCGTCGAAAACACAACCCGGAGTCGACATTGGAGATGAAGTGCGACAAATCTTGGTGGACATTTTCCGGGAAGCAGCACTGCTAAATCTTTACGCTGTTATTAGCGGCTGCAATCCAGGTACGTACCAAATGCGCTAACCTTGCCTGAGTATTAAACGTCCTTTCAGACGTCCCAGAGATCAAAGCAATTGTTGATGCTATTGTTCAACTGCTTTATAGGCTCCAGCCATCCATCACAGACCGCTCTATAGTGTTCCCATTGTTTATGACTGCCTGTTTGGCGAATGACCGCCACCAACGAGAATACTTGAAGAACAGGTTGCAAATGCCAGATGCGTTTGTCGGAAACCTCCCTCACATTTGCATGGTGCTAGATGCGGTGTGGCGAACACGAGATGCAGGTAGAGGGGGCGTCGAAATTCGAGAGATCATAAAAGATGTTAATCTTGCACTGCTCCTGGTATAACAACCAGGTTATTCGTTTCTTTCACGTACCTTATTAATCACGACATGTACAATAAAACCTCTGTAATTATTTATGAGTTGTGCGTCGTATAACATACCTATAAGTTAAGCAATTCAAGCATTGGTTGAAGGGTTAAATGATACGACGTACTGCGTTTTGAACTCGTGGTGGTAGGCCAATCTAGACGTGATAGGATGCCATGGGTATGCGCGCGCTGGCAGCATGGTGGTACGACTGGAAAGAAGGAAGAGATCGCAGGTTCGTCAAGACACAGAGAGTGAGGGGTGGGGTCGAACAGCGGTATGAGTTGGGCGCTGCACCCAGTATTTATGCCGGTTACTACGGGAAATCCAAACATCAGCCGCGGTTGCCGCTAGTCTCACGCGACCCAGTTTGGTAATCTACAAAGAGAACTGCCATCAGTAGAGGGAAGCAAATTGCCTGGGAACTCTAATAATCGGATATAGACGTAGCATTTTGCGCCCGTAAGCAACGCCTTCGGATGTTGAGAAGCGTATAGAGGCAAAGAGCTGGATGGAGCAAATGAAATGACGCTCAGGCATTTGGGCGCCTGCGCTATATATCAGCGCATCAGCGCCCAGTTTTGTATTTGCTGTTTACATTCCACATGTTAATCCTGATGTATTTTCAGTAGATATCAAAGCATATCTGAAACGCGTAGTCCGATATTGGTAGCAAGTGCTGAGAGCAAAACAAAACAGAGAACTGTCGGGCCATATTTATCGTAATACAGGCCCTCCGCGCGGCGCGCTCTAAGTCGCTTTGATCGATACAAAAATATGCCAGCAGCGTAGGCAATAGACAAAAGGGCCGCGAAAGTGAAGAAGGCAGCGCTGATGAGGCCCCCTTTGTCATTTGGAGGAATAAAATTCAGTAGGGTCGTAGCGATGGTGCCAACAAAGACCGCATTGTTCAACCATTTCTGCCATCACTATTAGTGCAGGGCAAAGAATAGGTGCTAATCCATACCAGGAAGGTTCGTTCAGCTGCAAAGTACACCTTGGGTTCAATTCTGACGGGGACAGATATCCTTTTGCCTGGTGGCGCTCTCCAATCTCTTGAGACTACACGATCGTCAGAGTCTCTGGGAGTTGTACCATAACTTTGTTCTTGATTGTCATTCAAACCTGCGTTGCTCGCTGTTTCTGTAACTCTTTTTTTCTTCGCTTCACGAACGTTGGTCAGTTTCGACTTGAACGTCTCGTCAAAAGCAGAAGCGGGGGTCAAAGGATTGATGGACAAAGCCTCAATGGTTAGAGAATCGGCTTGCGAAGATCCATGAACACCCCATTTCTGCTGTCCCGCACTAACTGTATCCGTATTAATGGTTTTTCCGTCATTCGCCTCCTGCTTTCGATCTGCTTCCTTTGCACGACCCTGTTTTAACATGTCTTCACGATAAGCAATCGCTTCTTCAATTTCAGCACCACTGAGACCCATCCTTTTGCGTTCATCCTTCGCTGGCAAAAGCTGGTCATTATCATCCTCCTCCCCTTCCGAAACCGGCTCCGCGTAGATGCCTTGGGGGGATTGTGATCCAGTAGACGAGACGCGCTCCGGCGTCCCTCGGTAGGGTGACTGGGCGGTTGGGCGCTCAATGACACTCAAGTAGCCCGTAGTCCGGTTTAAGGATGTCGGTAGCCACTGAAAATGATTTACTTAGTGACGATCACAAAGAAAAATTGAAG
This sequence comes from Amanita rubescens, assembly GCA_015039365.1. Classification (NCBI taxonomy): domain Eukaryota; kingdom Fungi; phylum Basidiomycota; class Agaricomycetes; order Agaricales; family Amanitaceae; genus Amanita; species Amanita rubescens. The sequence goes on from WION01000006.1 coordinate 722,564, forward strand.
CGAGCGCACTTTGTGGAAGCCAAAACGGTACAAGATCGACGCGGTTAGGAAGCAGCGTTGCACAACCGTGGATAAACTTGCTGTAAAGAATTCAGAGGGGGCTTTGTATGTGCCATTATCGTGAATTTCACCTGAACTTTGGGACAGCTTCCACTAAATGAGACTTAACTAGTTCCGTAATCCATTCCGGGGGTTGCTGTCCATATTGTGTTTGTAACTTGACTTCCAAAACGCCATACCTAATTTCCAAAAGAAAAAAATTAGTAACGCAGAGAAACATCTCAAATCTCGGCGTACTTGAATAATTCTTTGTCATCAGGAGAAACTTGGTCAAATGGATAATCGATTCCAATGTCCGTCCGCCGCCAATTATCAGCGGAGCGCACCGATCGATCCCAATTATCTTCTCTGATCAAAGATAATTCTGTGTCTAGCGATATACGGACCCTAGCATCTCCGGGCAACTGGAATGCTGTGCGGTTATAGAAAGATCGCATAACTGACTAACTTAGGCGCAGAACAAAGTTAATACACCAACATGCTCACCCGGTTTCAATTTTTTTGTCAATATCGTGTATTGCACTTCGTTTGCAAGTTGAATCATAGTATCCACCTCTTGCTGTGTTTTCTTTCCCTTCTTCACGAGTTGCTGAAATTCTGCATCTACAGTGTATTCCCCGCGGAAGAATGCATTGACAAGGTGCTCCTTGATTGGAAATCTGGCTTTTACGGATTTTTCACCTGTCCAATCTTCCCGGTGCGTCTTTCTCTCCACGTATATCTACAATATGCATCAAGATTGATGAGAAAAGCACCTTTTGCATCACAAACCGTTTTTGAGTCAACGTCGCCATACCAGCGTAGACGTATAGCTTCCGCTCCTTCCACCTTCTCAAGGCGTCCCAAGTAGAGCTCAAGATCCTCGTTGTCTAGATAAATGGACGTAATAGCTGTGAAACAGAATAATGAAAAAAGAGGAAAATAGGATATCTTTGTAGCATACCAGAATCCTTTGGTTCATACTCTTTGTCTGCATTGAACACTTCTCCGTATCAGCATAAATACCACTTGTGTAGCTACGAAAGTGGACAAACCTAACACTGGAAGGTAGCGGAGAATCGCCAACTTGAGAGGGACCAGATTGTCGGGGTGGACCCAGTACTTGGTTGTTTGCCTGACAAACGCGCTCTGATTTCCACCCGCACTGGAGTCGCCACGGACTGGGTGCCCTCTTGTACGAACCAGATCGTAAAGCTTGGACAACTTCACGATTAGTGCATCCCAATTATATTTATAGAAAGGTCGTTTCTCTAGATAATTCTGAATGAATGTTGTTTTGAGCTTGAAGCCCGGTTTGTTTCTATATTTCAAGGTAATTAATGCTGGTTTGGCCATTTGAGATCGTAAAGCATACATCATGTTTCTAAAGTTATGTTCAGACAAAACAGAATATAAATGATGGGTAATGTACCTTCAGAATCTTCATAAAGCCTGTTATGTTGAGCTTCGTGTAGAGCGCCAAATCGTGGACATCAGCGACTAGAATAGCCACTTCTTCCTCTAGACCATGGAAACGATCTTCCAGAGCGTCAAATGATTCATCTTCCGAGTCCTCAACATCATGACCATCTTCCTCATCAGTGAGGTCCCCTTCTGAGTTACCATTGTTGGTTACATGGCGGGGTTGCTGGCGCTCTGGGTCGTCCGGTTCGTCGTCGTCGGCTTTGTCCTCTGTGACCAATTTTTGCACCGATGACTCCGCTTCGTTGATGCGGAATGCCAACTCTGCCGTCTAAAAACAAAATTCAGCACGTGGAAAAAGGGGTAGACGTTCGGCGAGTGGATTTTTTCGTGATAAATTGGCACGTCGCCTCAGGGAAAATTAAGCACATACCTTGGCTTTTTGAAAATCATGGACTTTGTCCAATTCCTTCTCGAGCATGGCTGTGAATTCCTGCTCATCTTTTTTAGTCCAACCATGGCTAGTTGTTCGTGACTGAAAAGATAGCGTCAGTGTCAGCATCTCACTCTACGGGTGGTCTAAGGGACAGAGAGATCATGATTTGACACACCTTGAGTTCCCTCTTCAGCAAGTTATAGTTAATATAAAAAGCCCTCCATTCGCTGTACAGATCATTCTTCCAATTGAAATTCATGTTAAGTGTCATAGAGATCCGGGATTTAAACAGTTACATACCTTGATTTTGGTCCCGAACTTCATTACTCGTGAACTGCCCGAGAGCAAGCAATGGTGACGTGTCAAAGGAAGTAAACGACCCTTGAGAAAAGATTGGGACAGATACAGGAAAGGGACGGATACAATTGCAGATGTAAGGCGGACATAGTAGGCGATTATATAATATGATGGCGAATGTACCATTTTGGTCAAAGGACGTCAGTGACTTGAGTCCATTTGGGCCGCTCACGACGATGCTTCCATCTTATGAAGCGACGTCAAATTCATCTCCTCTATTACAACGACCGGCAATAAATGGACACATGGACGCAAAAAGAACGAAGATATTACTCCTTGGACTTAGAAGGTGTTTCTACTTATTCTATCAAATGCCGACGAGAATTTACTGTCGAAGGTCGGGGAAAACGTCGATTCAACGGGTCATATTCGATAATCTGCCTCCTAAGCAAACCTTTTATCTGGAGTCCACAATGCGCATTGCCAAACATAAGGTCGAGTATGTATATCTTCGGTAAATATTGAAATAGAATCACCCATTTTCATTCACCAGCACAGTCATACCGTTGGAAATTTGGGACATCCCCGGAAATGTAACAGTTGAAACTTTGGGCGCTCCCCTTTCGCAATTCTCAGCATTGGTATTTGTAATCGACATCCGCGTACGCTTTTGTTCGGTTAACGTGATTCTATCTCAACGACATCCAGGACTTGTATAACCAACCCATCTCCAAGCTCGTGGAGTTCATTGTCGCGGCGTACCATGCTAACCCAAGTATTGCGTTTGAAGTATTCGTTCACAAGGCGGAAAAATTGCAAGAGGAAGATAAAATTGGTGTGTGCTATGGCTGTGTCTACACTATAGCTTATTTAATAACGTGCTTATTAGAGAATTTTAGACAGATTCAGGAGCGCGTGTCAGACCGACTGTATGACATCTCTTCAGAATTTGAACAGATTCAATTGAATTTTTATTTGACGTCTGTGTATGATCACTCATTACATTTTGCGTTCTCTCGCGTCCTGCACAAATTAATCGAATCCTTGCCTTATCTTGAAGAGATGTTGAACGTGTTTTGTGCTGTGGGTTTCCTTTTTATGTTTTATCAATGGTTACCAACTCCGTGTAGAATTCACAATCACCTAAAGCCTTTCTATTCGACGTTAATTCGAGGCTATATGTTGCAACGGATGCCTCCCCAGTCGACTCCGCAACTCATAATCTCTGCTGTGACTATCTTCAAATGCTTACTATGTTTGGACCTCTGTATAGGTTAGTTGCTGCATATTCACTTGTTATCTTGTTAAAGACTTTCCATAGATCTGCAAGCGCGACTCCTATACGTAGTCATAGGCCTACTGATATCGACTTGCTATCGTCCACATCTACTTCCCCGACTGGCGCGGACGTGACGGGCTCTTCAGTAGGGAGTAGTCGGCCATCATCCGTCAAGCGGCACAAGGATGTCTTTTATCCAAGCGCAGCAACGTCTCTACATCCTTCGACACCTGGAAATACATTGACTTATCATTTGATCACATCTCGGCTGGCGCTCTTAGCCGTCTTACCGACCAATGTGTATGAAAGCCGGCGTGGACTCATAGAGTATAACGTCGTGTTCTTCAGGGAAGGCATTCAAGAAATATGTGACACAGATACTGGATCTAGGGCAGGGGGATGAATATGGGAAACGATTATCGCGACAACATACGTCTATATCCAGCGTGCACGTTGAGTGCACGTTGCATCCAGGCTCTGGATTTCCTGCAGGAGCGAAAGACTATTCCCTTGCTAATATATGATAGTAACACGGCGTACAGCAGTTTTCACACTTACCGATACTGCATCCTATACTTACGACAAGTACTTATAATAATATGACTTTGGCTGCGCCCCGCCACGCACATCAACGATCACAATCGATCGCGATGACCCTGTTGACAACACCATATACGGTCACGTGTTGCTCAACCTTTTTGCAATTTGCAAAATTTCGTTGGGGTCAAAGGGGTTGGGGTCATTGGACTATATAATTAATACGCACGGTGTCCAGTCTTGTCATCTCACGCAGATATCCCATCCTCTGTCAAAAGTTAGCTCTGCCGTCATCTAGAGTAGAATGGCGGTGTCAGCGTCTGGCGACGTCGCGGTTGCTCATATTACCACGAGACCATTGACCCTCGTTTTGGGCCAAACTAGAGTACGTATCGCATACACTTAGTGATTGTTGTACTTATTGGCGCGCTCGTCCAAAGATATCCATACCTATTTCAACCAATACCGATGCCTGGATCGTCGCTGAGATCCTAAAAGACGATTTCTTATATGAATACTCGGCGCTTCAAGACACGACCTCTCCGAATACATCAGATTTAGAGCTTGCCGCTCGTTTCATGAACCACGTAGTTCTCAAAATCCAAGACAATGACCATACCTCCAACGTGCACGTCCAACTACTCTTGGATGTCTTCAAATTTTTTACCGAATCTTATCTCGCGGCCAATGATATTCACTCTGTCGCGTCAGCCTACGATGCAGAAATTCGTAAATTGATCTTGGCCTCTTACTTCAAAGCCTTTTCTGCGCTCGAGGAACGCGATGACGTTCCTAAACCTCCAAGCTCAGCCTTGTTGCGGGATGCGAGATCCCATAAAGCATCTATCTTTGGACTATTTGGGGGCCAAGGAGTTAATGAGGCTTACTTCGATGAGCTCCAAGCGCTTTATGACATTTACAAGCCATTCGTCGTTACGTTTTTGGAGAAGATGACCCGTGAAGTGCTAGAACCGCTTGCTATGAAAGAAAGTACGACCGCCTACTATCGTCATGGCTTTGATGTTATTGCCTGGTTGTCGAACCCAGCTTTGCGGCCTCCCGTGCATTACTTGGCATCCATCCCGATATCATTCCCCCTCATCGGACTTACACAGCTTGTACAGTACCTGGTCACCTGTCGCGTTGCAGGAATGAGTCCGGGGGACATGCACGATATCTTGTCGGGAGCTACAGGGCATTCTCAGGGCATAGTGTCCGCTGTTGCGATTGCTGCCTCGGAGTCTTTCGCGGACTTTACAGCTAATGCGATCAAGGCCCTCAAGTGGCTCTTCTATTCCGGCCTTCGGGGCCAGCAAACATTCCCTGTGGTTTCTTTGGACCCCAGAATTGTACAAGATTCCGTGGAAGGGGGCGAAGGCATGCCTAGCCCCATGTTGTTAATTACGGGTCTCAGGCTGACGGAGCTTGAGCCTCATTTACATAAGACGAATTCATATCTCGAACAAGGCTCCCAAATCCACATTTCCCTTCATAACGGGCCTCGCGCTTTTGTGGTGACCGGTCCCCCAAAATCTCTCTTTGGTCTTGTGACCAGCTTGAGGAAGGTTCGCGCCGCGCCGGGAGCGGACCAGAGCAAAATACCATTTTCACAGCGCAAACCAACTTTCTTCGTTCGTTTCTTACCCGTTGGAGTGCCATATCACAGTGAATATTTGCAAGGAGCAACAGATATTGTTCTAAGAGACCTCGAGGGTGAAGAATTATGGCAAGCAAGTGATCTCAAGATCTCTGTCTTTAACACTGAAGATGGTAAATTTGGTTTTCACCCCCGCAATATAAGTTGTACTACCCGCTGTTTTAGGTTCCGACTTGCGCGAACTCAAGACTTCGATCACTCGTTCCCTATGCGACCAGGTCTTTACTTTACCTCTACATTGGGCGGAGGCAACGAACTTCCCAGAGACCGCAACCCATGCTATTGATTTTGGCCCTGGAGGCCTGAGCGGCATCGGTCCTTTGTCCGCTCGGAATCTAGACGGTCGTGGAGTTAGGGTCATCGTCATTGGTGACAAAAACAAGGGAGAGCTCGAATTTTACAACATTCATCAGGTTAAATACGAAGGGTGGTGGAGCAGAAAGTGGATGCCAAAGCTAGTAAAAACAAGGTTGGTTTAATGCCCACGCTACAGATTATTGCTAAAAAGGAGTAGTAATGGGTCGTTATACCTTGATACGCCGTTCTCTCGTCTCCTGGGCAAACCACCGATCATGGTGGCTGGTATGACGCCGACAACGGTGAAAAGCGGATTTGTCAGCGCCGTTCTCAACGCAGGTTATCATGTCGAACTCGCGGGCGGTGGACACTATAACGCTGCAGCTCTCCGCGCCAAAGTTGCTGAAATTCAGAAGCAGATCCCAGCCGGCGTCGGTGTCACGTTGAATTCTTTGTATATCAACCCTCGCCAATTCGGCTTCCAGTTTCCTCTCTGGCAAGAAATGAAGAAGGAGGGCCTGCCCGTTGAGGGTTTTTGTGTCGCAGCAGGCATTCCGACCACCGAAAAAGCCGCTGAGATAATAGATGCGTTGAGCATCGCAGGTATTAAGCATATAGCATTCAAACCTGGATCCGTTGAAGGCATTCGCCAAGTCATCAGCATCGCAGCGGCAAACCCAGACTTTCCAATTATTATGCAATGGACGGGAGGCAGAGCTGGTGGTCACCACTCTTATGAAGACTTCCATCAGCCGATTCTGGCCACTTATCATTCTATCAGACAACAAGAAAATATTTGCCTAATAGCGGGCTCCGGATTTGGCTCCGCGGATGATGTTTGGCCATATCTCACTGGCGACTGGTCTTCTCAAATGTTTGACATGCAACCAATGCCATTTGATGGATTCCTTTTTGCCAGTCGCGTCATGGTCGCCAAGGAAGGCCCATACAAGTTCGTCTGTGAAGGACCTGATAGTTGCTGCCTCTGGAGTAGATGATAAAAAGTGGGAAGGCACCTATGAGCGGTCGACGGGTGGCATTTTGACAGTGAAATCAGAATTGGGGGAACCGATACACAAAGTTGCCAATCGCGCAGTGAGGCTGTGGAAGGAATTCGACGATTCGGTCTTCAAGTTGCCGAAGGAGAAGAGGGCTGCATGGTTAGCTGAGCGCAAAGATGAGGTGATCGGAAAGTTGAATCGTGATTTTGCGAAGCCGTGGTTCGGTTGGAAGAAAAACGGCAGCGTTGCGCGGGATCTAGGCGATATGACATACGAGGAAGTCGTTCTGCGGATGGTGAGGTTAATGTATGTCGCACACCAGAACCGGTGGATCGACGTCTCTCTCAGAAATTTGACGGGCGAGTGGCTAAGGAGAGTCGAAGAACGTTTTGCTGGCGTGAATGGTGGAGGTTCCAAGCCATCCATTTTGCAATCATACACCTCTCTCGATGACCCATTGCCGTTTGTGGACTCATTCTTCAAGAGGTACCCTCTGGCTACCGAACAGCTTTTGGCAGCGGAGGATGCTGCATTCTTTTTAGCTATTGCACAAAGACCTGGTCAGAAACCTGCTCCGTTCATTCCCATCCTGGACGCTTCCTTTGAAGTGTGGTTTAAGAAGGTATACAAGGTTGACTCTTGGCTCATCAGTTGCTAAGTTCGAGTGTTTGTTAGGACTCGCTTTGGGCAGCGGAAGACATCGAGGCCGTATTCGATCAAGATCCGGAAAGAGTTTGTATTCTTCAAGGTCCCGTTGCTGTGAAAGGATCTACCATCAAGGACGAACCAATTAAGGATCTTCTGGGTAACATAAATTCTTCCCTTATTGAACGCCTTTTAAAGCGCGCCTATGGTGGTGACGTCGCTGCTGTTCCTGTGATTGACTACCTTGGCGTCCAACCTTCTGCGCAGTCCGAAATCCCTGCAGGTGTGACGTATTCGCGGAACGGGGATAAAGTTATTTATGAAATCACTGGAACTGTTCCGTCGTCCACTCGATGGTTGGAGATTATCGCTGGTCCCCGTCTCTGCTGGCTGCAGGCTCTCGTCACGGCAAAGACCATTGTGCAGGGTAGAGCATACGTCGACAATCCTCTGCGTCGAGTCCTTTCCCCTAGGCTGGGCCAGAAGATAGAGGTTGATTATAATGGCGACCTTCCCTATCACATTGCTATCTACGGCGCAGCTCGATCATTCGGCAAACATCCCGCGAACTTTAAAGCAGTCGAGATCAAGTACGATGAAAATACACGATCAATTAACTTGGCAATGTTCGAAGAGCGTCGCGGTGTATCGGTGCCACTTTATCTCAAATTTCTATACCAACCGTCTATGGGCTTTGCGCCTATACATGAAGTTGTTGATGGTCGTAACCAACGTATCAAAGAATTTTACTGGAAATTGTGGTATGGCGACGATGCGTCTCTTCCAGACATCGATGTTCGTAACAAATTCGTTGGACCTGAAGTGACAATTAAGGCTGCCGATATTGAGCAATTCTGCACTATTGTTGGTAATCAAGGCGAGGTTTTCAAGTCGACCAGGACACGAGCTGTCCAAGCACCTATGGATTTCGCCATTGTGACAGGCTGGCAGGTACGTTGGGTTCCGGCTCATTGACGTTGTCGACATTATTGATTTATTTCCAGGCTATCATGAAATCTATTTTCCCCAGTGCGATTGACGGCGATTTACTGAGACTTGTTCATTTGTCAAATGGGTTCCGGATGGTAGAGGGCGCTCGGCCACTCGGGGTGGGTGACGTTTGTCGAGCAGAAGCACAAATTCTATCAATCACAAACGCCAACGAGGGCAAGATCGTGAAAGTCAAAGGACATGTTTACCGGCAAGATGCACCAGTCATTGAGGTTATTTCCTCATTCCTTTACCGAGGACGCTTCGTCGACTATGAAAATACTTTTGACACGACGGAAGAACCCGACTATATGGTGACATTGGCCACTGATGCAGATGTCGGTGTTTTACAGTCTAAAGAATGGTTCGAATGGGATGACGAATCAGCGCCTCTCACTGCGGGCACTTCCCTACTTTTCCGTGTTCGTTCCGTGGTTGCTTACAAGGACAGGAATGCATTCAAAGATGTTGCCGTTAACGGGGACGCCTTCATTCGTAACCAGATGAAAGCGCTCATCAAAGTTGGATCGATCGAATTTCAGCAGGAAGATGCACACGGAAATCCAGTCGTTGAATACCTCAAGCGCCATGGCGCTGCGATTGGTCTTACGGCTCCGTTACCGAACGATGGATACACATTGACGAAGAGCACTGATGGGACGACCTTCAATGCTCCCCTCACAAATGAACCATATTCGAAAATTTCCGGGGACTTTAATCCTATCCATATCAATCCGTATTTCTCTGACTACGCGTCGTTACCTGCAACGATTACGCATGGTCTCTGGACGAGCGCTGCGACACGTCGCTATGTTGAGACTGTGGTAGCAAGAGGCAACCCAGAACGCGTGCTAGCGTAAGTGTCTCTTACTCTTTGTTTGCGAGGATTGTATAACCCCTTCGGCAGGTATGATGTATCGTTCGTGGGTATGGTACTTCCTGGTGATGAACTCAATGTAAAGATTCGTCATACGGGCATGCGGGATGGTAATCTCGTCGTGAATATTGAAACTGTGAATACTCGCGGAGAAAAAGTATTACAGGGGACTGCCGAGGTCGGCCAGCCACCGACTGTATACGTCTTCACTGGCCAGGGTTCTCAAGAACCAGGAATGGGTATGGACCTATATAACAATTCGCCAGCAGCCCGTACTGTCTGGGACGGTGCCGATGCGCACCTGCTCTCTGTCTACGGATTTTCCATCATCGAGATTGTCAAAGACAATCCAAAAGCGAAGACAATTCATTTCGGTGGTATCAAAGGCCAGGCCATACGCCAGCGCTATATGGATATGACGTACGACGCAATGGACAAGGATGGAAATGTCAAGACGCTACCACTATTTGCTGATATCGACATCCGGACACCCAAATATACGTTCAGCCACCCGAATGGACTACTATACGCAACTCAGTTCGCACAAATTGCGCTGGTAGTAACTGAGAAGGCCGCTTTTGAAGACATGCGGATGAAGGGCTTTGTTCAAAAAGAATGCGCCTTCGCTGGTCACTCTCTAGGAGAATATTCTGCTCTTGCCTCAATCGCCGACGTGCTTCCAATATCATCCCTTGTCGACGTTGTGTTCTACCGTGGCATCACTATGCAACGCGCTGTTGAGCGGGATTCGCAGAACCGTTCCAATTATGCCATGTGTGCCGTAAACCCAAGCAGGGTGCACAAGACATTCAGTGACGCGGCCCTGAGAGAAGTTGTCGACAGCATTTCTGTCACAGCAAGCTCATTGCTTGAAATTGTGAACTACAACGTTGAGGTATGTGATAAAAATGCTAGAAATGCCGAGGAAATTAACAATATCTCAGGGACAACAATATGTTTGTGCTGGTGAACTGGTTGCATTACAGACATTAACCAATGTCCTCAACTACCTTAAAATCCAGAAGATTGATTTTGAGAAGGTATGTCTCATGGAGTTTATCACATTTCTGTTGACCTTACTTTTATGTCAGTTGGCTCAGCAGTTTTCGTTCGAGAAGGTCAAGGAGATGCTCGCCGACATCGTCAAGTCGTGTAATGATAAAGCCAAAGAACAACAAGCAAATGAAGGTTATATCAAACTTGAACGTGGATTCGCCACCATTCCCTTGCCCGGGATCGATGTGCCATTCCACTCTCGTTATCTGTGGGCAGGGGTGATGCCGTTCCGAGCCTGTAAGTGAACCCCTATCGTTCGACGACCAACACATTGATATTCTGGACAGATCTATCAAAGAAGATTAATGCAAAGCATCTAAACGCAGATTTTCTCGTCGGAAAATACATACCCAACCTTATTGCTAAACCCTTCGAAGTCTCCCGGGAATATGCGCAAATCATTTATGACCAGACCTCGTCACCCAGCTTGGATAAGATTCTCAAGAAATGGGACGAAGAAGACTGGGGGAGTCCTGCGCAACGCCAATTATTGGCATACACCATCCTGGTTGAGCTCCTGGCCTATCAATTTGCATCGCCTGTACGGTGGATCGAAACTCAAGATCGCCTATTTACAGATTATTCCTTCGAAAGGTTGATCGAATTGGGTCCTTCCCCAACGTTAACGGGAATGGCTGTTCGTACGCTGAAAGCCAAGTACGAAGCCGTCGATGATTCCGTCAGTCGAAGTCGCACCATCTTGTGCCATGCGAAAAATGCCAAAGAGATATATTACCAGTATGAGGATGAACCTGATGCACCCGGCGAGTCGGAAGCTATCTCGGAACCCACGGCAGTAACATCTGCCCCTGTGCTCGCAGCTGTTCCTGTCGCCTCTCCCGTTGCGCAATCAGGACCTGTTGCCAGCATTGAAGACGCCCCCATCAAAGCAATCGATATCCTTATCGTCATCGTTGCCCAAAAACTGAAGAAGAAAGTAGACGAGATTCCCCTGGCCAAATCGATTAAAGATCTTGTAGGTGGAAAGTCAACTCTACAGAACGAAATTCTCGGCGATTTGCAACAAGAGTTCTCGAGTGCACCCGAGAAGGCAGAGGAACTGGCACTGGAAGAATTAGGCTCGAGCTTAGGTTCTGGCTTTAGTGGATCCCTTGGTAAATACAGTAACGGCCTCGTCGCGCGCCTTATCGGGGGTAAAATGCCTGGTGGTTTCAATATATCGACAATCAAAGCGTATCTATCCAAGACTTGGGGACTGGGACCCTCTCGTTCCGACGGTGTTCTCTTACTTGCTACGACTCATGAACCCCCTAAACGTCTTGGGTCGGATGCTGAAGCAAAGGCTTGGTTGGACAGCGTAGTCCCTATCTATGCTCAGCGCTCTGGTATCACGTTGTCTTCTGGCGGTTCTGGCGCATCAAGTTCTGCAGGTGCCGGTGTCACCATCAATAGCGAGGAATTCCTCAAATTTCAAGCTGATCAGCATCAATTCGCTGCTCAGCACGTTGAACTTTACATGCGATACTTGGGCCGCGATTCCCGCGCTGGTGAGATCGCTCACGACAAAGAAAAGGCAACTAGCGACGCGTTGCAGGCCAAGCTTGACAGTATTCTCAAAGAGCACGGTGATACTTACATCGATGGCATCCAACCAAAGTTTGATGCATTGAAAGCGCGTCGTTTCGACTCGTCATGGAACTGGGTTCGACAAGACGCCTTAGTAATGTACTACGACATCATCTTTGGCCGTCTCAAGACCGTAGACAGGGAAATTACTGCTCGATGCATTGCTCTTATGAATCGTGCGGATGAACATACCGTACGATATATGCAATATTACATAGACCAGTGCAATCCGGACAAAGGCGAAACGTACAAGCTTGCCAAAGAATTTGGGCAACAACTGATCAATAATACGAAAGAGGTCTTAGGGCTGCCTCCAGTTTATAAGGATGGTATGTGTCAGTGATATGCACGTTATCCCCTGTTGACTTGAGATACAATCAGTTACGTTCCCGACTGCGCCGCATACTGAAGTAACGGACAAAGGAGATATCGTCTACTCAGAAATCGTCCGCGAGGGTGTCAGAAAACTTGAAGCGTACGTTGAAGAAATGGCTAGCGGAGATACAGTATCCGGCTCAGTCAATATCGAAAAAGTCCAAGATGATGTCCTCCGATTGTGGAACGTGGTCAAATCACAGCCTGGCATTAGTCAAGAGCAAAAGAATCGCATCAAAGCTTTGTATGAGGGCGTCGTCCGATCTCTGCACAAAGGTCCTGAGCCCCGACCTCGCGTGGCACGTACCCGTCGATCCTCATCCCAATTCCTTCGCCCTCAGATTTCCGGCGTCACATCAATCTCTGCCGACAGGGTTCCTCTCTTGCATCTGAAACGCAAAGTGGGAAATACCTGGGAATATAGCAGCAACCTAACTGGTGTTTACCTTGACATTCTGCACGAAATTGCGACGTCCGGCACTACTTTCAAGGATAAAAATGCCCTTTTGACCGGCGTTGGTAAGGATCAATTGGAGTGGAAGTTGTGAAGGGCCTCCTCGCTGGCGGCGCTCACGTCGTCATCACGACATCCAGTTATAGTCGGAAGACCGTGGAATACTACCAGTCCATTTCTCAGACGTGCGGCAGTCGTGGATCTGCGTTAACTGTGGTCCCGTTCAACCAAGGTTCAAAGCAAGACGTTGAAGCTCTGGTCGACTACATATACTCTAATCTCGGTATGGATCTGGATTACATCCTACCATTCGCGGGTATTCCAGAAAATGGTCGTGAAATCGATGGCCTTGACGACAGATCGGAGCTTGCTCACAGGATGATGCTCGTCAATCTTCTACGTATCATGGGCGCTGTGAAGACCAAGAAAGCCAGCCGCCACTTTGTGACTCGTCCTACTCAAGTTATCTTACCTCTTTCGCCTAATCATGGCCTGTTTGGCAACGATGGATTGTATTCTGAATCAAAAATATCCCTTGAAACCCTGTTCCAGCGTTGGGCGTCAGAGAGCTGGGGTGAATATCTCGGCCTTGCGGGTGCTGTCATTGGGTAAGTTCGCTAATTTCAGCGTACTTCTTGTGTCTAACTATGTTGTATCAGTTGGACTAGAGGAACCGGTTTGATGGGCCCCACGAACATTGTTGCGCATGAGTTGGAAAGCTACGGCGTCCGGACCTTCTCCGCGAAGGAAATGGCCTTCAATATTCTTGGTCTCATGCATCCTCTCTTGTTCAGCATTACGCAAGTCGAACCAATTTGGGCCGACCTTAATGGTGGAATGGATCGTCTTCCAGACTTGGCAGATATCACCACCCGGATTCGTACGAGTCTCAATAAGAAGGCGGAACTACGCAGAGCTATCGCCCGCGATAATGCCGCAGATTTCAAAGTCATTCACGGTGTAGAGGCCGAGCGCCTTATGCAAACTGTTGATGTCCTCCCTCGTGCCAACTTCCGCTACGAATTCCCTGCCTTAGAGACTCCAGAATCATTGGCAGACTTAGCTAAGTTGCGCGGTTTGATAGACCTCGACAAAGTTGTTGTCATCACCGGTTTCGCTGAGGTCAGCCCATGGGGAAGCTCGCGAACACGATGGGAGATGGAAGCAAGAGGGGAATTTACTATCCAAGGATGCATTGAGATGGCATGGATGATGGGCTTCGTCAAGCACTTCGACGGACGTCTTAAAGATGGATCATTATACGTCGGCTGGGTTGATAGCAAAACCAATGAACCAGTTGACGACAAGGACGTGAAAGGTCGCTACGAGAAGGAGATCCTTTCGCATGCAGGTGTTCGCCTCATTGGTAAAATATTCTTGTTTGTCTCGCTTCGTCGCAATGCTCTAACATGTACTGGTGACAGAACCTGAACTTTTCCGCGGGTACGATCCAAAGAAGAAGGTGTTCAATCAAGAAATCGAGCTCATCCATGACTTGGAACCCGTTGAGGTTGCAGAATCAGAAGCCCAAAAATTCAAACTCCAGCATGGAGATAAATGCGACATTTGGGCCGGCGAAGGGGGTCAATGGTTCGCCAAACTCAAGAAGGGGGCCTGTATCTTTGTCCCCAAGGCATTTTCATTCAGTCGTACCGTCGCAGGTCAAGTCCCGACTGGCTGGGATGCGGGTAGGTACGGTATACCCGAGGACATCATAGCCCAGACAGATCGCGCAACATTATGGGCACTCGTTTGCACCGCAGATGCCCTCAACAACTCGGGTATCACCGATCCCTACGAGTTGTATGAGCACATCCATCCGTCAGAAATTGGAACTTCGCTCGGCAGTGGAATGGGCGGTGTCACCAGCATGGCCAAGATGTTCAAGGATCGTCGCGATGAGCGAGAAGTGCAGAATGACATTTTGCAAGAAACGTATGCATATATTTATGCCCCGTTTCCGCATACTAATGCTTCATTTCGCCCAGTTTCATCAACACCACTGCGGGTTGGGTTAATCTGTTGCTCATGTCTTCTAGCGGTCCAGTCAAAATTCCCGTTGGAGCATGGTATGAGATTTTCGACACTCGGATGTCTACCCGGCTAACAATGGCTATCTTTAGTGCCACTGCCCTTCAATCGTTAGAAATTGCCTCCGACACCATTTTATCGGGCAAGGCCAAGGTAATGATTGCCGGAGGATTCGATGATATCAGTGAAGAAGGCTCTTACGAGTTCGCCAACATGAAAGCAACGAGCAACGCCGAGACGGAATTCGCGATGGGCCGTGAGCCAACAGAAATGTCTCGTCCTGCCACAACATCCCGTGCAGGGGTAAGTAACCTCATGTTTTGCTTCGCTCGATCGCTCATTAGAATTTTAGTTCATGGAAGCTCAAGGAACTGGCGTCCATATCGTCATGAGTGCGAGGACTGCACTAGATCTCGGTTGTCCTATTCGGGGAATTCTGGCATTCACTTCTACGTCAACGTAAGTTAGTTTCATGCCTTCCGCCTACAATTCACCTAGCCCCATATAGTGATAAAGCTGGTCGCTCTGTTCCTGCACCTGGCAAAGGTGCACTAACCGTTGCTCGAGAGGTGCCTTCCCACCGGCCTTTACCGATTCTCGACATTACATACCGTTCACGCCAACTCACCTTCCGCCGTCAACAAATTGCTCAATGGCTATCAAATGAACATGCCCAGCTACAAAACGAAATCGAATTCACAAAGAATGGAGGGGAAGATATTCCCAACGATTACGTGCCATCCAGAGTCGCGGATATTGAGGCAGAGGCCGCTCGGCAAGAGAAGGACGCGCTGGCAATGTATGGCATGCTTGAAGGATCTGACCCTCGTATTGCGCCACTTCGACGTGCTCTCGCAGTGTGGGGCTTGACCGCAGATGATATCGGTGTTTTATCAATTCACGGAACTAGTACCAGTGCGAACGTTAGTGGGAAAGCATCACGGGTTGTGACACGGCTAATCATTCTAACAGGAAGAGAACGAGACGAGTATCTGGAATGACATCTTCACCACTCTATCACGCACACCCGGCAATGCGGTGCCAATCGTGGCGCAAAAGAGTCTTCTTGGTCATTCTAAGGGAGGCTCAGCCGCATGGCAAATGGCCGGTCTGCTACAATCCGTGATAACAGGTATTATACCGGGGAATCGCAACAGCGAGTGAGTATACAGCTCTTGTGATATGCGTCTTTCACTAATATTTTGAAGTAACGTGGACTCTCATTTCCAAGACCGCCGTTTCTTAATGTTCCCATCAAGGTCTATCCATACAGATGGTATCAGAGCCGGCGCTATGGTATGTTTGCGTGCAAGTAGTATTTTCATCGACTTCAACTTTTCTTTCAGTCGTCCTTCGGGTTTGGGCAAGTTGGAGGCACAGCGCTCGTGGTTAATCCAAGATACTTGTTTGCAGCGCTAGAACCAACATATTACCTCCAATATCAGGAAAGGAACCGCAAAAGGGCATCGCATGCCTACAAGGCAATGAGCGAAATGATGATAAGAAATTCACTTGTTAAGCTAAAAGACAGTCCCCCCTATACCCCTGAAATGGAACGACGAGTTCTTCTGAACTCCACGGCACGGGCCACACTCAACGGAAAGACGGGATCCTACGAATTTATCAAGCTGTCGAATAGTGTCACGTTTGACATTTCTAATGGTAAAACCGTCACAGACATGATTTCCGACAAAGCATATAGCGCCCCCGGTGCCATTGGTATAGGTGTAGACCATGGTAAGCCTGAATTCGTTCCCACTCTTAGAACGGCTTCTGAGATCCCAACAGAACTCATTTCTGCTGTGCCATCCCATAACCCGACCTTCGTGGAACGCAACTTCACTGACGCCGAGGTCGCTTATTGTCGTGCTCAACCTTCTCCTCAATCATCCTTTGCTGCTCGCTGGGCTGGCAAAGAGGCTGTATTCAAATCTCTAGGAGTGAAGTCCCAAGGTGCCGGAGCACCGATGAAAGACATCGAAATTCTCAATGACGAAGCTACTGGCGTTCCTGTTGTCCACCTTCATGGTGAAGCTAAAAGCAGAGCAGAGGCGAAGAGAATCTCCCGAGTCTTGATCTCACTTAGTCATTCTGAAGTAAGTCTTACGGAGCTTATTTAATAAAGGACCCTGTTGACCGGTGTCCAACTCAGACTGTTGCCATTGCATTTGCCCAAGCTACGAAGTCCACCTGATTATTCTCTGTCGCCCGCCGTACTCTTGACGTTTCCATTGCACGTGTCTATACCGCACCGTATTGTCGCTATACCATATACTGTCTATCCGCAAGTGTCATAAATAAATCCATTTTGTTATTCGTGAGAGTTGGCAGGAACAATATACATTGCGAACGTATACGAAAGCTGAGGTGCAACGATCTAAACTGACAAATTACTTCAATGCTTTTTTCATTTTCTACGTACTATCAGCATCATCTGCCAGCTCGAAATGTATAAATACTCACCTCCTCCATTTCGTCAAGATCATTCGTCTCAATTCTAATGATCTTCTTCCCAAGCGCCTTCTCGATTTGCTCCATCTGCAGCCAAGTTTTCCTGTCATGGACGAAATTTATGGATATTCCTTTCCGTCCAAATCTTCCGGTACGGCCTGGGACACAATTAATCTTGGACGAGAAGGATATATATAAAGGAAGAACCAATGCGGTGAATGTATGTTTCAATGTCTGGTCGATCATCAAGATTCTTGTCACGCTCGTTCAGAAGCGGCAGGTCGTAGTTGACAACCATGTTAACTTGCAAGATATCAATACCCCGTGCGACAACGTTGGTCGTAATAAGGACCTGAGAGGCCGTCAGTAATGAGGAGGAGACTAGCCTCGAACTATACGTACCTTGTCCCTGCCTTCACGGAAGTTATCAATGATAGTATCTCGCTCGGCGGCATCCTTGGCACCATGAAGCGAGGCGACTTTATGTCCTTCAGCGGTCATGCGCGCCGCAATCCTGTCGGCTACATGCCGATACTATAAACAACACAAAATAAGTCCTCATGCACCCCATTCCAGACATACGCATACCCGAGTGAAAATGATGCTTTGCCCGATAGTCAAAAGCGAGTACAAACTGACGAGGATGTCATATTTGTGTTCCTCATCTCTGCAATCCATATAAAACTGGCGAATAGCATCGACGCTAAGCTCGTTTTTCTGTAGCTCGATTTTGTTTGCACTGGGTGCAAACCTATCTGCGTACATTCGTACGTGATCGGGGAAGGTTGCAGAAAAAAGGATGATCTGGATCGGTTGGTTTTTCGGAAGCAGTCTATGCATAGACATCAGATACGTCTAGAGAAAGAAAAAAGTCAGATGTACTTCTTCACCCGCAACGTCTGGTCGCCTAGACCACCTTGATCTAACATGTTATCTGCTTCGTCAAGGACGAAAACTTTAATCTCGCTGACATCGAGAACCTAGAACAGAAGTTAATGTATTACAACCAACCATTGCAAAACAGCTCACGTTTTTTCGAATAAGGTCCAGCATTGTCCCTGGAGTGCCAACAATAATATGTGCGGTTATTTTTGTTGCGTTTCTGGGAAGGTTGTCTTTGATAGCGTATTCTGTCTGCACATTGGTGAATTTGCCCATGGCTACCACGACAGACATGATCTGTCGTGCTAACTCTCGTGACGGTGCAAGGCAAAGGGCCTTGTAACTAGTCAAATATTGCGTGGCCATAGTCAAGACAGACGACGTACTTGAGGCTTGTGTACCGAGAAATCTACACGGCTAAGCATCGTAAGAACGAAAGCGGCGGTTTTGCCTGTGCCGGACTGCGACTGGCCAACCATGTTTGTGGCTCTACGATTCACATTAATGAGGAACGCAGGGCGTACTGTCCACATACGGGTTTGCGAGTAGCAGCGGCAGAGCACGTTCCTGAATCTTCGACGGTTTCGAAAAGCCCATATCATAGATGCCTTTGAGTAGATCCTGATGTCTACATCGTTGCATCAAAAAAAGAATCGATCGGAACGGAACGAACGCACAAGCCGAGCTCCTCGAATGTCTTTGCGCTGTACAGAAGCGAGTTCGGGTCCAGTTGTTGGTCGGCTAGTGTAACCTTTGGAGATGGACGGTTGAGATAAGCATGCCTTGACCGACACACGATACACTTACAGTGACCTCGAACGTCGATTTAATCAAATCGCTTGTTGTATCTACATGTTCATTAACGAGCGATCGCGGAGGTGATTGCGGTGCGAGACATACCGGCCTTGCCGTCATCTTCTGGCGGAGGAGGCGCCTGTGCAGCGTCCGGGGCAGGCAATGGATCTGCAGTACCTGTGGAAGGAATTATGATGGAACTAGGATTGTAGAATCCGTCAGCGTCTTTCTCCATCTGAATTTAAAACTGTTGAACGCGCCGAACCGTTGACTCGTCCGTCCGCGCGCTGATTATCTAATCTCATGTCCATAATCGCGACTGCCGTCAACCGCGTCCAATCCCGCCTCTCCACAGTTGAGCTTGTCCACGCTTCTCATCCGACTTGGCCCTTTTCTACTTCACTTCCAAAGAGACCCCTGAGAATATCCGTTCTCGACTCTTCCTTCAATCCACCCACCCTCGCCCACTTGGCCCTTGCCAATTCACTCCGCCCCAATGACGCAGACGACTATGACGCCCGTCTCCTCCTTCTTTCTGTCCGCAACGCCGACAAGGCCCTCGGTCCAGGAGACGCGACACTCGTCCAACGCGTCGAAATGATGCGCTTGTTGACCCGCCACATTACAAACACTCCAGATAACGTCGCTATAGCCATCATCAACGAGCCAACGTTTGTTGGCAAATCATCGCAACTTCTCTCCTTCCTGCGACAGCGATTTTCAGACCCCGGTGGTGCGGAATGTCCACGTATACAGCTATCCTTTATCCTCGGTTTTGACACGCTCGAGCGTCTTGTTGCACCAAGATACTATGGCTCGGCGGAACAAATGCTTTCTGCTTTACGTAAATTTCTTTCACCTCCTCCCGACGGGGATGATTCCTTCATAGTTTGTGCTCGTCGGCACGACACAATACCTAAAACAGAAGCAGGCCATGTCAATAACGATTCTGACCTCTCAAAACTCCAATATGTCCAAGAGTTTGTCAACTCTGGACGTATTGCCATGATTGACATCGGAGCGGTGGAGAGAACCATAAGCTCTACAGCTGTTCGCAGTGCTGGTGATTCCAGCTGGGAATCATACGTGAACGATACCATTGCTCAGTATATACGACAACATGGATTATACTTGAAAAAATAAATGTTATATTCTGCGCTGAGCTCAACGTCCTTATCTTATATACATAAAATAATAAAGATAAGTAGGCGTACGCCTATCCCGAACCGGAATCGCTGTCGAGGTCGTCCCGGCTCCTGAAGCGCACATGTGTCTCCAACTCGTGACGAGCAATGGTCGTCTTCGTCGCGGGTACCTTGGCTAGGACCGACATATTGCTGGACGCCGAACGAGGATCGAGAACGAGGATCTTTCCTAATCCTTCTGGTACAGTTCCAATTCGTTCAGCTAGCCCTGGAACAACCCCGCCCTCATCAGCGGTAAAGTCAAGCATGTAGACAGTCCATGCAGGAGATTCTGGGCTGATATTCAAGTATTCCTTACACAAAACGGCCTGTAGACGATGTTGATTTTCAAGTTGTATGTTCCAGATAGCAAGGATGCCCGAGAGTCTTGAGGTCTCACGTGTGTTGAGGGGATGACAATTGGTACTTTTCTTCCAACGCCTTCTTCTCCCCATCCCAAGCAGCGCATAGTTCCTGCACAAGTCAGCCGATTTGGACGGCGTAATTACTTACGAATACAAATAGTTCCCATTGGTCTTCTGACAGTCCGCAGCTCCTGAGAAATTGCAGGCATGGGATATTTATCGTGGTTGTGGAACCACTTTGTGCATTGAACCGTCTCGTGGCACTATCGGGATGCCATATCGCAGTGGCGGGATAACAAGAGATTCTGATGCCGTAGCAATAGGTGGAGATACATTTGGCGAGAAATCGTGTCCAACACAAAAGCGAGCACGTCGTCAAGTAGATCCACATTGCTCAACGGCTGTCAATTCACATCAATGTTTGGGCGCCGGCTATTTCCGTTGCCACTAAAAGTTTCACGATCTAATTTTGACGCTCAATGAGCAATCTCATATCTGCCGTTGCCTGGGTCAGAAAAGGCATAGCAGTACAACATCCAGCAAAATATGTTCTCGATGACGATGAGCTAGTACGGATCAGTTCCCTTGCTCATATCGAGCTAGAAGATGCGCGTGTCGAGTTGGAACGCGCGCAGAAAGCCGCACAGGCAATAGAAAAAAGAAGAGAGGAAGACGAGGCAGAGACTGATGCCGAGGAGAGAGGGGAAGACCGAGATGAAGGTGATTGGGTCGAGTAAGTGTCACTTGCCTTTCTATAGTTCTTCTATTCATGATCATTTAAACAGCGAAGATGACACAGAAGCAATGGATGTGGATGGCGCAAAATCGAAACCGAAACAAAAAACAATGGACTCGAATGATTTATCAGAATATAACCTCAATGACTATGATAACGACGAGGCCGATCCAAACGGTGAGCTCGTTTTTGCCTTCCCTGTTCTAATCAGTATATCAATCCGACAATAGGAGGGGGAATCTTTAGCAACATCAAGGGTCTCACATATTATCGAAATAACGAGGAGGATCCCTACATTACTCTCAAAGACGTGTGTTGCAAGTCATTGCTTTCACCTGCTGTGAGATCCACTCATGTCGGTACTTGCTGTCTGTTTGTTCTAAAAGGAAGATGAAGATAATGAACGCGCCGAGCTCGAAATCCTACCAACGGATAACCTCATTGTCACCGCTAAAACTGAAGACGAGATTTCGCAACTCGAAATATACGTCTACGACGAATCTGAAGAAAACCTTTATGTTCACCACGATCTAATGCTACCGAATTTTCCACTTTGCCTCGAGTGGCTCGATTTTCCGCCCGTAGCCATGTCAGCATCATCGGAAACCGGGAATCCTGCCACACCTGGATTCGGCAACTATATCGCTGTCGGAACGCTCGATCCTGAGATTGAAATATGGTCATTGGACGTTCTGGACGCCATGTATCCCGCTTCTGTACTAGGCAGACCTGACGTTACAAAAACACACGTCCCAACGCCCGTCGGGACAGGCAAAAAGAAACGAAAAAAGATGAAACAACGTGCTGGTGAAAAGAGGTACCACGTCGACGCTGTTCTCGGCCTCAGCTGGAACAAATCTCAGCGTAATCTCCTCGCAAGTGCAAGTGCGGATCGAACGGTTAAACTATGGGATCTGAGCCGCAGCCCCGTTGTGAACGGCGACGGGAAGGATGACGAAGCTGGCGCCATCAGAAGCTTTGACGTTCACAAGGACAAAGTGCAGGCCGTGCAGTGGAACGCGGCCGAGCCATCCGTGCTGCTAACGGGCAGCTACGATCGAACGGTCCGAACGTTTGATTCCCGCGCACCAACAGGCGGTGTCGGCGCCGCCGTAGGAAGCGACGTCGAAGCGCTCCGATGGGACCCATGGGAAAACTACGGATTCTACGTACGTTCCATCCCATCCATCCCACCACTTTTCTTAACCCTCGTCACAGGTATCGCTCGAAAACGGCCTCGTACTCAATTTCGACGCGCGAACTCTACCATCCGATGTTTCCAAGCCCGCCCCAGCCCGCTTCACCCTCTCAGCACACGACGGCGCTACTTCCGCTCTCGACGTCAACCCGCACATCCCAGGATGCATCGTTACCGGCGGCATGGACAAACAAGTCAAGATCTGGAACATTACGGACGAAGCATCATCGGCAACTGGCAAGCGAAACGTCAGTCTTGTCACGTCTCGAGATTTAGGCGTCGTAAGTTTACATTTTTTGCAAATTTGCCGTGGGGAGCTCAATTAATTGAACGATGCAGGGCAAAGTTTTCTCCGCGGTTTTTTCAGCCTGACGACCCTCTTACGGTCGCAGCCGCCGGATCGAAAGCCAAAATTCAAGTATGGGACGTCGGCGCCAATGGAGGCGCACGCAGAGTCTTTAGCGGCAAGCTTGCAAACGCGGGCAAAGCTCTAAAAGAAAAAGAAGCAAGAGCGGGAGATGGCGTCGTA
This sequence comes from Amanita rubescens, assembly GCA_015039365.1. Taxonomy (NCBI): domain Eukaryota; kingdom Fungi; phylum Basidiomycota; class Agaricomycetes; order Agaricales; family Amanitaceae; genus Amanita; species Amanita rubescens. Next base: position 745,684 of record WION01000006.1, read on the forward strand.
GGTCTGGTCGAAGACGAGGAAGACAGTGAACCTGACGAAGACGATTGATCGTTCTCAGTCTCTCTCAAGTACAAAAATACATTATTTTCGTGGCCTCGTCTGGATGTCGTGTGTAATGTACAGCCAGTCTATATATAAGATTAAGTCCAAGATATATAAGTTAGATGTCATTCCTCCCCCGCCAACTTTTTTAGCTCTTGATCTCAACAGCGATGTTGGTAATCATGATAGCGACATAAGACAAGATTAATAGGATCCCCCATCTTCGAGTGAGGTAATAGTTATTTAGCGGTACAACAATGAGAGTCGCGGCCAACAGACACAGTAGGCCTATCGTGCTGACGTGCAGGCTTTTTGAAAAATCGATTTCGTACGGCTGTCCTGTCTGGCTTATAATGTACGTTCCGGATATGCCGATGCCAAGAAGGATGTTGAGCATGGGACTCCCAAAACAAGCGGAAAAACCCATAATCGGGGCAAAAGCCTTCAAGAGATAAGGAAAAAAAGTCTAGAGATAGATGTGCGACTTACCGCCACTGTCATGTTTGCGACTAGATCGGCGAGTGAATTACCCACGGCGAATATAGTCAGCCCGATGATGGCATCTGAAAGACCAAAGATGAAGCCAAAAGTTTGCAGGACATTGACGACTTCATCCGCAATAGCCATGATCCAGACAATAGAGACGAAGAACCCGGCCGAACAGCGAGTCATCCTGCCTGTAGGATGGTCGCCCTTGTCTGCAAAGACGGCGACTAGGGCGGCGACAGCCAGTCCGCCCACGACGGCTGCCAGCAACAACCAGTTCCCGTGTTTCGTATCATCTGTAACGTGTCAGCGACATAAGGGACCATCATGACCTGTGTCACTCACTGAGCAGAATTTTGACACAAACAACAGGAGCGAGCGCACATTGCGTCGCCATGAGCCACTTGTTAAACTTCATCTCGTGCATTTCCTCTTGCACCTCTTCCTCGGCTATCAATACGCGTTGGACCCCTTCTTCCTCGAAATCCATTAACGGTGCATCGTCTGCGTAAAGTTTTTCTTTTGCCGCGAGGGATCCCGCGAGCGGAGTAACAACGACGGGTAATGTTATGGTCAGTACCAGCACGGCGGGTGCAGCGAATATGGATGCGATCTGACCGAGGAGGCTTTGCTTGTCAAAGTGATGCAAAGTCGGGAAGAGTACGTGCGTCACATGGACCGCCATTTTCCAAAATCGCTGTTGCTTAGTTAGAGCTATATACGTCGTTGACTCGCTTGTATCAGAGGGAGTGGGCGAAGGAGGTATGCGATGAATTGAAGGAATGGACAATGTCTGCTCTGCAGGCTCTTCCGATTCCACGCCGGAAGAAAAAATCAATGGCCCCCGTTGCTGCTGCTGGGATCTTTCACCCAACGGCAAGGAGGCAAGGGTGGCGTCCCAAGGATCGGTTTCACGCGACAAGGAGTTGGAAGGAGAGCGAACTCCGCGCGTGCGAGGATAAGCATGATAATGTCCACCGGCATACGGAGTAACGGGAGACTCGAACATGCTGAGAGAGGAAGTCGAAGCTTGATTGCGAAGCGATGACACGACCTCACGGAATTCCAGAGCACCGAGAAGAGAAAATGACGGCAGTTGGCTGACGAGTGGCGATGGGGAAGGCGAGGGTGTTCTCGAAATAGAACTTCTGGATGGAAGGGTCGTTTGGAGGCGGGGCGCCAGCGGACTTGAGGCGGCACGCGACCGTGTGGGGGTTGGAGATGCGAACCGTAAAGGGGATAGTTCAGGGGATCTTGACGTATCAGCTGTGCAGCGATCAACTCGTGGGACGCGACGGCGGGAAAATAGCGACTCACGCTGATCTCGATATGGAGGGAATTCACCTTGGTCGTATTCGGCACGGATCATGTTTTCGCGCAGTTTTTTCTGATCTTGCCTCTTGGACCACCAGCTTCCGAATCCAATAACCAAGGCATAGAACACGTAAAGAGTGATCATTGAGACAGCCTCCCACAAGCGAATTTGACCATCTTGTAGGATGATAAGAAGTAGTGTGACAGCGATAGTGAAGAACCCCACGTCACGTAAGAAAGGCCAGCGATAAACGTGGAATGGTCTAATGATACACATTGAACCGACGACGCATGAGACAATGAAAGAAGCAGCGCCCAAGAGTTCTCCGATGGCGAGACTACCTGAACCTGCCCTCATTGCAGAGAAAGTTGAGGATAAGTCTGGACTGCCATTACCAAAGGCAAGAAAGGTGACTCCTGCGACGTTTTCGTCGAGACCAAGTTGCTGAGAAATGGTAGCCAGATTGGGAGTGAAAAAGTCTGAGGCGGTGATGCCGAGAGTGGAGAAGAGAAATAAGAGCCATAAGATGAGAGCTGCAAAGACCAAAGGCCTCAAAGAGGGTTGTGTGCAAAAGTATTGCTGGAGATAATTTATGGAGAGAAATGTTGTGGAGACATCGCATGCAGATTTGACGTGTCGGCACTGTGAATGAAGAGGAAGTGCGAGGGGTTGGCACTGGGTGGGATTTGAATTATTAGCGAGCGTGGTAAATGAAATAGATCAAGTTAACCTCAGCGTCTGAGAGTAGTTCTATGCTGGAGTCGCCTTGAGAGTAGCGACTGATAGCCCAAAGAATTGAAGTTGTACAAAGGACTAGGAGGAAGAGAACGCGGGCGGGAGAGGAGGAGGACATGACAGGTGGAAAGCATAAGGCGACACGTGCCATGCGTTCACTTTTCTACATCGTCTTACTTCTGGTCAGTTTTTCTCCCCTTATCCGCACTTTCTAAACTAACTAACTAGCCCAGAGCATTCTAGTTTATCGCAATGGGAGACCCGTTAAAAATGTTATTCTCACAAAGCGCGTCCTCCCGCAAGGTTATTACCATGCAGGCAACTTTACAACCGACTGCATTCAATTTGATGCTCCTCAATTGAAATACTGCGAAGACGCAGTTTTCTGGGATGTTCAGGACAGCCGTCATCTTATCCTCAGCTGTGATCCAGGCCGCAAGGCTTGGAACGTTGTCATGGGCCCGCTACGCAACCCAGACCCTCATGGCGCTCTTTGGCTCTACACTCCTGGCCGTGCACCGCAGCCCATCGCACTAACAGAATACCCGCAGGAACATGATTTCCACCCCCTTGGACTCGAAATCTGGCCTTCTCACGACGGAAACGGATCCAATCTCTACGTGATCAACCACGCCCGCCAGCGCACATTTATCGAGCACTTTATCATCGATCCAGCAAAGCCAACCGCAGCGCGCCACGTCCGGACCATTTCTTCCCCTTACTTCCTCTCACCCAACTCGATAGCGCTCACCTCTCCCTACTCATTCTTCCTCAGCAATGACCATCTCATGACCAGACGTATCCCCATCGTAGGCAACTTTCTCTCCCTCTTCGAGTCGGTCTTGAGCCTTCCATTTGGCTACGTCCTGCACGTCACTCTTTCCCCAGATGACAAGCCCACGATCCTCAACATCTCTCTCCCAGTCCCCTTCGTGCCCTTCGCTAATGGCGTCGCCCTATCCCCAGATGGATCAACCCTCGCCGTAGCTTCCTCCTCTCTTGCCCAAGTCAGGTTGTATGACCGCGACCCGGCCACGAACACCCTCACCAGACGCGCCCACACCATTGACTTTCCCTTTGCGGCTGACAACGTCCGCTTCTCAGACGATGGCACGCTCTTCGTTGCCGGTCACCCGCATTTTCCGTCTTTGATCCATCTCTCGGCCGACAAGACGGAGGTTTCGCCGAGTTGGGCTATAGCCATCCCTCCCTTGTCTGAAAGGCTCGTTTCGCCGACCGAGTTTGACCTCGATGCACCCACCTCGTCCAACGGTCTGGTCCCTGGCGTTCCAGGGATGACGACTGTTTTCCAGAGCGATGGCCAAGGTTTCTCTAGCGCCGCTACCGCTCTCAAAGATGACAAAACGGGAGCATTGTACGTCACTGGACTATACGCCGAAAAAGGCTTTATAGTATGCAAGCCCTCAGTGTAGTAGTTGATGTAAATGTACGTAGGATAGAATATAGTGATTGTACACGGAAATTCATAACATTAACTACAACTGCGTACGCCCTGATAGATATATCTAAATGCATACAGGTGCGTGGGAGGGTGGACGAACCGCTGGCTTTGCCCCATGCCGAAATAGTGGAAAAAAAGAAGTGGAATACATCAGAAGAGAGTGGGTAGTAATCTACAGCATGCATATTAGTCACACACACACGCATGTCAACCAGAACACGAGTACTTACACGGCACCCAATCCGGCTGCAAATGCAGCAACGCCCCATGCCACCCGTTTCGTACCCCGCCACTTTCCAACTCTATTATTGGTTGCAATCTGGCGTTCTTCCGTCTCCGCCTCTTCTGGTTCTCGGAAATTGAACTCCAGCGGAGCTTCCTCGTCTTCTCTGGACCTTTTGCCAGAGGCAGGTTGCTCCTCGACCTGCCCTCCCTCCTCCTCGACTTCCTCCCTATCTTCATCCGTCTCTTCCACCACGCCCGCCTTTTGTGCCTCTCGCTGCGCCTTCAACCTCTGAATCAACTCCTTTTGTTCATTGATATCTTGCTCACGCAGCTCATCCCCTGCCACGTGATCGATCACCTTTTGAACGTCTCCCCGTATCTCTTCGTGCTCCACCACCGTTTCCTCCGATCCACCTGATATCATGGTAGTGACATCTACTCTTCTCGCAGCAACGGCAGCTGCCGTCTTGAACGCCTTTGGAGTTCGTGGAACGACGACAGCAGAGAATTGTTGGACAGTAGAACGTGGTGCTGGACTCCTGGTGCGAGTCAATCGTCGTGGAGGCTGAGCCGTTTGCGCCGTCGCGGGCACCGGCGATGATTCCTTTCGACGTTTCGGAACGGGTTGATCTTGATGTGCAGGCGATGTAACTGGGGCAGCCACTTGCGGACTGCTCGTCACGCCCCCAGCGGCTGCCTTGCCTGACCTTCTGTAGTTCTGGGCGGGATCTGGGTGTGCGTCGATGACAACGTTGATAAGAGCGCCGAGCTTGTACTCGATACCCAGTTCGAGTGCCACGGCAGGAGACACCCACACGCCGGCTAGGCGAGCCACATGTTGATCACGGAGAGTCCCATTGTTACCCGATAGATCGTAGTTTTCCTTTATCCAGGCGATTTCAGCCTTTTCTTCGAGATCGCTGGCATTGGGGAAAGCGGCGCGGAACATGGTGGTGACGCTTACAGCGCCAGTGTCGAAGCGGCGGAGGACGAACGCGTGTCCCGAAGTGGTGTTTGTGAGAATCTTGAGTCTTCCAACCTGACAGGGGTGAGATATGGTTCTGGTATGGCACGAACAACTCACCAAGATGTCCTGTCCCTGACAGTTGAGAATCTGGTACTTGACGGGTGGCAGTGAGGCCGCAGAGACTGCGAATGATTAGATGGTAATAATTGAGCAAAGAAATGGACGTACGGATAGAGGACAAGAAAGGATTGGCATGGGCGTCTGGGAGCTGGGGTCTGGGCGACATGACGGACGAATTTCGAGACAACGCGTGTTCAACAAGGACAAATATCGCATTAAACACTACTTTTTCCCACGCTACAATGAAAGGAATTGACGTCGCCCGACCATCATCTCTACCAATGCAGGAATTCCCTTCCACCACGTCTCTTGCCCTCGCCGGTTCTTTGCGTCCGCATGAGAAAGAATATCGCGCACGGGTACCCACTTTACAGCACTTCCCTGGATCGTAATCACCGCAGCCGACTCCTTGCTCACTGCGACGTTCTTCCCCGGGTGATGTCGCAGAACCTCGTGGTGCTCCTCCATGAACGCCATGCACTTTAGAGACAATCGCACCGCTCGTACACGATCCATCGGAGATGGAATCCCTCCTTGCAGCGTGTGGCCCAGTGATGCCGATCGCGCATCAAACAGCATCTTTCCTTCCTCCACAAACATCTTCGTCAAAACATCCGTCGTGTACACCTCGGACGACCGCTCGTTGCTGCAAAATATGGGTCACGTGAAGAGCATCCGTATCTCTTACACTCACCGGATGATCAGACGCCCCTCACTCCGACCTTGTACATCCATCTGGTATCTATTCTTCAAAAACTGTACGTCATCTCTTAGCCTATCAAGTGAAATGCCCTCTTCAGGCGTGTAGACAAACGACGCTCCTGTCTGTTAACCGGTCAGCATCACGTTGCGCGTCCGCACCCCAACTCACCGCCAAGGCACCCAACGCAGCAATGTAACCGCATTTACCTCCTTGCGTCTCGACAACAAACACTCGGTTACGACTTGCACTGGCGCTTTGCTTGATCGCATCACACGCATCCGTTAGCGCGTTTAAACTCGTATCGCTTCCAAGACTGTAGTCCGTCATCGGAACATTGTTGCTTATCGTTGCCGGAAGATTCACCAACGGAATGTGGAATGCCGGGTAGTGCTTTCGCGCGTCATCCAGAATATGAAGTGCACTAACTGCTTCAAACCCGCCGATCATCATCAGTCCTTGCAGATCGTACTCTTGGAACTTGGCCGCCACCAGACCGAGGTCAATAGAAGGAAGTATACGGTTGGTTCCCAGCTCAGAACCACCGCGTACTGCCCATCTGTCGACACCCAGCCAAGTCAACGTATCGACGTGGTCGTCCAACAACCCACGGAACCCATTATGAATGGCGATGGGTGTATGTCCTTGGCGTAAGCAATATCGCGTGGCTGCACGGGTGGCCGCATTCATTCCACCCGACGGTGCGCCGACGCTAGCAATTTGTCCACGTTGTAATTCAATTCCCAAGTATTATCACTTACTGCATGATTCCAATACGCATTCTCTGCATAAAGCTGAGTCAGTTTACGCGTAAAACGCAGTCAACACTTACTTTTTCGGGCGGTAATAATTTATCAGTCGCCACCGAGGATGTGGCGGCGAAATGTTCTAAGGATTCTATAAACTCTTCACCACGTAGTTTCATCGCAAGATCAAAAGTTCTTTGCAGCGATAGCCTGAGCAATCGATCTCGTCTATAAACACGTCAGCCATGTGATTTCCTCCCGTCATTGCAATCCACCAACCTTTGCAACCGCCTCCACTAATGGTACCCTAATGACATCGTTTTCAGCAATACCAATCATGTACGACGGCGTCTCTGGTGTCGCTTCCAATATCGCTTTGACCGCCTCCAGACCCTGTAACGTTGGCTAAAACAGACCATGAGAATACACCGACCTCTCGTCTCCAAATACTCACCAAAACGCGATCTATCGCACACGGACGTCCACCTCGTTGCGTGTGGCCCAGTGTCGTCACACGGGTATCAAGATTAAGCCTCTCAGAGAGAACCTTCTTGATATCATCTGCACGCAATGGTTTCAAATCCTTATCGTGGGCTCCCTCGGCGACGATCACAATCGTCTTGCGTTTCCCTAGTTGACGATGCTAACAAACGGGAAATTCAGTACTGTATATCCAGCAGTTGACGAGACATACGCGCTGAATCTCAGTACACATTTCATCTTCCCATGAGTCTACCATCGGAGGGCGCTCGGGTATGAAAATGAAATCGGCGCCCGCACTACGAATTAGGTTTTTGTTAGGTTAATGATAACAGTACTCACGCGATGCCGGCCATGAGGGCAAGCCAACCACAATCACGACCCATGACTTCTACCTACGAAGGCTCTAGAGTGACTGAATGCGGTCGAATTGATGTTGTCTATCGCTTCGCATATCCGAAGTAACGCGGTGGGTGCACCGATCGTGAGAGCTGTCATCGCCATGTCATTGTCGATTGAGCCGACCAGGCCCACTATCTTCAGATGAGAGTGCTTTTCCAATTGTTCTGTACGTGATCTTGCCTGTAGATCATGGTCAATAGGAATCTAATTATCTGATATTGCTAGCCTACCTCCCGAATGCAATTCTTGGATTAACTGAGGCCATTCGGATCTGAAAAGGTCTGCTCCTGTGAGCGAACCATCGCCTCCACAAACGACTAGTGCATCAATTCCCTCCCTGATAAGATTGTGCGCTCCAGCCAAACGGCCTTCCCTTGTACGGAATGCCGCCGAACGAGCAGTCCCTATGAGCGTTCCACCCTGCAAACGACATCGTTCGTCATGATACCCCCTTTAAACAACTCAACCGCGTACCTCTGAGAACCATCCGCGGACGTCATCAAATCCGACACGAACGATATACCTTCCCTTCAAAGTACGGCCACCAAGGAATTCACTGGTGCCATCCCTTAGCAAATCGCCATCTCCAAACCGAAGATTGTCCAGGAGATTAGAGTTGGCCTTGTCTCCGGCATCCTTGGCAGTTCCATCTCTGAGCGTCGTTGCTGGGGTTTTGGCTTCGGGCGTTGCGTCGCTGGTGGGTAATTTATCCTTTCCAATGGACTCGTAGTACGCAGTGTTTCCGCGAACGAGGCCCTCGTATCCTTCACGTACTACCCAGGTCTCGCATCCTCTGCAGGGTCACAAAAATACGTATCAGTGACGCAGAGACGTCTCACGCTTTAGATAGATGATAGACGCACTTTAAGATCGCCATCTTGACCACGGTACGAACGACGGCATTCATGCCGGCGCTGTCGCCTCCGGAAGTGAGAACAGCAAGCTTCATGGTTGAGCAGAGCCAAAGTGCTTAGAGGCCCGAGTAAAGCTACCGGAGTGAAACAAACGCGATCGGTAACGCACGTGTCTGGCCAATCACTTATGATCCTTTCCCAGGACCCAATCCATTCGAATATTCGTAACATACCATTTCATCTACATCAGGAACGGAAGCCTTCGAAACAGGCACTTATGTGTCCGTTTGTGGTCATTCTCAACGACAGGGGTTGACTTATTGCCACATCATCCCGAAGGTAGAAGATGTACACTGTGCATTATGAATTACTGTTTTACCATATCAGAACTGATCATGGTACAGTGGGAGGAAATGAAGTATTCGGCTGTACACTCTCCACCATAGACTATTTGATGCGCATTGCTATTATATACGCTGGATGCCTGAGGTAGTTTTCTAGTCTCTGAAACCACGCCTATTCTTACTCCACTGTAGGAAAGGGGGAGGAATTTGCGCCTTATGTTACGCGCGCTGCGATCAGCCTACTCTTTGCGGTGCCCTTCATAGCGTTCGTGGGGACGCAATAAATGCGGCCCGGAGCGCCTTCAAGGTTCAGAAGGATAAGAAAGCACTGTGTGCCCTGGAAAACCCAAGTTGTTGTTATGCAGGGCTGTTCTGCCAGTTGCCAAATGGCAGATTGGAAGGTTCACAAGCAGTCTTGTAAAAAGGTTTGAAATAGACAAGTGCGCGTGCGTGACCGTGACCTGCGCGAAGCGATTGTTACAAATACAATGTTAGTGAGCATCGAGCAAGTCTCATGCACGTATCTGCTGAACCCGTGTTCCCCCCTGAGATTCTCGAAGAATTAATCGACAGGCTCCACTCGACAACAGCATTACTCTCTTTCGGCCTCGTTTGTAGACGAGCGCTCATTAAAACCAGGCATATTCTATTTTCCAACCTCGAGTTCACCAAAAACGAGGATTTCGAGCAGTTTTTGAAACTTGTTGATGCGCCGTGGACCAGCTTCACATTAGCCATCAAAGAAATCCACCTCACTGACTTATTCCATCCTCATGATCATGAATATCGCGACCAGATAGACTCTACAAGGATCGCATCGAACCTCTGCAACGTCAAATCACTGAGCATATTCGCACATCGGCTCTGGATATCTGGATGGAAAGTCATCCCCCGCTCCGTCCTAGATGTCATCTTCCAACTGAAGATCCATGACCTGCATCTGGACACCTTGGGTATGTCGACGGCCAAAGACATGGTCATGTTGTTCCGTCGACTACCGGCGTCTATAAAAACGCTTGCATTCCAGGAGGCTCCGATACGATGATGTAAAAGACTCTGACCTTTCACATCATTTGTCCGTATTTCGCCGACCCCTCCACTTTAGGATGCTCGATAACCACTCACTCGCATTTCTTAAAGATGTATTGGATCCTTCGGTTAACCCAGACCTTGACGTTACCGTGCATACCTTCCATATACGAGATCCCGGTCTCCCGACTTTCGGAGCCTTCAATCCGCTGACTTGGCGATTCTTACAACATGTCGGTCATAGCATTGAGCAGCTTTTGATCACCTTCCAGGAACCACTTCTCCCTTCCCTGCTCGGTAAGCTTAGTTTTACTCAAATAATCAAAAGTAGTAAAAAACTTCAACCTCAGATGAATCAATAAAATACGTGGAACCGACTCAAGTCTCTCGATGCACCAAAGTTCGGATGTTATACATCGGATTTCCCAAATTTGTCTATGTCGAACCTAGGCAAGATCCGATACCTCCACTTGTATCGGCTATGTGGAAGATGCTGTCTGCCCTGCCCTCACCGAATGACCTAGAAGAATTTTGGTTCAAATTCACTCTATACGAAACTTCACTAGACAAGTCCTTATCCAAGTTGGGCTTTTTTGAGTCTCCAAATTGCCTATATAGATTTCGGAGCATGTTCCCGAATCTCAAATTGATCAAGATTATATTGGCTATTCACCATCCAGAAAATGCCAGTGTATTTCTTGAAGCGGTGCGTTGCGTGAATGGTCTAAGGGAATTAGAAGCAAGCGGCATTGTGGAACTTGTCATATTTGATATAGAAAAACACATCGCATGTCATTCTATTCTAGAGGGCTGTTATTCGTTCTACCATAAGATTAAATGACAGATATGTTGGTGGCCATGTCGCGAAATGAATCCTCGCCTACCATCAAACTGCGCTCTTTCAACTGTTCGCTAATTCACGCCACGTTCTTTTGCATTGAATTTCTCGTAACTTGTACCCATACATCCTTCTGTGGAATGGTTGCCTATCAGGCGTTCGGCATACGAGCCGTTGTCGCCGAGAACTGAGATTGACAGTCAGTTCAAACTCCACCGGGATTGACACCTATGCACTCTCGGTCTCGCTTGTCCAGCTGACTTTTCTTCCACCGAATCTCTGCACAACCATGCGCATAACACTCGTGTAACTCGCAAGAGGCAATGGTCGACAAAGATGAGGAAGAACCGAATAGGAGCGACAGCGTTGAACCCGGACTGGGCTTGCTGATCCCGATGATGCAGCTATTGGGGCGCGCATAGAGTTGGCTGTACATAAACGGATGAGAATTGGTAAACTTCGAAGCCGGCTGAGATGTCAGAAACAGAAAGAGCGGAAGGAGCAAGAGGAACTCGAACGTGCCTTGGCCGTTAGCAACGGAGGCGGCAAATTTGGATATCAGGGCAACGGCAATGACTTTGTGGTTCCAGGACTACCCCACATAACGTTTCGTCGACCTTCCATCGCGGTGACGTGGGACGATGAAGAGTTTGCGGAGTCAGATAGTGGGTCCGTATGTATGCGCGTGCCACTGGGCCCAGTAAACTTAGTGATGGCTCAAAAAGAAGAGAAATTCTGATGCTATTGAACGAGCAAAGGGGAATTGAACGTTTTGCGTTACGCCCAAATCAAACAGATAGCGTCGTGTTCAGATTCATCCCACTGTCCTACATCATCACAAGTCAATACCACTGAAATACATACATAGGACATTTCAAGGTTTACTAGATTACAGTACAAATATTGTCCAGGTATGCAGTGTGAAAAGTTGAGAGCGGCAAAGCAGCTCAAAGGAACAGAAAATGATATGTTACCAACTTGCAAAGTTCAGCATGTAGTAGAATAATGTCCAGATAAAGATAATGCAGGGGATAAGCACCCCAAAAAGCCCTGGAGCACAGAGAGCATGACTTCCATTCCAGCCAGGGGGCACGCCAAGCGTCACCTCTGCTATGGCAGCAGTAGAAATGTAAGTGGTTAACTGTCCGTTGGAATTGGTTTCTATCAAAGTCATTAACGTGGGTGAAGGTGATATAGTAGGTAAAGCAGTTGCGTTGAGGCCATTCAAACCAAAGAGAGCATTGTACGTGCTCGTTGCGAGTCCTGAAGATACAATCCCACCCACGGGAGCTGGAATAGATGAGTTGAATGTATACGGAGGAGTGGTATAAGTAGGAGTTGACAAAACAAAATTGGGTAATGTCGTGGCAATTGTGGCGGATTCAGACGATAGGAAAGATGCAATGGCTGAGGGAGTTTCCGTGGTGTTCGTTCCGTTATTGAGTGAATATAAACCAATCATGGGTGACTCCTTGGTATTAATTCCAAAACTATAGGGATGTAACTAAGATAAGTCAAATACAGTGGTAAAGTAGCTCACCTGAAAACGGCATAAACGGTTCTCAGGAATGCAGTTCCTGATGAATAAGATTACACCATGCACCACAGAGATCGGACAGATGATTAGACAAACCTATTTGCCAGTCTATACCATCCGGACTCGGTGGCGTCGCTATCGGCCACGACAGGCAGAGATTCGGGTCACCAGAAGCAGGACCAATCATGTAATCCGTTGGTTGCAGGATATACTGATATTCCCTGTCAAATCATCAGAATCCAGTTCCTGTATTATGTTAATTACCTACCCGAAAAATAATGACATGGTATCGGTCGTATCACACGGCACGACCCATTGACCACCCGTACCTGTAAACAAAGTCAATCGTACAAGAGAATCGTGGGCTAAGAACAGCACAGACTTTCGTCAACTAGACGCGCGCCGCCAATAAGTGCGAAAAGCCTCGAAACCTACAGCAAGGTCAGCTCTGTCCACCCAAACAACTGACTGACGCACGTCAGCATATGGGCCATAAATCCCGGACGTTCCACTAAACAACAATTAGTCTCAAGTCATCTTCATGGAGTAAAATGACAAATACATATCGAATAAAGCATAAGATTGATTTTTAGTTATAGAAGGATAGGTTGGCTGGGGATTAATACGAGATCCGTCGACCTTGAAAAATGCCGTGAGTTGAGAAGAAACTCGCCAAAGGTGAAGAGCTTACTGCAATGCCAGAGATAGGAATCGCCCATTGCAGATAGCTGGAAAAGCCGGTGGCCGGAACGAGGGGTGGAAATTCGACAACTTTATTCCAGTTTATTTCCTTTGGGTCCTTCACCACGGACGCATCAACAGCACCTGATCCGTCGGTTAGGTCCACAACCTTGAGATAGTCACATCAATCACACCTATTGTGAGCGAGCCGCTCGAGTTTGTAGTCAAACTGACACCGAAGAGAGGATAGTCGAGAAGTCCCTGCTGAGCTAATCCCGCAAAGAACGGTGTCGCTGCCGTGGTTGAATGGTGCCATTCTCGAATAAGACAAGAAACTCACAGTTCGTCACAGAGCTCGGTATCGACGATAGACGAGGAAACCCTAGACCCATGATCCCACTAACTTCACTTGTGAGACTTACGTTGGAATTGTTGACCATGCCTTTATTTCATTAAACCGACTCTTCACCCTGCACAAGCCGCATGCTACCACTTACCGAAAGCTTGGCCTGGAGCAGTAAGATTAGCCAGCTGCACGCTTTCTAGCGCGACGAATCCAGAAGCAGCTAAAGTAAATCCCGAGGAGTCTGCACGTATATGCAAGCAAGGGATACGAATCTACTTGCCTGTGCCATCCGCGTAGCTAACTTGATACGGCGTTGCATTATTTGCAACAGCCACAAACGTAGGGCTCTGGTATGAGAGCGGGTACCTCGGCACCACTTCGCACGTCGCCGTCTGACACGCCGACGATACGACCCACAAATCCGACGAGGCGGTATCCAGCGCGACTCGGAAGAAGATGTCGCTAATTTGGATCATGGCATAGTACGACCTGACAACGGAGGTATAAGCTACTTTGACAGATATTAATGAGACGGTGATAGCCTCGCTCGTACTTACTGTCTATCGCTTGTCCATGCGAGCGTGGTTATCCCTGCGCTGGTAGAAGAGGTATCGTCCTGCTTGGTTGCATTGACACCAGTATGTGTTGCGTTGGCAATTGAGCCTCTAGAGTGTAGATAGATAGGGACAGTAATGGGATCGGAGCGGACTCGGAGCTGGGGGGCCGAAGAGCTAGCGGCAGTGAAGAAAAAAGAGAGCAGAAGGACGGGCAGAAAAGAAGGCATTTGTGTCCGGAGAAAATAACTAGGGAGTCAAGAAAACATGTACATGTGGTGTAAAGAAAGGTGGAACTTGTCGGTGATGCACCAGCAAAAAGCTTGAGACGCGATAGTCCGCAGTTGCCTATTCAAGCATTCTCACCGACGAATACAGCAGCGATACTAATTCAGCGCGACGAAACAAACAGAAAAAGCCGGCACTCCACTACCAGTACTACACTCCCGAATAATACAAATGCACCGGAACATATTACGAATGGATCCTAATTAAGGAACCTGATAAAAGAGACAGTAGAGCATAGGTAACGCCAAATAATTCACAAAAATTAGACAGAAAACGCATAAAAATATCTCAAAAGGGACAAACGGTTCACCGCTTCGCAAACACCTTTTTGAGCAGGTTCAGCACCTTAGGAACATTCAACTGCACATATTCAAGATCAAGTAAATGCTTGTTGTCCTTTTGCTGTTCACGAATGAGTTCATTTCGAATACTGGCAGAGAACGAGCACTAACCTTTTCCAACAAATCGTCTATCTTCAGATCCATCTCGAGGATGGCCTTTTCGCGACCCTTGTAATGCAGGGCTATTATGAATGTACCGGGTGTAGGGGAGGTTATGTTGAAGTAGATGTTAGGCCGCCTGTGCTTGCATTGTCAGAACGAAGGACAAGGCACAGAAACATAGCACCGACCTATTATCCGGAACGTTACTCTCGACGATAATACCCTCCTTCTCAAGTTGAGCGTGCGTAAATCGGTACGGGCCCAGTGCAACTGGCTTTGCAGGTTTCTTGAGCTCTTTCCCACCAACGGTCACCACGCCAACACCGGTTGTGCTGCCCTTGTCTTTCGAGGCCGTAAGACGTACGTTTTGCAGATAAGCCTTGTACTGTTCGAGCTGCCCCCGCAAATAGTTATTGTGGTCGCAAATGGTCTTGTACACGGCGTCCAATGACTTGATTTCTTGAACGACCTTTTCTCGTAGGTTACCCAAGTGCACAAGTTCTGCGGCAACTTCCTCCTGCATAAGCTTATAACTGTCCACCCTATCTACTATCTTTAATTCTTCTAGCTCCCGAAGCATCTCTTTCACTTTGATGCCCTTGCGAACCAGAACAGGGTCCTTCGTTGTGGCGGCTCGGTCGGCGATAGCGGCAAGGTTGTAGGGACGTTTGTCTACAATGTTTGGCAGGGAACGCACGAGTTGGACGAATATGGATTTGGTCTCCATATACAACATGTCGCTCGATGACACGGAATCCATCAATGCGCTCTGTAGATCGTGTACGGGGGTTTCCCAGCGACTATACAAGAGTAGCTCGACCGTCCGGTTCTCTTTTCGAGGAACTTGAGAAGGAGCAGAGCCCAGTTCATCCGTTAAAATTCGTAGATGATGTTTGTCGTTGGGAGACTATAACAAAAATCAACGGATGTGGCAGATTCGAGATATGAATAAACTGACTAATGTTTCAATGTGCTGTAGAATTAAAGAATGGGTGTTGTACAGTTCATTGAGCGTGATATGTATCATCAGGTCTTTCTTCGACAGAGCCATATATTGATCCATCTTAACAACGTAATTCAGCCTTTGAAATGACCAGATGTATAGAACGACCAACCTCGAGTGATTCGTAAAAGTCTCCTACTTCACATAGATTATCAAGGAATTGGTTGATGCGAGCCTTATTGTTCTCCACAAACGGATTTAGAGACATCATGTATGCCTCCTTTGAATATGATGGCTTGTTTGCCAAGTTTTGCAACATCTTGGCAATCTATCAAAAGAACGTCAATATTTCATTTGCTTGTGATGCTAGATGCTTACAAGAGTTAGCGTCCGCCTGGGATGCTTTGCCGGTACGCCATCTACAAGCATATATGCTTGGGGAGTGACGATAGCCGGGTTGATGAACCGAAGGAAAAAGAACCCGCCAATAAGAGAGCAGATAGCATAATCGGTGGCCTCGGGATATTTCCGCTGTTGAGCGAAAGATCAATAATTGGCGGACACTATAATATCTGAATTTACCCTTGTTAAACTTCGAATCTGTTTACAAATCCAACGAATGCCATATGGAACACTTTCCATGCTGTCGATGATGGTTAGTAAGAAACTGTTGGCAATCTCCATGAGCATGGTCAATCGAGGGGCAATGATTGCCTGGACGTCGGGGTTCTCGGCAGCAACTTCAGGTGCCACACCACGCGGCAGATTTGGCGGCAGAGATCCAGTTTCTTCCTCGATTTGATTTATCATTTGCTCATATACCTTATTTGACGCATAAGCTTCAATTGGCACACAAGTCAGTGGAGTATTACCTTGACAGGGTTAATCTCAAGATTGAGATCCTTGTGCTCTATCAGGCTATTTATGCGCTCTGCGAGAACGCTCTTGAGGTAGCTCTGACCGGGACCGCGACGGGTATAGGTCGTCATCATCCGAGACACAGGGGTATTGGCGCGTAGGAGGGACCCAAACTCCGTTGCCGTTTCAAACTGAGCAGACAGGACGGATTGAAACATCGTGAGAAGGAGATGCTCCTCTCTGCTCTCGTACTGGTTACCGTACAGAGTGAACATGACGGTCTGGAGAAGAGTGTCGATTTCTGATAGAGAGACGAGACGACATAGAGCGGCAATATGACGAGGCTCGGATTGCAGGAGGAAGAATAGGTTGGAATACTGCTGTAGCTTTCTGTCATCTGGGTAATGTCCTTCTGTGGGATCAACGTCTTCCAGCGTGCGCTCGACCTCGCGTTGCTGGGAAAAGGAACAATAAACATGCTAGTCTAGTCTGCGGCTTTAAGGTTGCTAAGAAGCGTACCTCATCGAGGGCCATCCTGTTCTGGATCAAAAGTGCAATGCGCGAGTCGAGATATCGGACATCGCGCTCGAGGACAAAGTTTTTCTTTGACTGAGCAGAGATTTTGCTTTTAAGGTCTCTGAGACGCTTCTGGGCTAGATGGGGTGAGGACGGGGGGTTATAGATGGCATAAAAGGAGGGACGCACCTCTGGCAAGATCATCCTCGACCTCTACATCCTGCTCTGCGGCGATACTGAAAAAGGCGTTGACGCTGCGTCTGTCGTTCATTGTTGTTCTGCTCGTGAGACGGCGGGACATGGTAGGGGACGTTGGTTCGTAGGCCATGGATGAAGTAGGAATAAGAATAAGAAAGCGAGGCCTGCGCTACTAAGTAGGTATACGAGGGTATAGAAAATGGAGTCGCGGACAATCTTTACCACACACATGTCAAATCTCCTCGCTCTCCCCTTCAAACGCTCCTCCTCAATCGACATCAGAGATCCAGTTAGAAATTACATCCAGAACAACACTGGAACACACCCAGACGAGTTTAAACAAGATATCGCTCGTTGGCTCACCCTCAGGAGAGACGCTCTAGGCACCGCCGTCCATGTCAACACCGTCGATCCCATTCTCTTGTCTGTTCCTAGCTTCTCCCACTCATTTTCCTTTGATTGATCCTTTCAAAACAGATACCACGCACAGCTCTCGTCCATACTTTCAAAGATCTCGACAGACGTACGTCTGCATGACCCTGTCGCCGCAAGAGCCAATCACATCATCCCGTCTTAGATTCAACTGGACATCTCCTATGCTCCCGCCTTTGCACCCACCAATGTACCTATCACTCTCAGTAACCTAGCTTTTGAGCGTGCCTCCGTTCTCTTCAACCTTGCCGCTCTTTACTGCCAACTTGCAACATCAGAAGACCGTGCTCACATGGACGGCATAAAACGTGCAACTGTCAACTTTCAGGTCCGATGCTCCGTGTAACGATAAACCTTGTGTATTCATTCAGAAACGTATCCAGTTATCTGCAGGGACATTTTCCTATTTGCTCTCCTCGGCAATACCCAAATTAATATTCCCACCGGACGCTCAAGAGATTCCCCTTGATCTCTCAGAATCGTTCCTGAAGAGCCTTGAAAGGCTTATGCTGGCCCAGGCCCAGGAATGCTCTTGGCAGATGGCAAAATTGAGTAAGGACTTTCGGCATCATACGTCACCTTTTGTAACCCAGGTTACAGACAATTACAAGAATGGCGTCGTTGCAAGGGTGGCGGCTCAGGTAAGGACGCCGGTCATTTGCAGTCGAGTTCCTGGAAGCAAACGAACTACGCAGGTAGCGACATTCTATCACCAAGCATATGAGATCATTCGAGACGCGGACTCACCCATCAGCCATTCTTTCCCCTCTGTAGGTATTCTCTTGAAACGTACGCCCTGATACTAAATTATCAAGGACTTGTAGGACTGGTTACCACATATTGAAGCTAAATGGCATCACTTTGACTCTGTCGCTCAGTACAGACAAAGCATGGATGACGTTGAAGCTCGCAGGTTAGTAACAACCGTACCGATATAGGTGACAGCGTTTAACTACGGGAATAGGTATGGGCATGAACTAGCGAGGCTCTCTCAAGCGCACAAAGATGCAAAAACGGCATTTGACGCAGGCAAAAGGGGTAAAATATCTCACACAGTGCTCCAGGACGTTCAAGTAAGTATATACTGCCTGATAGCGTCATTTATTAATCCCAGCTAGTCACTATTGGATACACTGCAAAAAGCTTTGAAGAGGGCAGAACGAGACAACGATCTAATATTTCACCACGACATCCCCGCCATCTCTCAGCTACCGCCTATTAAATCGGCCCCTCTTGTCTCTTCTACCGTTCCCCCTGGGCTAAGTAACCCCGCTGCGGTTCTTGGTAATGAACCACCATTATTTGCAAGTCTTCTTGGTTGGGGAGCGAGAGAAGCCATCAGTAAGCATTATTTCTAGCCTCAAATATATTAACTAATAAAGTAGACATCTATAACGAAAGAAAGAAACAGTTGTTACAGGAAGAGATAGTTGGCGCGTCACAAGAGTTACAAGATAATGCAGATCAGTGGGTTCTGGTTCTTTGTGAAATGCGTATTTTTTGTTTACCAACTCAAAGTGAATTGCGCGAGCTGAACCTTCCAGCTTCTTTGGAAGCTCTGGAAAGGCCTATCGGCCTCCCGCCAAGCCTATTAAAGAGAGCTGAGGAAGTTCGGAGTGCGAATGGACCTACAAAATTGGAAGCGTCAATAAACGATGTGCAGAAATTGGCCCATAGAGATCTGATGTTATTGGATGAGGTAACTATCATTGGCCACCGATACACGGAAAATAACTCTAAGCTAGGCCATGGATGTTCTTGACAACGAAGCTTCGGAAGACGAGGCTGCGCGCAAGAATGGGCCTCTCGACCGGTTGCCCTCGCACGAGGCAAACACGAAACTCGTTGAGAAACAAACGCGTTATCGGGATCTATTGACCAAAGCCAGCGAGAGCGACGAGCATGTGCGGCAGAAATGGGAAGAATGGGAACCGAACATTGTAGCACTAACATGGAGCGAAGCACGTTGCTTTGGTTTCACTTTTTTCTCATGCTGACGCGTCGCAGGAAGATTTGGAAGCGTCTGTTCCGCAATCGACGTTCAGTGGCTCATCACCACTTACACCCGAAGGAAAGAAGACGCAAGCACTCGCACGTGCATTGCGTGTCCTCTTAGAATCACTTGATGATCTTCACAGGGAGCGAAATAATATTGTCAAGAGAGCTCAAAGGTTGGCAGATGCAGACGATATCTCTGATCGCGTCTTGAAGGAAGCATCGAAATTCGACAAAATGGCCGACATGCAGCCTCTCATGTTCGAGGAGGCCTCTGACGAAGAACTTGCCAAGTACGACAAGTTCTTAGTCGAGCTGAGAGAGTTTGAGGAAAAACAGAACAGTATTCTTGCGGACGTCAAGGTTAGACGAGTGATCGTACTTGGTAACGAGGAAAGGTCCCTGACACGTTTTGGCAGAAACAGAATGAGCTATTCTTGCAATCTCGAAGAGATGACCCCACTATCAAGGACCGAGAGTTTGGATTGCAGTCACTCGAGTTTGCTTACTTCAAGTACAAGGAGATTAGTCGGAATCTCGAAGAAGGATACAAGGTTACTTTCCCGCTCCGTGAAGAGATCAAGATCAAGCTGATACAGGTTCACAGTTCTATAACGACCTTGCTGGTCTATTAATTAACTTGAAGGAAGAGTGTCGAGCGTGGACTCAACAAAGGAGACAAGAGATCCAGTGTGTCAACTCCTTACTACCATTGTATAAATTAGATGCTGAATCCAAGACAGTACATTGTCTCACGGAATACGCACGCTTTCGATTCGCGATACTGAGGCGGATGCCGAAGACGCTGATAACGACAAGAAGCCACCAGCGACTGCAGTTATTCGTAAGCCGAAAATGGGCGTCAGTAAAACGGCCGTCAACCTCCCTTCTATTCATTCAAACGAGTGGGAGTTTGAGGAAGTGCAACTACCTCCAGGCCCGAAATCTAGACGGACATGAATATGATCTTAACATTGGTTCGAGAAATAGATGCAGCGTCAGATCTTGGGTGCAAATGGTAGCTTTGTATTGTATGATTACCATAAACTATCAAGCTGTCTAATGTATGGTATACAAACTAGGTAGATGCTGCAGTGTACACGCTTCGTCATGAATCTCTCCAAGAGCTCTCTCCGCGCGTCGTTCCACACGCCACGCAAGCCAAGTGAGAAGGTTCGTTCAGCCTTGGCTCATAGATGAGTCTCATGCAACACATGAACGTGCAAACTTACAAAGTACATACAAGACACTCCCACTGGGCTTGGGATACGGAGGTTGACGCGTTGCTTCGCGGTATATCAGATACACGACTTGGTCCCGAAACAACAATTTCGTCGTCCGAGTCCGCGAGCGTCCTCCCTGGCCCAGTCATTCCTAGCGCTTCCCGCTTGCGGAACTGAATCTCTGTTTGAACGAGTTTCCCGAGACCAATGTCGGAAGATGCTTTGCCTTTACGAGAGATTACAGGTTCAGGTTTTGGCGTTGGCTTCTGAGATTTATGTTGCGTGCTGCTGGCAGTTGTGAAAGTCGATCCAGAGGCAATAGGCAGATCACATCCATTATCGTCATGTTGAGCGTAGCCAAAGTTGAATTCGCGCTGAAATTCCTTCCATGAAGTCGCCTTGTCCAACCGTAGCAAATCGTTCTCTTGCTCTCCGGTGTTCAGCAGGGTTTGTCGACGCTCTGCATCGGTCTCGATAATTTCAATCCCGTCATCGCTGTCTTCCTCTGATTCTGATTCTTCCTTGACTGGAGTTTGATCTTGCAAGGCTTTTAGACGTTTCTCGGCTGCCAATGCTCGTTCTTCCCTTGCCCGTTTACTGCAGGCGAAATGAACGCACTATCTATACAAAACGGCAATAGCTCACCTCCTTGCCTGCTTCCGAAACCCAGAGCCGGCGCCGTCTGTCGCTAACCTCGACCCTTCACCAACAAACGCGTTCTTCGATGTTACACGGCTTCCTGCTTTGCGTTTCTTCGTCGTTTGGCCTGTTGAATGCCTTTCTCCTCGGAAGCGGCGAACAGACGTGGGACGCGCGCGTGCTTGTGCACCACCGCACTAATGAATGTTGTCAATTTGGACATAGTCGATCCTTAGTAACGCACCATAAATTCGGGGAGATCCCCAGGTTCTATCCCATCTCCTGTTACACGTGCAGAATCGGCGAGTCGCTGCCCCGATGACCAATAACCTGAAAACTATGAGGGCGGTTCGCATGAGAGACTCAAAAGTATACCGTCGCCGTAGTAGCCCTTGTCTTGCAGAGCACGTACTTCTGCTCTGAGCTTCCTCCAAAGTACTTGGAAAGCAGGTCCATGATTCATATGCTGTACCGACTTGTGTAGTCAAGAGTTTTGTTTTGCGCAAAAAAAAAAATAATCTTTGCCTTGATATGAGCCAGCTAACGTTATCCATGTTGAGTCAATTAGGATAGGGCGCTATTATTACCCACTTCATGGCAGAGTGTACTTAGCAGCCAGTAAGTTGGTAAGAACGAGCCGTCCGGCCTTCGCAGGACCAACTCTGCAATGGTATGTCAATGATGGTAAAAAAAAACGCTCTTTGCAACGCTCACCTACTGTCTCTCCATTATTCCAATTTCTCCCAGCAAATACCATGTTGTGTTCGTACTGCCATATGCTTGATATAATATACAGTCTCAGAACGCGCTGTTGCACGTACCTCCTCGAAGCTGTTGATGACAAACCCGTACGACTTCATGACTGGTCGTACTTGAGCGGCCAACGCACGGAGTAGTTGTCTGGCAGCCTCCTTTTCTTCAAGGTGAACTGCATGCAAAGCAGTTATAAAGTTGACGTGTGGATTTGGATTTGCCTCTGTCTCGTTTAGCCTGAGGTGAACCATGTGCGTCTCGGCCTGATTAGGCAATGATCATCGATCATCGGTCGCTGCACCAAAAGCGGTAATAACTAAAGTGCCCCTATTATTGTTGGTCTCTGATTAATACGATGAGCGACGCTGAATCCCAGTCCAATGCTGCCATCACTCTACAACTTCTTTATTATAACTCCTACATGTCATCCGGACTTCTTCCACCCCAAATACAAACGACCAACCTGTGCCAGCTCTGGTGTCTCCTTGAAGGCAAAGCGGATCCGTTCAAAGTTATTGCAGATGTTAGACAGGACATACACGACCTGAAGAAACTCATTCAAAGAGAGATACCAGCTCTTCGCAGTGTAGGTACCTCAGATATCGTCCCTGTGGAAAGTGAATATGTTTTAATTGCCAATGTACACATTACACTCACGCTGCGTAGCTCGTCAATCCTATAGAGATCAAACCCATGGGGACCCTTTCCGATCGTCTTCCGCGATTCCTCTCCGAGTTTTTCGTTAACCTGAGACAGCCTACGCATACCATCTCAAGTTACTTTCCCCAAGGTGTTCCCAAGGGCTGTCTACACATTCTCGTGGAACGGTCAGCTGGTGAGTGCGCATAGACCAGGTTTCTAGACAATTACTAACTGATCCTCAACCCACGAAGATCTACCCCGTAAGCAAATGTTTTTTCTGCACTTGGCTCCTTCTCAATGTTCCTGGTGACTTAGTTGACATGAGTATCCTACGTTTGTGACAGTAGCTGTGGTTGACGATTTACAATATAGTTCACCTTTGTGAGTACAAGCGAGATGCTGTGATGCAGAACTGGCCTGTTGGTGGGTTGATTCAAGCTTTTATAGTGTAATCACGAGTTAAGCCGTAGTAAAAACAATAAGTAGACAATAGACGATAGACAAACGAGCGAGATGGTGACCACGCGACTGCGGGAACAACCCGAGGAAGATGAGACGGTGTTAAGAGACATGTTCGGCCAAGTGCGTCGCGGACTCCTTTTCTCTTTCCCTGCCGACTCGCCACTACAGCTGCTCGATTGCGTCACAGCAGCTTCCGGATCTTTTCGCGCCCCACTCACTTAGGTGCGTCCTTGTCTCAATGTATACAAGACTGCTCTTTTCATTCTTTGGCTTTAGACTTGAATATGTATGTTGACGTTGATGTGAAACTAATTATAAGTCATGACCACATTGTTCTGCCTAATCCCACGACTTCACTGAAAATTGACCCTAAAGAGTAGCCAAAGTCCCCGCTCGGGGACTTTGACGACATTGAGTCGATTCGTGGCGTTAACCCCAACATTTGCAGATGCGTACAACCTGTTCAACCTCGAGGTAATGTACGTGATTGCTGAAATCCTTCTTATTGATTGGTGAGACTAATCTCCCAGAGTTTGTCAGCCAAAGCAAAGATCGATGTTCATTACAGGTGATCGGTGATAAGCTTTTATACCATAGCCTTGCTCAGACGTCAAATAGGGACGACATCGGGTTTTGGACGTCGTTTGGTGTTTGCTGCCCTTGCGCGCGGTGATAAAGTCGTCGCGACGGGCCGTTCGTCTCAAAAACTAGTGGATCTGTTCGGGGGTTGCGATGAATCTTGGCGCGAGAACCTTAAAACGATAACTCTAGACGTGACGGAAGAAAGGAAACTCATTGAAGAAAAGATGAGCCAGGCTGGGGACGAATCGACGTTCTAGTCAATAATGCAGGTAAGACGCGTTCCATCTTGCGCCAGAATATTCCAACGCACATTTTCAGGTGGCGGATACCCTAGGGTGAGGGCCATCAGCTTCGTCTTCGCTTGCATTTGCCCTTGGAGTCCCTGAACCCTCTCGTCAAGTCATCCAAAACTCCTTTTGCAATCTAGGCCTCCTTCGCCTCCAAAGCATCCCCAAAGGCACCTTACCCGCTTCGGCGCCTCCTCTCTCGCCGCGGAGCAGAGACAACAACCGAGATTGAGCAAGTCCGGCCACAGTTCCGGACACTAATTCTTCCTGGTCTTTGTCGTACGTCCACATCCCACACGACATCGTCCCCCACCACGGTACACGAGAAAACTACCGCCCTCGACGACGGCGCACGTACAACCGTCAAACCATTACCACCTTCGTCATTCTCAAATCATCCTCTTTCTCTCTAAAAACCCATCCGTTCTACCTCCAGCTTACGCCGTACACACTACCATCTCATTACACCATATACATCCACCATCACCCTCCTCGTCCTATCTCTCCGACCCCCTCAACTCGTACGCCTACCTAAACCCTTCGTCCATCTCGCCCTCGACTCTCGAATCGCTGGAATAGCGCCCGCTTTGTCCGGAATGGATGTCAGCCAAACGCCGTTCTTTGTCCCTTCCTTTGCCCATGGTCTCAACAGGACACCTTGTCCTTCGGAGTCTTTGCTTTGAGAGATCTCGAAACGAACGAAGAAGTAGTGTTGAGACTAGCTGGAGCTGAAAGTGAGCTCAGTTCAGCTCCGGATCAACTCGGCTCCATCGGCTCTGCGGCTCTGAACCCAACACTACTGAAGATTCTCGATACGGAGCATGGGTCTAGATCCGAAACGATGGAAGAACTACGGCCCGAAGCGGGTAGCGGAGGCTGTTGTGGGACAGAGTAGACTGAGAAGCGACAGGCACGGCCTCGCCAAAAGAGAAATGAAGTTCACAACGAGTGGACGAGAGCATTGACTGGCTCTGGAAGGGGACTCGATGTGCAATGGAGGACGGTCGAGACAAGATCGGATCGGATGATCTGTAAATATGTGTCAGACGTCAAAACACTCATATTATCACTATGCTCGTTTGCTACTACTTCTTCCTTTCCCCTCATCATCCTGTTCATGTATTCACTCTCGCTTCTCTCCTCCTCCATCTGACCTTCCTTTCCTCTTTCTTCCCATTCCCTATATAGTTTTCTTCCTACCGTCCTCCATCTTCTTGTAATGGTAAACAAAGCAACTCTGGACAAAGGCACGCTGCAGCGCGGAAAAGCCTGTCTGCGATGCAGGTTCGTTTCTCTCTTTTTTTATATCCCTTCCCCGCGCGGCTTATTTTGACCCTTAGGAAGCGCAAAATGGCAAGTCTTCTTCTGCCCCACACGATTCCATTTTCAATTTCCACCCTTGATAGCGGTGTGATGGCATTAAGCCAGCGTGCCAACAATGCATAAGGTCCAAGAAAGGTGATGTATGCGAGTATGACGACGGCAAGGGGAAGACTAGAACCCAACTCCTACGTGAACACGCCGTTAGGCTTGAACAGAGAATACGAGAGCTAGAGGGACCCTGATTACATATCCCCAGCAGTGACGCTCTATGATCCTCATGTACACTCTCGTTCCGGTTCGTCTTCATCGTCCTTCGGCTCTCCTGGCAGTGTCTATCTATCAGCCTCTTTCCCGTCAGGTAAGGCCTAGTAGCAGATCAGTGAATCTTTCCAACATCTCCCTACAGATTCGCCTGCTTCACCTGAAAGGTCGTGGAGTGGATTGCCGGTTAGTCCATAGTACTCGTCTACATCACATCCCTAAGCCACCAAGCGTAGAATGTATCCTCCCCTTCTGGGTCTCCACTCGTACCAGAGATGGTCTTCAGTCATCGGGTTAGTTCACAGCCTCCTGTTGAGCTTGCCCAGATGTTGTAAGTGCGCCGCTTCTGCCCCATATCTCATATTTTAACTCTACTTCAGGATGGATATCTTTGCTCCACATCGCCATCAATGTGGATTGGATATTCACTTTGGACGGCTTCGAGAGAGCCTAACACGTCCATTAATTGAACAGAGACATCCAGCATTGATGAACGCCATCTATTTATGGGCTTGCTTCGTCTCCCGCCCAGAACCCCTGTGCCAACACGAGGATCATTACCTCGAGCTAGCCCTCAAGGAGATACCTGACGCATTACGAGGAGCTAACATCATCGATATCATCCAAGCCTCTTGTTTACTGTCTTTATACTTTTTGGCTAACGGGCGACACATGGAAGGCGGTTATCACGCCAGTGCTGCTGCTTCTCTTGCCATGCAGAGCGGTCTCGGCGACAGAGAAACTCATATTCCCCAGATCTATGGTTATGGTGAGACTGGTGAAAGCTTTGAATTGAAGCCTCTTAGATGTGATGTCAGAGCGGGTGAAAGGATTTTGACCTTTTGGCAGGTTTACAATCTGGACCGCTGCTGGTCCGTTATTCTGCGCAAGCCAGCCGTCATACCAGATAGCATGTACCCAATTACCTGTCCATGGCCTCAGTCAATTTCCGAGTACGAAACGGTATGTATGGATCATCAGTACGCTATGCACGCTTGGTACTATCGGATTTAATGTAGGGTCATGTCGATGCTGCTTCACGTATCCCGACGATTCGAGCATTTCTGCGCGGCGAAGTGGACCCCAACAGTTTCTCCATCCAAGCACTGCGTGTCAAGGCATCCACTCTGTTTGCCAGCGCGAGTAACATTGCAGGTATGTATTTTTACTTGTGTGGCTTCCTAGAGTTACAATCGTTTTTTTTCAAGGTGCTAAAATGGTCGATATCCTACACGATGTGCAGGCGCTCGAACACAGCATTGCCCATTTTCTGTCAACGCTCGTCAACTTGGAACAATTGGATGCGGTTTCGGCCGAAGACAAGTTCTCGTTGCTGATTACGCATACCCTTGCACATACATCCATGATTCAATTGCATCGATCATCCGCGTCTGACGATGTGGTGTCGTTTGAAAAATGTGCCCGTGCAGCACGCTCGTGCATTATTATTATCAAACAGCTGGCTGATCAAGACTTCGCTTTTCTTGATCCGATCATAGGAGTGAGTTTTGTGTATCTTCCGAAATTCTTCTTTGACTTCTCTTCCCGAAAGCCCTGCTGGTCGATTGTTGGAGACTTCTTGATTCAAGAAATGGACTCGATGGAATCTACGTGGCCATTTATAAGCACG
Source organism: Amanita rubescens (assembly GCA_015039365.1). NCBI lineage: Eukaryota > Fungi > Basidiomycota > Agaricomycetes > Agaricales > Amanitaceae > Amanita > Amanita rubescens. Next base: position 773,022 of record WION01000006.1, read on the forward strand.
GATGACGTGCAGAATGACCTCTGCGCTGGTATTCTATGCATTAATGTGCCTTAGCCCTAGATTCCCACTCGTAGGCAAGTATGAAGTAATTGATTACCATACCTCACTCATCATATTGCGCAGCTCCGTACATATCTCGATTCAGAAAACGCCTAGCTCAACCATCATTATCATAATCTGTGGACAATCTCGGTCATTTTATCAACGACGGAGCTGCACATGCCTCTACACGGACTCTACCTTGGGACATTACTTATACTTTGAACTCTCGAAGACACAAGGACTAACTGCTAATTTAGATTGCCGGACTTTTTTCATTTCCGCTCGTCACGGACATTATCTTACAGCGGACTATATCATGACAGACGTTAGGACAATCCGTAATACTGACTCCTGGGCTCTTATTCGTGGGACTTGACATTGAAAACTTGGACACAGTTACCATTGTACCGTATATTCGCTGATATCACATTGGATACTTGTATTATTATATATCTTAGGTATTTAGTACTGAAGTGTCGATACCAGGACATGGTGGTACGAACTTACTTATGAATACGCATCTTCATATTGAACTTGGCAAAACCCGCATGTATTAACCATTATGGTACTCTAACGTTCGTTTGTTCCACCCCCACTTTCTAGCCGAATTTCTACTATTTATCTAGTGGCGTCATGCGGGCATTAATGTTAAGATGCGACCTGACCCTGAAGATTTCAAGTTGAAAGCACCTAGGACCAGAAATTCACATCTACAATGCCAATCAATACGCTGCTGCGGCATCATACAACCGCGATACAGGCCAATGGTCAGTTTCTCGCACCAGTCCCAAATATCGCGAGCAGCTGGCGTCGCTCGGGCAATTCGCGCGCCTTGTCGTATCGACCCATGACCATCGAGAGAGACTGTCCACCTTTGTCGTTTGCCATGGCGACCTGAACATGGACAACGTCCTCGTGCGCGATGACGGAGAGGTCGTCGGTCTACTCGATTTCGAGTTCTCTGGGTCATATCCGTGATTAAGACGCCATTGCATTCGTCCACCAAGAGATCAAAATATATATGATTTTTATTATTAGCTCCCTTTAAGTAATCGATAATCCAACCTTCCTTGGTAAAAAAACAATCATTTCCCGCAACCTGGACAACAGTGCACAACTTCATGAACAAAAACATCGCAGTCGGAACAAAATTCATTGTTGCACTCTGGGCACTTGTATCGTCCAACAGGGCTTATTCCTTCTGCAACGTTCGTAGACACAGTTGTAGGAAACGGCCTAGAGCACGCATGACACTCGGCCCCCTCTAATGAAACAGCCATTCTGCTCACACATCAGCAACCAAAACACATTCATCGTGTTCGTGCCTCAACTCACACAGCATCATAAGGTTTCACCGGAAAGAGGTGATGGTAACTCCTAGCGAGATGCGGTGAACTGACAATCATCAGTCCGCATATATCGCAGTCGGTAGGGATATCGCATATTTTGGCCTGACATCGCGGACATAGGAACCCTTCACTTTTTAGCTCGTTGTGGCAGACGCAGAAACCTAAAGGTGACGCGTCTGGCAATCGGGTTGGGAATCCCATCATCATCAGGTCGGTAGCTAAGTTTGTTACGGAACCACCTGGACCTGCCGCGGAGCGCTGAGCAGGAGGAGGCACCATCTCGAATAAGAGATCCTTAAAGTGGCCTTCGTTCATGGCGACTCCAAATTGACCTATAACCCTGGCTATATAACACCGGCCAAAAAGAAGGAAGAAAACACTGGGCGTACCACCCGTCTTTTCGCAGAGCTCGCGGCAAATCTTCATCTCAGCCGCCAGTGCAACTACTGAAACTTTAGTCTTGGTTTTGACGCACGTTTCAAGCGTTTCGTGGATATTTCCCGGATCGCAAGTTGTTAGAGAACCGAATATGATGAGAATTTCGCGCGAAGAGTGGGTTGGGAGGTGACTGCGCCGATTGCGTTTCGGCAGCTGAGTCCAGTAACTGGATTCGTGTATGGGGAACGGACGGACCTCATTGTGCTCCGTGCCATTTCTATGGCGTTTTGCAAACTTGGTTCGCCTGTCGGTTCGAGCTTATGTCGCTCTGAGATGGCGCTGAGAACGTCTTGAGGGTTTCCTAAAGTCGAGAACGAGTACTATTTCCAGTATATTCAAATCGGACGAGTAGCTGGGACTCGCCTGACATCTCTCCAATCTTTTCACCAAGTCCCGACCGCATCCCTACGATGCCCATCTGACCCAAAGGATTCTGATCAAACCACTCTGTGATAAACTCCCGCGCGTACTGTAACACGAGGTCGAATCGCGTCGGTCGCATGTCCCTATCCATCATGGATGCCGAGAGATCCAGAAGCAGAATGAGATGCCTGATGATGGTACGACGCACGGCTGCGGCTGGAGCCAACAGTCTGCGTACCGAGTCCTCTCAGGTTAGTTTTGCGGCCTTGGCAGTTGACTGACTGACCGTCTACGTCGGCCCCTCGCCAACAGCTCTTCGACCGATGTCTGCAAACTACCCGCCTCGTCCTCTTGGACCATATCCCAAGACCGTGAATATGATGCTTCCCATGTATACGGTTGCTAAACACCATTTAGAATGTAAGACCTGTCGAGCAAAAAACAGACTCAACGGACATTTTCCTTCGCCTTGCCCTTTCTTTTTCCCCGCTCACGCTCTCCGGCTTTGCCTGTCCCTTTTCCTTTCTTCTTACCCGCAGCGTAATCCTGGTCCGGCAGAGATATATCGGAATCGGAATCGACATCCATGTACTCGGCATCCTTGCGAGGTGGCATTTTTGAGTCGTCGGCCGCGTAGAGTTGATCGCGTCAATCTATTTTTAATATTTATTGGCAGTTCGTACTGGAATCCCACATTTGTTTTCGTCTCTGATTCTACCACACCATGATGTGAAGGACATCATAGACATGATATCCTTAAAGATTTTGTTCTGTCTCTATTGTAACGTCATGTCAGACTTCAGTTCGTCTGCCACCACTTTCTAAGACATCCTCCGCCAGCCCCGTCATTATCCGACTTGAGCCCTCATCATCGGTCATTCCGGTGTTTGTCGAACAAATGAGAATATTGGTTGAATCTCACTGAAAAGCGTCGAGATTGTCGATTTCCTTAAGAATATGTTTACGACAACGAGATGAGTAGAATGGCAAAGCCGTCGGTGCTATAGAAAGAGCACCAGGGTATGCTGTGTCATGGCTTTTGTTGCGTTCTCCAGTGAGTCTGTTGGAGTGTACGTGAAGTGGTCAGTCGACTCGGGTCATAGTCAGGTGGAAGTGTTCCATCCTCCCAGCTTCTCAACACGTTGGCGCCCATATGGATCGAGGGGAAAATCCTCAGTCGTTCGAGGCGTCTATCACGGAGCTTGTTTTTGGGTAACATGCCTGACACTGCGTGTCTGATGATCTATGAGCCTTCGCGCGTCACGACATAAAAAAAGAGAACAACGCACCTCACCTGGATACTGCTCTTCTTTTCGACCCGTCACCCGAGTCGCCGCAGTCAACTACGTGGATGCAAACGAAACACGTATTTTTAGCCTACACGAGGGTGTAGATGGTTTACGGCGTACCACTTGGGTCATATATTGTTTCCCCATGAGCACTTGGAAGCTTCCCGATAAGGAAAGAGGGAAGCGCGTTTTCGTGACCCGAGGTGACGCGGCGAGAGCTAATCCAGCACAGAATCGAGTCTGAATTCCCGCTATATCAGAAGCAGAGACCCGTACTGTAAGTCTCCCTTCATGCCAGTGTCTCCACAGGCAATTTCAACACCTTTCCTTAGATATCTGAAACGCAAATCTGGACCCGAGCTCACCATCAGCACAAAATGCGCTCCTATATCAAGCGGAAGTTTTCGAATCTTCGCACATCAAACTCAGACCCAGCTTCTGATGTGTATGCACCCTCCCACTCGTCGGATTCTTTGAAGCTTACGGGACAACATGAATCTCTTGAACTCATGGGCTCGCATTCAAATCTTGACTCAGCCAATAACACACCCCCGACAAGCATTCTCGCATTCCGCAGCATCACAACCATGCTTCCCAGCCTCCAGGGAACTGGGCGGATGAAGTTAACACTTGCCGATAACTCTGATCTCCCTCCGGAGGTCCGGCAAGAATTAAGAATCCTTGTTGCGCTTGCCACTATCCTCGTCAGGAACCACGAAGTCGTCAGCGTTGTAGCGTTAGAAGATGAACTCAAATCTTGTTTCAAGCAGATTGCCTGCACTCGATCCATTAGTGCTGACAACAAGGAACAGCCAGGACTTTCTCAAATGGACGACGTGAAACCCAAGACTGAATTTCGGCCGTTATTCACTATAGGGAATTTTCAGAGAGACAACAACAAGACGAATGGTTCCCTGGGAGTCGGGACTCGAGATGCGCCTATCTCTGCGCCTATCTCTCCAGCGGAGGGGTTGGATCCTGGTTTGAAGGATCAGGATTTGCTTTGCAAATTATATGTCACACACAACGCGTATGTCCAGGTGAAATTTTTTTGAGGTACTGATGCACACCATGTTTAGGCACATACGAACATTTGATGAGCATACCGTGATTATATCCCAGATTATCACCAACTCGAAACATATGCGAGAAATGGGCCTCTTTCAAGACTATGTCCTCGCTGCCTGTACTCCGAAGATCTTTAATCGCTTAACACATCCAAAATTGTCAAGACCTTTCATTTGTTCCCTAAAAGCCATATCATCTTTCGAGTTCAAGGATGCATACCCAAAGGGGGACTCTCCAGACAAGGCTCTATATGACCACATACCTAGTCTTGCCCTGTTATTTCCCGGCAAGATCCCAAACTTATATGAACTTTGTGAATCAACTGCCAGCGACCGATCAGCCCGGCTCTATACCGTGGACACCTGTACCGAGTTTCATTGGCTCCTGTGTAAGCTTCTTGAAATGCTTGAAGTCCGGCTGAAAGAGCTGCATGATAATCGTTTGCAAGATCCTGAGAAATTCCTCTCTCTTTTGCGTGGTCCCGTGTTATTCGGAAACGCTCTTTGGGCCATTTCCAGGAGTGGTGCGGTCGAGAGCCATTTGAAGGCGATCGAGGCGAAGCTCTTGCTCTGGCAGGAGACAGCTGATAAGGGTCAAGAAAGAAGCGGCGCTGGGGGAGGCAAGATTGATGGAAGTGGCGTTGAGGGAGGTGAGATTGATGCCGACCATCAAGATGTTCAACCATCTTGAGCCTATCGAGGTGACGACAAGCCTCCGCTGTGGATGTCATATAGGGACTGGTTACGACTGATGGTAGTTCATTTCGATGCTGTCGCAATTGTCTACCGTCATGTCACTGGCAAATATTTTCCCTATGAGGGGGTATCCTTAAGGGTTATAGCTCCTTCCCCTGTAGACGACAAGCTACTTCCCTGGGAAGAGCTATTGCGATCACAACACTTCCCTGGTGGATGTACCGAAGAAATCATCAAATTCTTGAAGGATTCGAAGACGAAAGCAAAGCTTATAAAGACAGCTGTGAAGTCCTTGCATACATACCTTAGAGACGCTCACTTGCCACCTTGGCACCAACTTTGGAATGTCTTGGAGCCACTGCAAAGCAAGAAGGGCGCAGAGGACGAGGGGCATGCAGAGGGTGTGGGGTGCAAGAAGGGTAAGGATGGGGCATCTGGGTCAGATAGGAAGGATGCAAATGATGTGGAAGATTTGGAGGATCCAAGCATTGCGGCTATCATCACAATGGCTAGGTCCTTGAAGAGCCTTCTCTTGAAGGCCGAGTCCGAGAAGCACACATTCCCAAAGGCCTCGTCGAAGGACAAGTCCTTGGTTTTCAAGCCTGAGCTTTGCACCAAGCTTAACAAGATCATCAATATGCTTGAGGAGTTGATGCCGCCCGGCATTGAATTTTTCAATGTACTGGACAAAATGGAGGAAGGGACTGGCTTTGTGGGGGTGGAACACTGTGAAGCTCTGCTCGGTGTCCATATCATGTCAGGTAAGATACCTAATCCACCCTCGGGGTCGTTCAATGTATGTTGTGTTTGCTTTTACTCTTCTGCATCAGTTTGATACTTTCACAATGACTAGATTCCAGGTCGTGTCTTAGGTGTTTCCAAACCATGCTGCCCAGTTTGTCACCACCTACTTCAGACGTTATCAAATTGCCAGCCACCTGAACAAGTGTTTGTCACGAGAGGCACCCATGATTTGATTTCACCGTGCTCGTTGCCGACCCAACTTCCAGAAGATGTGATTCGTGATATGAACATGACATTTGGGAAACAACTGAGAGTGCAACTCACCAAATTTATCGCTAACTCCAAATTGGTGCGAAATTGTACTATGTCTGCAACTTCAGATAGACTTTCCCTAGACACTCTTGAAGACCACAGGCAGGAGAAGAGGGCTGATCTCCATGAGAAATATGAGGAGGGAGAACAAATGAAACTTTGAATGAATGTCGCTTTGGGGGGTGCTCTGCTTTTAGTATACCATCTATTGTTCAGTGCAGAATGTTTGACCCATCGAATACTACCACCATTACATTCAATACCATAGCTTTAAGGAACCATTCAAATTTGGCTCTGTCTTACTCAGAATGCTGAATGGCCTGAACAGTCTTTGGGGCTTGTGTCTGGGACATCATCCCCCATCAAGGGATGTTTCGGCGTGATTTGGGCGTGATTTGGGCGTGATTTGGGCGTGATTTGGGCTAGGGATGCGCCAAAAACGTGTAGTTTTTTACCAGTCAGGTTTTTTACCGGTAAATTACGGTAAATTACCTGGTAAATAACCTCGGCCACCGCTGACCAAAAAGTTTGGGGTAAATTACATAGTCACGTGATGATCATAGCGCCGGCCGCGGCAACTACGCCGAACGGTTGAACGTCGTAAGACCAATGCTCGATGTACTAGTTTCCAATTAATTCCCTCATTCACTTAATGGCATTTGACATTCCTCTGGACATAAGGAAAAAAATCCTGCCACTGGACAGCCTTTCGCCACACCATCTCATTCATTTTCGTACACCTACCAACACACTACCACTCTTTTTGTCCGACAATCCTCTTGTCCTGTCCAGGACTGTCTCCCACATCGTAAATGCGACTTCTGCATCCGTTCTCCTTGCCTTCAGTGTCCCACAGCCAGAGGACTTGAGGCAGCTCAAGTCAATTGCTGTTGAAGGAGCGTCAGCTGGCTTCATTTCCCTCGATTACCCCTTACCGCAGGGTGGCATGCTCAAGTTGCCGTTTTGGGTACTCACATACTGGGAGGAGTTGGCGAGAGTCTGTAAGGGAAAGCATCAGTGGATGTGTGCTATAGAATGGTTGAAGAAGGAACATGCGTACAATGCTCTCAAGATTCTCGAAGATGTGTCGTGGGATGCACACTTGCCCATGTGTAGAGGAAGCACCACCCTCGATCTCGTACAGTTTTGCTCAACTGAGTGGCTGTCTTCACGGCACATTGACATAATGTGCGCTGTCGTGAATGACAAGCTTAAGCAAAATGGCAAAACATTGAAGATACTGGCAGACTCACCATATATCGAGAAGCTCATATCAGTATATCGCTATGAACGAGAAAGCTATTTGACAGCACGGTCATCGGCATTTCTGCGGAAGCTGGGCGAGAATCTCAGACTTATCAATCTCACACACATAGGCTTCTGTACGTCAGTCAACATTAGTTCTGGTGTAGCAATCATACCTGGCCCAAAGTGCGAGTACGGTAACCACTGGACAGCAGTGGTTATTGATACCCTTGACCGGCGGATCTTCTATGGCGACTCAATGGGATATTGTCCACCCGATGAGCTGATTGAGGCACTTAGATGGTGGCTACAGGTACACACGAAGGATGACCAGCTTCTGGTCGAGAAATTACCCTGTGCAGCGCAAGAGGATGACTTCTCTTGCTCTATCATCGGTATCAATGCAATTACGCACCTCTTTGATCCAGATGCTTTCTCGCTACTTGGTAGCGCATGCGATGCCTTGAGCGTACGCATAAACTACCTTACAGACTCGCTTGAGCTAGCAAAAAGATTAGTAAGTCAATCCGCGTTATAAAGTGAACCGTAGCTGACGGATTAATAAGATGGACGCTTCGACGGAGAATGGTCAACTGGGCCTGGCAGTGAGACGAGTCCCTTCTTCCAACCCATCTTTGCCGACTGCACGTAAAGCATCAAAGCGCATGCCCGATACGCTACCCACATCTGAAACAGACGTGAAAAGATTCAAGCCGTCATATCAGAAGCAAAAGCCTGGCAGAGTTCCGAATATGTTCTTGAAGCTGAAAAACACGAGCGCATCGGCAGCTGAAAAGCCGAACGATGCAAATATATTGGCTGATGAATCGAACGAGTCAATTGCAAAGGGTGGAGAGCCAGTGGAAGTTGATAGGGTATCACGATCGCTGTTTGAAGCGGATAATGAGGAGATGGACTTTGATGTTGAGACCGAATCTTGCGTAACTGGAGTGGATCACGACCCAACCTTTCTCGTGGATTTCAAGGACGTAAAGCAAACAAAAACAAAAGGCGGTGCACCAACAAAGCCAATTCTTGACTTGCTTTTGCGCCGTTGCTATCTCCTCTCTGATCTCGGACAGAAGACAATGTATCGCTGTGTTGCTGATGGTTGTGGTCATACATTGACAAACAGGGGAGTCCGACGAACCATCAAACACGCCATGGAGTGCGAGAAGCTTGACACCGCACTCAAAGAACGCGCTTTTGAAGAAGCTGCACCATTTGCGCCTTCAAACCGACTGGCGGCTACATTGAGTCATGATGACAAGATGACGGTGGATGCAGATGAAAATTGTGTTGAAGAGAGTGTGAAAGATGGGTCGGAGCCAATGGATGCCGGTGCCTTCAAGTCTTTCAGAGCAAAAGGTACCAAACAACGCCAGGCTGCAGCAGACCTGGCCATCGTCAAATTGTTCTGTGTAGCAGGGTTACCCACATACCTTGCAACGTATCCTGAATGGCACAACCTGCTCACTACCTTGTGGCCCGCTTACAAACCCGCTGATCGCACGAAACTCGAAGACGTCCAAATTGTTGCCGAGGCCGCTTATGTGTGAAAGAAGATGCTTGACATTTTGAGAGCTGAGGAGGACTTGACCGTGTCGTATGATGGAGGGACGTCGAGAGGCCGTGAGGCATTCTGGACAATACATGTGTCAACTTCTGAGCACCGCGTGTATTTTGTGGCAGGACGGGAGGCAATGCATGAGTTGCATACTGGACAATGGATAAGGAACGCAGTAAACACAGTTAGCATATTTCCATACTATCTCCATCCTTGACGGAGTTGACATTCCTTTTCAGGTAGTAAAAGAGATTGGTCCCACACGGTTTGCTGCCATCGTCTGTGATAGCACCGGCAATACTCGGCTTTCCAGGGAGTTACTGGAGAATGACCTACCTGTTGCTTTCAATGTTCCGGACATTTGCCACCACATCGGAAACACAATTAAAAATATTATGAACATATCTTACTTTCGGAAGGTAAGGTCTATGAATTGATATTTTTTTTCTAAGCAAAATTCACTATAAGCTAGGTTATCTTAATCGTGAGGGGCGTTATCAGCAAGTTTCATAAATCCCACATTGGCGCAGCGGAGCTCAACCTGGCAAGGAAGGAAGCCGGCATCAAGCATGGCCTCGAGGCGATAAGTAAAACCCGATTCGGAACTATGGTCCGAGCTGCACGGTCACTCAACCGATGCCTCCCTGCTATCAAAAAGGTCGTTGAAAGGGGAGCATTTAGTTTGGGCCCAGTAAGTTGTTCAATGTTCAAAATCTCAACTTCTCACGAGCGCTATGTCTATCGTAACTAGGATCTGGCCAAGTATTTCCCGTCGAAAACAAACTATACCAGCTCTGAGTTCGAAATTATACTCAGGCAACTCATTGACATCGGCTGGCCCACATTGAAGGTATTAACATGCCTAGAAGCTAATCAGGCGACACCCGGCGACATATGCGTCTACTGGCATGCACTCCTTTACGAAGTCAACTCTGTTCTCTGCGATCCCGAACGTACTATCCCCAATGATGCGGTGCACGAAATATATAGTATTCTCAATCTTCGCCATAACGAGCTTTTTGGTGACGGCCGTATCTCATCTGCTGCTGAGTTATATTATGTTGGTGCATATCTGGATCCAAGTACGTTCAAAAATCTTACAGTATCATTTACTAAATGTGAATGTTGCCAGCTATCCTGCGCTCCGATGATTTTTTTAAGCGTACTGAAGTACCCCGCTCAACCGCCACTGTCGACTTTGACTACACAGGGATACAACACCCGGGTGTTTTCCGGATGGTTACTCTATTCTTATCAAATGTCGCCGTCAAAGAGATCCAGAAGGGGCATAAACCGATGCTAACTCAGTGGCAAAATCGAGCAACCGAGTACAAGAACGCCTTTTTGAACGAGATGAAGCGATATGCTCGACAACAATATCCATACAATGAGCCCATTGAACGGGACCTAGTGTTGTAAAACGGCTCAGCTATAGCCGGCTCAGAGCATTAGCCGAGCCGATCAGGAGCTGAGCTGGAGCCGAATTTTCAAAGCCAGCTATGGCCGGCTAGAGCCGGCTATAGCTGAGGTCCCAGTAGTAATGCACAGGTAAACCCCCTGCCTCGAGTAAAGCTCCCCTGCATCATTTAAGCATTTAGGATGCTTCGTTTCGCTTATTACTTGCATTAAGAGGGTTGGGGGGTGGTGGCTGCATGACTGGAAGTCAGGGTAGGGTCTGGGCACAAGGTGAGTAAAGATTTGATCATATCTCAGCCATTTCTTGACGGATTCCCTTTAATATAGGATCATCTGAAAGCCCTTTCCAAGCATATTCTCGACGCCTTAACCGTTTGGCACCGCGCGCACTCGATCCTGCCTGTTAAGATGATTTGATGGCAAAGCTGAGTCATATCATATGTTCTTTTCATCATGTCCCCCCCATTTCTCGGCGCTTTTGCTTCAATCTTGGACCATTTAGAAGCGATTTTGGCCCTCTTTCTCGTCGCATTGACCGCTTGATGCGGCGTGCTTTCGTTCTTTTGCTATTCATCAATCTTTCATTCAAATTGTATTTTACATGCTTCTGGGGTCATATCTCACTCATTTATGGTCAGTTTCACTCCAATTATGTCGCATTTAGAAGCATTTTATCAACACATAGGCAACTTAATGCATTGCAAGCACTTTTGGCCAGGATGGGTAATCACAGTAATGAGACATAATGATACCTAGCCTATTTTATCACAGTCAACTCATAGCTTGAAATTCCAATGGAAATAACTTAAATCTATGTGAATTTGATAGAATTACATGCAAAACTGGACCTACATGAGGAAAAACCAGTACTGTGTATACAGATTTGTGAATAATGAGACAATGAATTTGCAGAGTATAAAGTGGTCACTGAGTCGAGACATAGAGTGAAAAGCACTTCTAAACGGTGCAGGATTGAGGTAAAACCATTGAGAAATGGACGGCATATGATAAAAATAGTTTTGAAGGAAAGATTGATGAATAGCGAAAGAACGAAAGCGCGCCGCATCAAGCGGTCAATGCGACGAGAAAGAGGGCCAAAATCGCTTCTAAATGGTCCAAGATTGAAGCAAAAGCGCCGAGAAATGGGGGGGATATGATGAAAAGAACATATGATATGACTCAGCTTTGCCATCAAATCATCTTAACGGGTAGGATCGAGTGCGCGCGGTGCCAAACGGTTAAGACGTCGAGAATATGCTTGGAAAGGGCTTTCAGATGATCCTATATTGAAGGGAATCTGTCAAGAAATGGCTGAGATATGATCAAATCTTTACTCACCTTGTGCCCAGACCCTACCCTGACTTCCAGTCATGCAGCCACCACCCCCCAACCCTCTTAATGCAAGTAATAAGCGAAACGAAGCATCCTAAATGCCTAAAAGGCTTGAGGAGGCATTACCTGGGGGTTGCTTGAAAATCATAGCCAGAGCCGGCTATAGCCAGCTCTGGGAGCTGAGCTGAGCCGAAAAATCGGCTCCGGTGACTAAGCTTAGCCGGAGCCGAGCCTAGCAGAGCTTTCCCATCACTAACGGGACCAGTCTGCGATGAATTGGTGGAAGGCGATCAATGGACGTGAGTTTGCGCAGATACTTCCGGTACGTGCAACAAAATTTGTTGTTTAGTTGTTTCAGACTATTTTCTTAGATCATGGCTCAGAAGATTTTTGCGGTTCATGTAAACTCAATGGCAGAGGAGCGGACCGTCTCAAACTTTACTTGGATAACACCGACTTGTCGCGCAAGACTTTCCGTGGCCTCTATGACTCGAATGACACAAATACGACAATTTTACAAGACAGAGAGGTCATCAAGCAAATCACCCCACGTCCCTCATCTGAAATATGCTAAAGCTGCGGAGAAGATGCGCCGGCAGCGGCTTGATGAGCCCAATACCTTTCAGTTAACCGAGGCTGACGACAGCGACAATGACGAGCCGTCGAATGCAAATACCGGTGAGCAGACAATACAAGGGGGCTCATATCTTGAAGCACTTGAGGAGTCTTATGTTGATTTTAATTGCAAGCTACTTCCCGAAATCCTCTCTCCCGAATCTGAGGTGGAGGATTCTACTAATGATGACAAACCTTCCACTAGCACTTCTATCTTAGTTTCAAACCCTGATTCCCAGGATAATGACTTTACATTCATAATGTAGTACTTATACACGATAATAGAATACAGAATCATACCCTTTCCTTGATTGCGACGCACGTCAAATTTCGACGCTCGTACCTTCCATAAAAGGAAATTTCAGGGATATCATATTACATAATATAAATCACGTGCATTTTGCTTGCGGTAAATTACCTGTAATTTACCTGGGGCTAGAAGGGGGTCGTGGTAATTTACTGGTAAGAAACCCAATGGGGGTTTTTGGCGCATCCCTAATTTGGGCGTGATTTGGGCGTGATCACGTGATAACCACATTTGACCGAAAACAATGTTGTCAAAAAGCTTCTTGCCATGTAATCGCCATTCGTAAACATTCGGTCATGACACCATAAATAAGGGACACGCCAACTTGGACTCCTGAATTCCAAATGCCAACCATCGATCACGACCTAGCCTGCACCCGACGAAAATGTGCTCAAACATCTCTTCCCGAATCCCACAGTTGGATTCACAACAATCTTTTCCCAGACGTTTCAGATATGCACTTTCGTCGCTCATGTGGACGAAATTGATCAGCCTGCGAGAGATATCGTAGTCCGTTTGGAAGTTTTAGAGGACCAAGTATTTCGCTTGCGCACCGTCGGACCTACAGCAAGTTGCAGCACTCGCAATTCCTGACCATTAATCCCCTCGAGAACGAATTTGGAGCCTTTCAAGAGGAGCTGGACCTGCTCGTCGCGATTCAAGGAATACAGCTTCCCCATCGCCGCTACAAGCTCCGCCATAATCGCGGAGGTCGGAAAGGTTATCCCATACGCTTTCGAGGATGACCGAGTCAGGAATGAAGTGGATTAGGGAAAACTCGACCTCGATTCCATCCTCCATCCATACCATTCCTGTTCGTTCCACCTCCGGAACCACATTCGTCTGATTCTACTTCCACCTCGTCTCGTCTCGCCTTGGGTGGCCCTGACATATGAAGTTGCCCTTGAGAGTGAGAACGGAGAACGTTGCGCGTCGAATCAGTTGTTTACCTTATTCGCAGTTACCCCTTGCACTTCTGAAGGGTGAAAGGGAGTGTTCGTTTAGTTCCGGAGGTGTTCAATGTTGTCTAATAACTTGATGTCTGACTGCTGAAAAAGTATCTGAATATAGAGTTGGTTCAACTGAGCATACGGAGAGGATGAGTTGACGGTACGGAGCTTTAATATGACTGTTCCCTGGAATTACAGTCGTCGTCATCGATGATTCGATGAACTTGACCACCGTTGAAGTATATATGAATTGGCCCGGCGCTTTGGAGACCGGGTGGTGGATATCTTTATCGGATGGAAGATTGGGTTTGTAAAAATTCGGAAGAATTCGTCTTCCAAGTATCCCTGAACATCGTCGTTGGGTGCAAACTTCTCGTCTAATACAACAACACGCGCGACTTTTTTCAAGTTTTCCGAGTTCAAAGTTTCCTTGATATGAGATTCTGGTCTGGGAAACGTAATGGGACGCTGGTATGTGCCAACGCATCCGCGATGAGTACGTCTGGTCCTGCACATTCGTCTACTCCGTCAATTATAGCAAACGAGCGGGGTCACACGCGCATCCATTAGACTCAGTACCTGTGCAGGCTTGCCCATCATCTTGAAATCCAACTTGGATGCCTAAGTGGAAAACGGTAATCGGTCATTGCCGAGTTGTTGTGGTTTGTAGGGAGACAACGAATAAACCTGCAGCAAAGTAATAAGACTTGCCTTCAACCTTCGCTACGCTTGAAACAACCATACTCTTTTGTCCAGAATGTCTTGTATTTACACATCAATATATCTGGCAGCCAGCTCACCGACGTTGGGTGTGATCAGATCAATAATTACGACCAGAGCCAGTTCATTACCGTTTGAGATTCGAGAAAGGGCGACCCATCACCCGAAAGTCTATCCCTTGGGAGCAACACAATGTGTGGTTTCTGCATGACATAAGAGGAAGGTGAAGAGAGGAGAGAAGTCGAGGCAACGCCGAGTCCTGCCAAAAGTCTCTCTTAATCTCTCTTAATCTCTCTTAATCTCTCTTTGGCTCTCTTTGGCTCTCTTTGTCTCTCACTGACTCGGACCACGATCATGCGCTCTCATTAATCCCATTACCGACACTGAAACTCTATTTGAAGAATGGCCCAAGGTATCACTGAATCTAGTCCTCAATAATTGCAAACTAACAAAATACCACCTTGTAAGAACAATACCCATCAATCTTTAGAAAATCGTTCAAAAATGAATCCAAATGGATAGAGTACAAAATCTTTGTTGGTCCCCATTCTCCACAGGCTGATGTGGGCAAAATTGGAGACATTGGGGTTGAAAGTTCAGATACACAGGAAGTTATTGATACCCTAAACCTTCAACGCAGAATAGAACAGCCAAAAAACTACGAAAAACACCAGGTTTATTACAAGACTGAAGATGGCTGGAGACGTGCAGACAAACGCAGGCATGACAATGGAAAACCCTACACCAGGCATCCAGAAATCTCATTGTATTTCTTGGACGACTTTTCATTCACATGGAGAAATGCTAGAAACTACTCTGCCAGCAGCAAGCGTGGAAGGTCTAAGCGACTTGATTCAACATCCAGGGGGGGGAGGGGGGGAGATCATGATGCAGTTGAGCTAAGTCACGGTACATGAATGCCAATAATTGAACTTGAAAGCATTCTTACCTAGTATTGATAGATGGTGACTCACAAAAACCAAAAAAACGAGCTCGAACAGACTTGATGAATTTTGATTGCGGCCGTGGTAATATGATCTGCTCCTCTCTGCCAAGAAACAAGTTTCTGAAAATATATTTTAGTTCCCTCATGGATCATAGTAGAAGAATGTTCAGCTGTAGACACCAGCCTAATGATCCATCATATGCACTTGTGATAGACCTACCTGTAAAGCAAAATGGCCTGTAATTACAGAAAGAATGATGCATCATGGCAGACGAACCTGTCCCGATCTTCCAGCTGTACAAAATTCACGTCTCTTCCTTATAGCGCAGGGCTATTTTACCTGAGTTGTGCAAGGAGCTGGCAAACACATGGGTTTAGAGTCTGAACGCAAATAGTCTTTCATCCAGTCATTTCTGCAAAAGCTTGTTGGTACTCGGAGCTCAAGCAATAACCAGAGTTCAAGTTAATAGTAGCGTTTTGCTTAGCACATGGTCATAGAAGATGTAAATGTGCCATTATAATAGATTCTGGTTTGACAATAAAACGGGGTTTATGAATACTTGATAAGTGAGAGATCACGAAAAGAGTATCAAGACACGCGTACGTCGTATAATGGGTACTGTTGGTCATCATGCACAGTGGATCCATACACATTCGTATACGAGGCCGAAATTAAGAATTCTGTTTCTGTGATGCGCACTCCGCTGTACCGTGCTCCCGCCTTTTCCATTCTTCCCACCAAAGGGGGATGGATTCCCGCTTGAGCTTTTCAAACTCGTCAATCTTTTCTTGGAGGGATCTATGTCTCATGGCTTCTGTTACCTTCGGATGACGATAGCCAGACTCTGATGCCTTATGATGAAATGTCTCAACATGAGCTCAGACGGTAAGCCATTTAAAATACTGACCTCGACACACATCTTCAACAATGATATGTCGGAACCAAGAGTCAAACATCTTCGGATTTTGGTCTGGTCCTCTTCATCCAGAAAGTCGCGTACTCGTTGGTCCTTTCCCTGCAGAGCAGGAGCGTCTCGACTGAGTTGTGCAAGGAGTGGATACAAGCTCTCGGACATCTGCAATTTTTTCTCCAACCAACGCACGAGGTCCTTGATACCCGGAGCTTGAGTCACATCCGGAATTCGGACGAAAGGAACAAAGTCGCCGTACACTGGTTCGGAAGGAAGCTCGGGTTCAAAGGGGCGCAACAAACTTGCCGGGACATTCGGCATGCGCTCGAGAAGGTCTTGGCCATACCTGTATGCAAAGATGCGCCCCTGTATATGCTTTAGCTGATGTGTATATGTGATAGGATGTGAAATCAACTTCTTTTGAGGAGGCTTCCATGACCATCGTCAGATTTATATACGTTCCGAGGGCTGGTACGTCCACGTGATAATGTGCATAGTATAATGGGATCAGAACGGGATAGGCTGCCATCTAGTGTGAACCAGTTGGCGCTCAATTATATACGGGAGACGATGGACATACTAAAGTAGGTGTGATGGATGTAGGCGAGATGTGTAAGCCATCCGCGATCTCTACATCTCCGTGTGGCCAGTATTTGGTAATGTCAAGAACCGAGAAGGGAGATATTGAGTATGGTAGGCGTTGTATTTGCATGCCATGCTGCTTTTCTAGTTCGGACGTGAAACGTACAACTTCGCACGGCTGGTCTTGATCCCAAAAAGAAAGAGGCGACATGACATCTAAATCATTTCCTATCGTGAATAGTTAGTTAATCGAAATGAAGTATAAAGAGAACAGACCTGGCAGATAACTGATTATTCCTAAAAGTTAAGATACGAGGCATGGTATATTAAACTTGACTTACCTATTGAGGAGTTGGATCGAAACAGTGCGCTTTGTTATGAGTAAGACTAGAATATATCAGTTCAACGTTGACGTACCTGGATATTATTACACGTAACAGAGGCCCGTAGTTCTGCATCTAAGACCCAAGCAGGGAAATAAACTGGTATAATCTGCGCCGGACGTATAGGCTCAAATCCAAAGCCGGGTAGTAGTCGCGCAGCGAAGGAACCTAGGAACTGTCTGAACGCGAGCATTGGCGAGGCAAAAGGCGCCAATCGGACGATTGCCTCCTCCTGGGAAATTTCGAAGCGAAGTGCTGCAACAAGAGTGTACATATTAGTGTTCATACGATTCCAGGAGCGCGTACCATGGACACCGTTAAAGGGCGCGGTCGACGAGTGCCTACGGAACAAGCGCCCAGCCTGTGGCCGGAAGGAGTTGCGAGCGAACATTCCGATCCCGTGACAGTCACGCCGGATCGGACGGGACACGTCGACCTCACCAGCACCAGCACTTGCACATGTACCCGTTCACCATCTTCCTGCTGCTCTCATTGTCAGCGTTCGCGCTCGCGGCAGATCTCTATAAAATCCTCGACTTATCCCGGTCGGCGTCGCAAAGGGACATAAAGCACGCGTACAAAAAATTAAGCAAGAAATATCACCCCGACAAAAACAAGGACCCTGATGCTAAAGACAAGTTCGTCGATATTGCCCATGGTGCGCGTTTTGTCTCTATTATCTGTGATTTTTCTGACAAAGTGAATAGCATACGAGGTCCTGTCGGATCCCGAGGTGGGTCATGCGCGCTGTCATTAATTCGGTTGCTCAAGTATCTGTATAGAAACGAGATATATACGACCGTCATGGGGAGGTGCGGGTCGGATACATTCCCAAATCAACTTGCATCTTATCAGTATATAGGAAGGTCTGAAGGCACACGAAAGTGGACAACACGCTGCCAATCCATTCGATATATTCCAAAATTTCTTCGGAGGCCGTAAGTTTGTCCGTTTAAAACTAGCCTCGCCAAGCGAGTGACGAGGTTATATAGATCACGCCGAACAGTCGCGAAAGGGACCCTCATCGTTGTCGGAATTTGAAGTTTCCTTGGCAGAAATGTGAGTATACTATTTCTACGACTGGGCGATACGACTAATTTGTCTAGGTATCAAGGAGCTAGTCTGGACGTAGGTGCAGTTAAAAACTCAGGTCTTCCGCAATGCTGACGTTTGCAACTAGTTCCAAGTACGGAAAAAAGTTCTTTGCGACCACTGTCGGGGGAACGGCGCAGCATCCTCCTCAGATATCCATGCATGTTCGTCGTGCGGTGGATCAGGCGTAAAAATCGTTAAACAGCAGATATTCCCCGGGATGTACGCTCAAAGTCAAGTCACATGCCCAGATTGCCGTGGCCAAGGCAAAGTCGTCACGAAGATTTGTCCTCATTGTGGAGGCACCAAGGTTATCGACCATGTCCAATCTTATACACTCGAAATTATACCCGGTACGCCCGAAAACCATGAAATAGTGTTTGAAGGCGAGGCAGACGAGTCACCTGATTATGATGCTGGCGACATTATAATACGCGTTAAGAGCAGGAAAGAGAAGGGTGGATGGAGACGGAAAGAGTCTAATTTATATTGGAAGGAAACAATCGGCGTCGATGAAGTTCGTTCATTTTCTTTCCTCGTATATTCTAACCTGTTTAACTCCCTGTAGGCGCTACTAGGCTTTGACCATAATTTGACGCATCTTGACGGTCATGCGATACGGCTACGTCGCACTGGCATCACACAGCCTGGTTTTGTGCAGACAATTACGGGGGAAGGAATGCCCATCTTTGGGCAACACTTTAGAGGAGATCTGTTCGTGGAATACAATGTCGTGCTACCGGCAGAGCTATCTCCACAGCTACGTCGTAGTGAGTATCTTGGTTGATCATATGGTTACTCTGTGCTTATCGTCTTTCAGAACTGAAAGAGGCATTCCCACCGTCAAGATCAGGTCACGACGAACTTTAGCTGTATACCCATAGAATGGATTGGTGTCATTATTTATATACGTTATACACGGTTAGGTGTAGATATTATTGCGTTACAATAAACCAGGGAAATATGGAAAGATGATACAATGTATTGAGGGAATCCACATGCAAAACGTGCAGTAACACAGGAGGGTAGGAGCAGTTATGCCTACCGACTGATTAACGGCATTCTGGCGAATAGGAGCCTGTAACTCACTAGGTAGTTGTATGATTTCCGATCTTCGCAGCGTTCCAGATATTCTCTCTGCATTTTAAGGTCAAATCTCCGAATGGCGCAAGTCATGGGAGTAGTCGTACCTCAATTAGGTTTTCAATTCGTTTCTTTATACCCAGTGGATCAGGTTGGAATCGGCTAGCCAGCTGGCGTGTCACTTCGTTAACAAGATCGTTATGCGTCATGTGTTTGCGGTCTTTCATTATCCTGACGATGCAAGCCTACAAGTTCGGAAATCAGATTTGAGAAAGGGCAGAAAAATAATAGAAGTTGACATACGTCGGATTGGTGTTTGCGTTCCTCATCAATTCTCTCTCGCGTCTCTTTTCTTTCTTCTCCCGATTCTACCTTGGCAGCAACTACAGCAATCTTGATCTTATGTAGTTCTGATTGGAACCCTTCGTTGAAAGAGAAGGTATCATCGTCCTTCACGTCCCGTCCTGGAGGATGCTTCTTGAGCACCTTGAACTTGGCACACGCCAACGACTGCAACTGTCGTTTCAATTCCTGTTCTTCAATGTTGGTCGCTTCTTTGATATCCTACAGGATTCGATAAATGCCTGCAAATCTACAATGGAATATCTTACCGCATAGCTCATTTTCCCCCCCTCACTCAAGTTTTGGAACAAGAGCAAGATGACCAACGCATACGTCGACACGTTCAATTCATGCTGACGAGATTTGAACCTAACTTTCACATCCGCGCTTCCCAGCGACGGCACCCACGCCAAACGACGGCCAGAGTGTCTTGTGTTATAAAATCGCTGGTATGAATTGCAAGCCTGGACCATCTCTGGCGGAAATATGCATGCTGGAGGGGCCTGTGACATAGGCCAGAAGGTTGCTGTCATGATGATCACCGATATCTCAATTTCAGGCGGCTACAGGAGAAAATCAGCGAAACTCAGAGAAGTATGAAATAAAACTGACCGATGATTTTAACCGCTCAAGATAAGTTCTGTAAAGACCCATATGTTCATCCGATAGTTTCATATCATGGAACATGCCCTCCAACTTTTGCGTGAACTGGAAACCACATTCAACTTTCAGCTTAGCCAACATGCCTCGTTCTGCGTCGTCTGACACAGACCGGTTGTGGAGAAGGCGTTTTGCGAGATGATTTTTGTAGTAACGTTCAAACACGTCCTTTTCAGAAATAAAGCGGAACACAGTTATGGTCTTATCCAGAACGATGTCAACCTCTGTGTCCGTTTTCTATCACCAAAGGTCAACGGCATGTTGGAACGTCAATCTATCCTGCACTCACCCCTTTCAAGCCGCGCCTAAGGTGGTCATCGATAAACAATGAAATAAATTCTGGTGCTTTGTCGCTAAGGTTCACGAAGCCCGCAAACGCCTTCAAGCACTAGGTAAGCCGATAGCACACGGGTTTCTCTGTGCCACCTACCTCATTCATCGATGATTCAATCTCGCGATCGCTTTGCCAGCAATTTTTCCATATAGTTTCGAACTTGTCTTTCAGGTCAAGAACATCTTGCACCCACTTTGATGCCCCAGTATTTGCTGACTTGATTTTTGCGATTCTCCCTTTTCTCTTTGTATCTCCTTCATCAGCTCCAGCTTGATCCTCTTCTGCCTCGTCCACTACTAGTGAAAGGCGGTTTATTTCTTTACCCCGTCGCGAGATGGACTCCTTCAAAGCACGTTTGAGATAAGGCAGACCGGTTTGGATCCCAGAGCATAAACGATATAGGCGAGCAAGATCTTCAACTTTCGACGCATCGACCATCGCGTCCAACCCAGAGTTCGCTAGCGATATGACATCCTGTATACGGGGCGAGAGGAGTTGTTCTTGCAAAATGGTACGCAGTGGTAGTGCCGTGATGCGTGTGAGATAGTGGTGGGCCCGAGACTCTTCAGATTCGTACCGTTCTTCCACCTGCGAGAAAAAATAGATCACACAGACCGAATCGATATGAGAGGCCATCACCCACTCGTTTAAGAAACACAGAAGCGTCACAAAGTTGCAATAATCTATCTCCTTCCGCTTTGTAATAGGCTCGACTTTCAGCGAGGATAGCAGGTTCGAGGAATTCCTCATACAACGTCGTTTTCTCGTCCTCGGTGCAGAGACTCGTAAAAACCTCGACAGATCCTTTGACGGATGAGCGATTGATCACATAGCCTTCTCTCTCGAAACGTATTTGATTTAGAATGGCATTTATTAGGTGGTCGCGAATAGAAGGCCGCATGATATGTTCTCGGAAGAGAAGACGCCCCAACTCCCATGTTCCCGGTACGCTTGAAGATATTGTGTAGACCCGATCCTTGTTCGTCATTAGGATCTTCGCAAAAATGTGGCAAAAGTGCAGAAACACGGTACCATGTATTTCAGAATCTGCCCTAGCTTCACCATGTTGCTACAATGGTCTTCGTGCACGGTAGCAACTGCCTTGCATAGTAACTCTGCCTCTTGACTCTGCTGCATTAGATCCTGAGTGCTATCATTCGGAAAGACGGGGATAATTTGTTCATCCGCGAGGTTATGAAGATTCTCAATGACAAGATTCTTCAGCCCATTATATAGCATATCTCCATGTCTATATAACACCAGATTATAACCGAAACGATGGTTTTCCTCAAATGACAAATATATGGCGTTGTGATTCTGAATTTCGCGGATATTTTTGGCTAGTTGAGTCCATGTATCCTCGGCATTAAACTCGGGCGCTGGCTATTAAGTATAAAGGTGAGCTACGGTTTCTTGAGGGGTTTTGCAGATATACCTTCCGTGGGGGTTTCTACCAGAGATTCCCTTGACTTTAGATTAAAGATTAACCGGAAGATGTAAGAATTCCACACACAATCTTCGGCTTCGCTCGTCGCATGAGGCCTGTTTCGTCGTTTAACCACATTATGGTGTCTCCTAAATCCTTGGAACGTACCGCTAGCCATTGCCTACTGGTACTAGGGTGGCGTGTTAGACTATGTTCCGATGCCGTGAACCGCAGACAATCATATTGTTTGGATCTCAGGATCCAAGTAAATAACAATTTACTACAACGACGCGTAATGATATAATCTAGAGAACTACATGCAGGTTAAAGTGCTATGGTAATGGCAAGTACAAGAACAATAAATCAGTGCTGAAGTGACATATGCAAAGACGATCGGTCGTGAAGGGATCAAATCATGAAGGTGCACGGGAAGATCGCACCACGTCTGTAAAGTATTTGCGGAAAGCTTTTCCATCCAGATTTTGAAGTTTCGTGGTAAAATCCATGGTTACATCCTGTGGCCAGTTTTGCGACGGTAAGAAGACAGAGAGAAAGTAGTTGTACGCTTCTGTACCCCGCGTTTTGCAAATTATTTGCAGTAGATTCGCAATCTCGTGCAAGACCTGTCGCAAGAGATGTACAAAGCACTCTATAGAGAGAAATCATGACTTACTGTTGTCATCTGACCATCCTTGGCGTTGAAACCAGGCTGAGACGGAACGAGGAACATGGCAGGGACCAGCCTATCGTAGATGAAGGTTTCAAAGCCAGGCAAACCTCCTTGAGGTTTAGCATCGCCAGGCACCTGCGAGATTGGCTGTCCCCAGATAGCAACAGATCTACCCAAGAACGTAATGGCCGCCCTCTGACTTGCAGAATCAGAAATGTCCTCTGCCAACTGCTGTAAGGTTTCGATCAATGGAAGGAAACTGCTGGCATTTCCTATCGCCCATTCAATAACTTGCTCGTACGAGAACTGAATGACTTACTTTCTGAAGTGAAGACGTTTTCCAGTCGTCCAGTCATAATAGCATTAAGCAAACCAAGATAGGCTCTGGTTGTATCGATGTGTGCCCTTTGGTCGTCTGTACCGGATATGGGCTGCGAAAGTAATGTAGATATATGCATATTCAGTGGGCCGATTAACTGATCTAGTACGTCAAACATGTCTTTCTGTAAAAAGTTATTATCAGAAGGAGTAATTATAGTCTTGAGGAAGGGACCTTACTTGAAGTTTATGAATAGACAATCCAATGAGGTTCATAAAGTCAATCAGCTCCGTCGGCTCAAAATGTGCCAGCAGAGCTGCCATTAAAACTGGAATAAATTCAGTAACTCTGGCACCAGCCGTTGCCAGTATACGTGCAAAGGCGAATCTAGTCTGGGCGAGAGTGTCATTATCCCATACGGCATTGGAAGTCTAGCACTTACAGCGTCACGAATAACTTTGAGAGTATTCATAGCCTTTAAACATACAAGGATGGCCTGTGCCATCTCTGCAAACACATCAAGTGGTGGAAATACATGTCTTTCGGGTATTACAGCAGGATAATCCGGAAAACCCTTTGCAATATTGCCCAAGGCCATAATGATATGATGGACCTTGACGATTGGAACGATATCCTCGGGTCCTTTTGAGTTAAAACTTTGGAAATTTTCAGAAAGCCCCTCCATAAGAGGCTTGACAAGCGAAAGTAATACACTAGTTTGCTGTTCATGATTCTTGGAAAGTAGTGAAGACAGAATACCGGCAGTCTCGTAAAGATACAATTGGGAGTCGAACGAAGTGTCTTTGACGGCTTCGGATAACGGATCCAGATCTGCATCGTCAGGTTCGGGGATCTGCACGTCGATGGAAAGCAAATCGCGCAAGCTCTCGAGGATGCTGACACTAAGATCTGGAGGGATATCGTTCCGGACCTCTTTGATAAAGCGATGGAATAGATAATCAACCCGAGCCCGATGTGAGGAGTCGTCATTGTGCAAGCCTCTAAGTTACGACTATGGATGAGTCACCGGTCGCCTACTTGCACATTGACTCACCTGCTATCAACCATGGCTTCGAGCGTTGGGATGATGCACTCCTTTCGGATTTTGAAAAAGTCTGGATACCGAGCCGCAGTCTCGAAAAACTGCAAGGCCACGGCACGGTGAGGGTATGATGACATTCTGGATTGCACAAGAGCATATAGCATTTCTCCATGAGTTGTTAATGGATACTCCGCATAGTTCACCACCTTTCGAAGCTCTTTGTCGATAGCTGGTGCTTGGCAGAACGCTGCTCTGCCCTTTCCTCCTGCTGTAAAGGGGTAAGTCAGAATGAGCAGCGCATCCTACCGGTTACACTCACACTTATTAATCTCTCCAAATATATAGACGAGATAAACACCGAGTTCAGCATCATTCCATTTCAGTGAAGCACCATTCCTGTAAGTTGTAATAGTCTCCAACGCCACCGTGCGTACTGTGTCCGTCACCAGATCTTGGTCAATCGCGAGAATAGAGTCCATAAAATTACGCAGTTCCTTCAAACAAGCGGGTCACGACACGAAGGGTGAACTTCATTAAAATCACTGACCTTTCTTAGCCTCTCAAACTCGGCATTGTCTTCTTCATCAACATCTTCAAGATCAGCCTCTTCGTCCCACTTCAACTTATCGAGCAGTACTCGCAGGGAGCGACCCCAGAAAAGTCCGTACTGACTCATCCAACGGACTGGTCACCACTTTTCTACTACGTTTGTGCTGAAAAGATTCGTGAATGTCGCAAAGATGCTTGATATATGCGCACTTACGCTGGCAAGAATGCCTTGCAACATGGGGAAAATCGTACTAGAGGTATCGTCGTATTCGTCCGCTAGGAAACGCAACATTACAGGTTGCACTTGCAAAAGATAAGCTTTTGCTTCCGAGCGAATATCCTCACTTGGACAGTCCTGGGACAATGATCAATGAAGAACCAGATTCCGTTCGAGGAAGTGGACAAACATCGGTTAGCTTTATCAATTCCAGCCCATACATATTCAACAGCTTTCCAAGCGCTTCCCGGTACGATTCTTCACCTTCATCAACATCGGACCCGCGCTCCTGCTGCTGCGCACGCGTCTTTGCCTCGAGCGCATCTATGACTTGGCCCAGAGACAAGACTTTGAACAGTTGAAGCTTGTCTCCCGGTTCTTTAAGGCCTTTCGCAACGATTCTGAGCAACGCTACGGAGGTCGCCAACCGGATTGGCAGGGATGGGTTCGCAAGCATGTTGAATAGTAAAGGAACGGTAGTTGGTGTAACAGTCAAATTGATATCGATCCATCCTAAAATGCCAAGTCAACGCGAGGGTATAACACGTCATCTCACTTTGACATACCAACGTACGATCCGAAAGTTCTAATACCCCAATCCACCAGTTCAATAGCGTTGTCCAATTCTCCTTTTGTTTCAGGCAAAGGCTCGCCTTTTTGTAGTCGACCCATAGTTTCAGTACCCTCAGCAACGATAGTCAATACACCTTCATTAATCCGCGCTGCGTCTCTTTCCCGAACTGCGTCTCTGACCCTGGAATCACGCGAATGTCGTTCGGGTGTGAAATGCCGTGCAGATTTTATCACCTGATCGGCAACTTCTCCAGAAATTTCAAGGACGATGTGAAAGAAGAGAAGAGAGACATGACGGTTGAAGCTCGCGGCAGAGGGCACATCGGATGTTCGAATGAAAGCGAAGAGATCAGTAAAGAATGAGGGCCATTGGTCGATGTATGAACAAAGGAAGAATAAAGTTAGTGTATGAGAGAACTTGTTGCGTATATCTAGCTGTCGTGTAAGGTCCGGTGATTTATGACGTGTGGGATAGACGTACATGGAGCGTCGCTCTCTGCTGGGCCTTCCGCATATTCCCTTTGAACGTATTGCAATAGTGATTGACGTAGAAGGGTGAAGGATTCGTTGTCTAGTGGTTCAGAACTACAGCAGAGTTTAGTAATCGAATAGACAGCTACAGACGCGTGGAGAGCGAGGCAATTGCATTGGGGCCAAAGCGGGAAGTTGTAATAACTGCTCGATGCTTTGGAGAGAGGCGAGATCCAAAAATGACTCACGAGATCACTCACCGGCTCTCAAAGAAGTCGTCCAAGAGACCAAGGGCAAAGAAGCGGGCTTGAGAATTGTATTTCCTTGATCCATTTGGATTCGTTTCGAGGAAAATATGCAGGGCCACACGCCATGCATGGAGTATGTTTTCTTGGATGTTGCGAATGTAACTCAAAGCCTGTGGATGAAGAGAAAGTTGGGTGGGATCAGAGGCAATTGTTATGGCTTGCACGAGCTGCTCTATTTCATGCTCCATTGAATGCCAGGGATGGGATGGGTGAAACGACCAGAAGATGATTTCGCAAAGATCAAGTCAGATAGCACAGTGTGGCTAAAAATGGCAACCAAGATCGCTAAAATTCCAGTATGTACACTGCCCCTGTCCGTAAACCTACGCATACTCGTCCCGTCGCCTCCTCAAATGAGAGTGACGCTATCATGTGTGCTTCAAATGGCAGTGGATGATGTGACGGTACAAGGAGATTGACAACAGCCGCATCTCCTGGCCGGAATGTAGCCTTCCATAATTTATACTCGTCGCTCTCCCACTCATGATCCACCCACACAGCTCGATATCCAGTCTTTCCCATACACACAATTTCAGGACGCGTACCAATTGCAGTTTTGAAGCTATGCGTCCGGGAGAAGCTATCGCCAAGGCGATCACTTTGCGCGGCATGGATTGGGACTTGATAGACATCCGCGACACCCTTGATATGTTCACCAAAGGAGTGGAACACAATCAGGGAAAAGCAAGAGGGATGATCATAAACTGGCTCTGTCGAAATATAAAATTCACATAAACGCGAAACTCGACTCAGCACGCTCTCTGCCAACAAAGGACACTGTTCGGGTGAAAGCATGGTTACATCAAAGGAGGTATCTTTGAGGTAGAGATCTGCAGGTAGTCCATGTATGCGGACGACGAGGGCGTCATTACGGACGCCAATCAAAACAAAGCAATTCGAGTATAATTTTATTTGAAGCCTATCTAGCGACTTTCGAATACGGTTAGCAACCATTGTCTAGCATGATTGTAAGATGAACCCACGGATTGAGAAGAGAATTCGTGGAAGAATTTGCGCTTAGTGCGTATGTTATAGAAGACGGCAGTGTAGTTTGGCGGGCCGAAGTGACTCGGAATGCGGGCCACGATGGTAGCGATGATGTCATCGCATATCTCGACGACAGATATGCGGCCTTCTGAGGGACCGGGAATGGACTTTGACAAAGTATAGGGCTGGTCAGAGAGAGCGTCAAGAGAGAGCGAATAAACGCTGACAGCCTCGTTGTTACTGAGAAAAACAACGGAAGCGTCATAGTTTCGGGCACGCATAGCAGCGGCAAACTGAATCATGGGTATGACTTTCAGACCGACACATGTTCGGCTGTCCGGCTGTTCATCCAGACACCAGGCAGAGAGCTCATCGTAATTTGGCCAGCGCGACAGAATCAAGACATGTCGGCGGCCAAGCAACTGCAGCTGCATAATAGTTGCATTCTTCAGAGCTTTAGTTATCTGGGTGCAATGAACAACGGGGTCTCGCCTCCGCCAGTTATTGTCAAGGCGCAATGCGAGAATGACAATAGTGAGGAGGACAGAACCAGACAAGGACGAAAGGGGAGTATCAGGTGGCGTATCGAGGGGAATGTCAATTGATAGATGATGCCATGCGTAATCGTCACAAGTAAAGGCGTGTAAGACACGACATGTCTACGTGTAACGTGTAAGTAGTACTAATGAGTGTCTACT
Organism: Amanita rubescens; assembly: GCA_015039365.1. Lineage (NCBI taxonomy): Eukaryota > Fungi > Basidiomycota > Agaricomycetes > Agaricales > Amanitaceae > Amanita > Amanita rubescens. The sequence goes on from WION01000006.1 coordinate 801,067, forward strand.
GCTGCTCTGCTTGCCTGTCTGAGAGCGAGAATATCTGCAGGAGAGAAATAAACGCATATATTGAGTAGAATATCGCGGGGGAGGTCGAGGAGCATCGATAAGCCGCCGGAATGCCAGCCTTGCCAATCACCTGACCACTGACACCCTTTTAAGGCCGACGTCTAACTCTGTCTCCCTCATCCTACCACCATGCCCATCCCTCAACAGCTTTCTTCAAATACATCGGAACAGGATAGTCTCTCTGATTCTGATTGGCTCGATGTCACTAGTCCTCGCGATTCCGACGACAATGACTCACTTGCAAGTGATCACGACGAGCTCCCCTCCGTCCCTCTTTCAAGGCGCTCCTCTATCAGTCTCGGTAGCTCTAGGGACGGCGACGTCGAGGCTTGGGAGGGTTTCGTCACAGACACCAGTGCTGACGAGAGGGTTCCGTATGTCGCATCACCCCTCAGGTTAGGTTCCGCTCCGGACGTGAATGACGATCAAGACACAGCCGAGGACGACCTCGTGAAAGAAGGCCTTGAACAGAGCCTCATTAGCACTTTGAGCGCTTCCCGCTCCTCCTCTGCTGCGCACAGCGCAAGTACTCATGCCTCGCTCCATGACTTGCGCTTATCCTTCCCTGATCCTTTGACGAGCTCCAAGAATAACATAGCTCTGTCTCGTCCAGGTACTCCTACAGACGAGTTAGACCTTGAGGCTCCAGACCAGGCGTTTCCTGAAGAGTACTTGGACTTTTCTCCACCCTCACCCGAGCAGGAGCAGGGTACTACACCCGAAATTGCTCAGCTTGACAAGCACAACATCGATATTGATATTATATTATATGGTTCCCCTTCTGCATCCAAATGGTCCCTCATAGAAACCCTATTGCAAAAGGCGGCATCTTACTCCCACCGCACTTTGTTGAGCACCGCACCTTCTACAGGTACAGGTTATTTCTTCTTTGAACCGCGATCAGAAACAGCACAGCTCAACGGAGTGGCTGTACATGATTGCACTCAAGGGACTTCAATTTATTCTTCATATGTATGTTTGCAAGCCTGATTGATCTTTGTTGATTCACTGCTTCATGTGATTTATGCGCAGAGCAATTCTGACAGACTTTCGATGGCTGTCGTTTTCTTGCCTTCTACGCTTCACGCTTTACCCGAACACACTCTTTATCTGCCAATTATTTTAGACACAGGAGATGTCGACAATGCAGAGGATGTATATGCTCGCAACAATGCAGAGAGCACCTGGATGTCTCTCTCCGTTCCCACCAACAAGACCTTACGTCTGGGTAGTCAATCATCTTGGATGTTGTCAAGTAGTCAAGTCCAGAGCGTAAACCCGTATCGAGTCCATCGAGCATTGCAAAAACCTTTTACATGTAATAAGAAACAAACCACAAAGACGTTGTCCGAACATTTAAGTTCTATTCCTGCTGTAACATTGTAAGATTGTCATCTCTGGAATTCCTCTCCGTGTCTAACACATTTGCAGTTTTGCCCTCGTGTCAATTGTAATGAGCTTCGCGATAAACACATTCTTCCGTCCACCGGAACCTACGCCAACGTCGGTGACAGGGGTACAACCTGCCAACAATGTGTGGGCGCCGACCAATGCACAGCTAAATAGCAGCATTGCATCCCCTACTCCTGCAATCCAACACAATACTGCTTTAATAGCATCGTCGTTGAAAGACTTTGCACTGGCAGTAATCAACCCCGCTAGTACATCGCTCTCACTTACATCCCAAGTCTCGCTATTCGTTGCCAGCCCACTGGCTTGTGCGTCCCGCTCAAAGACTTATCCTCCAGCGCAGCCAACCAGCGCAGCCGCGTCTACCGATCTCCTATTCGGAGTTCCGCCGGCTACACCACTTTCTAGCGTCGACTCTGTGCGAGTCGCCGCTGACGGGAAGGAGAGCGATGGCGCAAGTACCTTCGCTCTCAGCGTCAGGATGGCTGATTCGGTGTCTGAAGTGGTCGGATACACGATCAAAGCAGCTATCGATGTTGTTCACAATGACCTCAAGGAACTCATGGATGCGATGGATGACCTCATGCGGGCCATTCAGGATCAGACTAGAAAGGCAATGGAAATTTCCGCGGAAACGGCGAATGCTATACGAGAGGAAGTCAAGTACCGAAATGAAAGGGCTCGCGACAAGGCTCGCGAGATCAAGGAGAAGAGCGAGCAATTTTTCCAGTTTGCTGGCGAACAGCTTATGGAGACCACATGGAGCATGACTTTAAAGGGAGGTAAATGGATGATGCTCGCACATGAGCATATCAAGGACAAGACGTCTCATGCCAGGGATAAGGCTCATGGGTTCCGGGATAAAGTGGTGGGATCGGATGCATGGCAAGCGTATGTCACAGCGCATGAGGAATGGGTGAAGGATACGGCGCGACGAGAGTATAGCAAGTGGATGGGAATGCAACGTAGGGAAGAACGCGGACGGTGGGTATGAATAGTAAAATGTATAGTTAATGGGGTCCTATTTGTATGTTGTTTGGTGTGCTACTTGACTCTTTTAATGACTTCTGAAGATGAAGACCAATCTTCTCTCTTTGGCTCGCCTGGCCCCTCAAGATCGCCTTCTCCTGCCCTCGTCTTACCAGGTGCATCAGATTGCATAGTACAAAATGTGGGGACCATTGCACTTCCTGGTTCCCAGCACTTTTCTGAACTTCCAAAAGATCCATTAGCCTTGTCCTTGACATATCTCCCACCACGACATGCCGCTCAAGTCAATTCCCGCCGCGATGTCGCCGCAGTTCCTTCCCCGGCGCCTAGTGCCGATGCTTCAACACCATCGACTCGGTCACGCCCTTCATCAGTTGTTCCTCCAGCAACAGGGCCCAAGAAACGAAAAAGGACGCGAAAGGAAACTCAGCCCTCGCCAGCACCTTCAATCGCGCTGCCAGATTCATCTACGCCTTTGCCCCCCAATTTTTTGCGTAATCAGATAGCCCTCTTGGGTACCGCTGGTCTAGTTGCGGGGATCAAGCCAGCAAACCTTTCTATGCAGCCGAGCACGTCTCGCGGTTCTACACCGACCAACCCTATTGTCTTGGATGATGAAAATAAATCCAGAAGACGGAGAACAACTGTCAAACCAAGATCAAACACTTGCACATCTACCAGCAGTGTTCGGTACGACGAGCACGATGCCCCTAAACTGGGTAAAGGGTCTGACTCTATGACTCCATCTTCGGATATTGATCCAGCGCTGCTACCCGCGCCGACCAATAAGGAGATTGTCGCGACGCTTATAGGGCAAAAAGATATCTTTCCGGTATTGCAATGCCTTCTCCAGCTTATCGCTGGACAGAGGGCGGAGCAGATCGCCCTCGCAAACGCACGCGCGTCGTCTGCGCCTGCACATTATTCATCGTCGTATAGGAAACGAAGAAAGTCCAAGTCGGAACAGCCAACCCCTGCGCCTGTGCCGACTGGGCTTCAGGCGCCACCCCTGAAGCGACGTAGATTGAGTCGTGTACCCGCTGGTGCTGCCGATTGGGATGTTCCGTATCCGTTTCAGGAAGGCGAAGGGCCGCAAGAGTATCGCAGGACGTGGGAGAGGGAACGGGGAAAGCAGCTCATCTCGCAGCTCATTAATCTCATCCGAATCGCAGCGAGAAAGGCCGCTACGAGGAAGTATCATCAGCAAGAGGCACGTCGTAAGGCCGAAGTTCAATCGCAGAGGTCTCAGTCGGCTCCTGCTGCTCTGAAGGAACCTGGACTACCACAAGTTGCTGAGCAACCTATTGATGATGCCCTCTCCGTCTCCCAACAGCCTTCAGAAGCATCTACGCCTGTGACACCTGTGCCTGAGACGCCTACTCAGTTACCCTCTATTGCGACACCATCTGAGTCGACGCCCGACTCATCCCTCGACCAACTTATTTCGTGGTTACTGGCTGCATCTCCTGCAGATGCAAATGGCATGGTTGGTGCCCAAAGTGATAACATGGGTGGAACTGGGACAGGGACTCTACCTGAACCTTCTTCTACTTTCGTTAATTCCAACTCGGGAGACGACGTCAATGAGGGCTTGATCAATAGCTGGATGAACGTTTTCGAGAGGTTTTCATTCCCCTCTGACGGCTTCGCTTCTGCCTTGGATACATCCTCCACGCAAAACCAGCAATCATTCACTTCTGCATCCACGCCCGCACCTGAGGCGCCCGATTTCAATCTCCTCGAACCTTTCGATTTCGACTTTGACCCGCATTCAACGCATTTGCATTCCATAGACAGCATTAATACCACCAACATACTTCATTTACCACAATCATCATCCGAAAATGCATCACAACACGATGCCGAGCAATTTATGCGCGACATTGGACTCGAACCCATTCCTGCATCTCAAAATCATTCCATGCAATCTCAACTTGTAGACGCCATGATCGATCCTACATTACTCGCCATTTCCCAGCCACAGCCTCGTCCGCTCGTGGATATGGATAAAATCAACAACCTTACGCAAAATGATCAAACACCTGTCCCTACAGAGGAATCTGGCGGAGCTCTTATCCTTTCAGCACCGTCCCCAATGCCCTCCGCCAGTCCAGTAAGCTCTATTGGAGATGCAGACCCTAGCACTCCTGTGTCCGCTTTGTGGGAGTCTAGCGCGCCAGATATCGTCTCTGCTCAAGGCAACCAAGATCCATTTTCCAGTCAAGGTATGTTACGTCGCGCGTTGTGGAATCAGTACGTAAGTCGTGCTCATGGTGGCATAATAGGGGAACGTCAGCAACAACATGATGATGATGATGAAGTTGGGCGGTTCACGGCTGAGGAGAAGGGGAAGGGGAAGGAAAAGGAAAGAGAGAGGGTTTTGGAGGAGAGGGAGGATGTACAAGGAAAAAATCAGTCTGAGCTGGAACTGGCATCTGCGCCGCCTGCGCTGACAAGCACACCTTTCCATGCGTTGATGGGCGTTAGTTCATTGCCATCTAATGACGCTACTGGAACAAAACCGCCATCTTTGGATCTCTCTGCCCTCCGATCTCAAAATCTTCCGTTCGCGTTGCCGACTCCGTCTTCATGTTCATCTCAACCTGCTCAAAAAAAGCTAAATAAGCAAGAAATTATTCAGCGTGCGCAAGAACGGAAGAAGCATTTGGAGGAAGAGCTGGGGCGTATCAAAATGCAGTTGTGGGAGACGACAATTGAGCAGAGCGTTCTGATTGAGCTGCAGAAGGGGGCGTTACCGTAGCTACTAGCCGGGGATAAACCTAAATGTGGATCAATTGAAACGAGTCATACAAAATCCTCGGAATAAATTAAAATGTCCATGTCATAGCCAGATAGCATTGATAGGATCTATCTATCGTATCATGGCTCCTCTATTCGTTAACAACTACAAGCCAGGCTCGATACAATCTTCGACAGAGCCTATAACCAACCCATGGAACTTTATCCTCCCCGTTCCCGAATGCATCGAAACCAGCCGTGTCAAACTCGTCCCTTTTGTCCCATCCATCCATGTAGAACCCTGGCACGCAGTGATACACAAGAACCCCACTTTCATGCAATACGTCCCATTCAAGCTCGATACGTTGGAGGACATTTTTGCCTTCTACCGCACGACAATACACGACGACCCCCATAACTTGTCGTTCGCCATCATCAACAAAACGGGTGCTGCCTCGAACGACGACAGCGCTCCTGCTGATGGTACAATGGCAGGCATCATCGGTGCGGTGCATTGCATACCCCAGCATCTCAAAGTAGAGATTGGACCTGTCATCATTTTTCCTGCTTATCAGGGCACGCATGTAACCAAGCATGCTATCGGGGCGATGCTCAAGTACTGGTTGGACGTGCCTTCGCAAGGTGGAATGGGGTTCCGACGTGTGGCCTGGACGGCAAATCCGATGAATAAAGCGAGCATAAGGATCGCTGAAAAGATGGGGTTCAAAAGGGAGGGAGAGATGAGGTGGACGTGGGTCCTGGTAGAGGGAAAACCTGGGAAAAACGTAGACGTAGAGGGTGATAGAGGAGTTGGGAAAGGACGGGATACTGCGGTTTTGTCTTTGTGTTGTGATGATTGGGAGGATGGACTCAGGGAGCAGGTGCTGAAATTGATAGAGACTTGAAAGAATGGTAGTTGGTTCAATGGTATCAAGTTATAGAAGAATGTCTAAAGGTTTTGTTAGACCAGCTAGATAATAAAAAGCAAAACTTTCGTACGAGTTGTTCACGCAAGTCCAAAGCTCTCGTCCCCAAAACCACCACGGGTCATGCGCCTTGCAGGAGAGAGGTTTATGGGCATGCCTGCACCGCCGCCCATTCCTCCCATACCGCCCATAGGATGAACACCCATACCTCCCGCGCCGGCATCAATCATACCCATCGGTCCGCCCATACCTCCCATTCCGCCCAAATTCCCAACGTTGCCCATTCCAGCCATGTTACCCATGTTGCCCATACCTCCCATACCCCCCATCCCACCTGCCATATTTCCCATATTCCCCATGTTCCCCATATTACCCACCCCAGCCATGCCGCCCATTCCGCCCATCCCCATATTACCCATGTTAGCCATATTGCCCATCGCCGCCATGTTCCCCATGTTCCCCATTCCTCCCATGTTGTTCATCGGTCCCATACCCCCCATCCTCGCGGGAGAGCCTCCAGCATCAGCGCCGTAGAACTGGCCTGGCGGAATCGCGTTGAATGGAGCTCCACCACCAGCACCTACGCCAGGGCCGGGACCTGGTCCGCCACCACTCGCGAACGGACTACCACCGTGGGGTTGAGGTGGTGGGCGCATACCCATATTCCCCACTGGAGATGCCGGATATGGGTATTGTCCAGTGGGCCCGGGACCAGGGGCATGATGCCTAGGCATTGAAGGGGTGGAGTGTATAGACGAATTAAGCTGATGTACACTCGTCAGGTGGAATTCCTGGTGTCCGGAATCGTGCCGAGCAATGTGTTGAGGATGCTGCTGCTGATGCATTTGATGTACTTGCGCTTGGTGGTGCTGGTGCGCTGCATGTTGAGCTTGTTCTTCCGCTTTTTCCTCGTCTATTTTCTTCTTGATGGACTCGAGTAGTGGTGTGGGATCATAATATAAATCGGAATGTTCGTCCACCAAAAATCTGGCGAGGTGTAAGAGTTGCACTACGCCACAGACGGAGTATGCTTACTGCTGAGTACCGACATCCCACTGTGGTCCTCTGTCCGCTCGAGCGCTCATAAGCATAGAGTTCCATTCAGACGCATTTTCCTGTGTACCCTGAGCCTCAAAGAAAGAGAAAGAGAGAGAGAAACGGACTATTGAAGAATTCAATTCCGGGTGGGGCATGTTAATGTCGACTAGAATCTTCCTTGAGCGGGCTTGCCTCTTGATCTCTGCTGCAAGTTTGAGGCCAGTACGCTGAGCATAATGCCTTGGTACGGTGACGGTGGTGTTCTTGACTGGACGGCCAGGTGCCATGACTGTTGGTTGTGGTCAAGTCCAGGTTACTATACACAAGCCACAACTTCAAGGCCTGATGGCGCCCTCCACGCCAGGTCCATCTCAAGCTCTTCGAGAATCCTACACATATCACTCGCCGAAACCCACAGCGCCAGGACCCTACATCCTTGGGGTCGACGAAGCTGGCCGCGGACCGGTACTTGGCCCACTTGTGTATGGCGTCGCGTATTGTCCAGCATCCTACACTGAACAATTGGACGAGCTGGGATTTGCAGGTAAGACGTGACGCGACTCGAATATTAAGAATGACGGCTAAGGAGGGACATAGACTCAAAAACACTAACGCCGGAGACGCGTGCCGCACTGCTCGACACGCTGTGTTCAGACCCCAAAAATCTCGGTTGGTCTGTCAGAATCGTATCGTAAATTTTGACAGCCACGCGCAATGCACTGTTTTGATTCTTATGTTATATCAGTCCACAAGCTATCTCAAGTGGTATGCTTCGGCGACCACCAGTGAATCTGAATCGTCAGTCAGAAGAAGCGACAGTGCTTCTTATTCGTGAAGTCATTGAAAGCGGTATCCAACTCTCAGAGGTACATTCCGTGGTGCTATTTCAACCTTATGTCATGTCTTAAGCGCTTAGGTCTATGTTGATGCGCTAGGCTCAACAAAAAATTATGAAGCCTACCTCTCCTCCCTCTTTCCTGGAATTTCGTTCACAGTCGCTGCTAAAGCTGATTCCAAATTTACAATTGTTGGAGCTGCCAGTGTTGCTGCCAAAGTGACACGGGATGAATGCATCGAAGGGTGGATATTCGAAGAAACAATGGACATAAGCGACGCGGAGATATGGAGCAAAAACGTAGGCTCCGGATACCCGTCCGACCCGAAGACAAAGGCTTGGCTCGAAAACCATCTTGACCGAACATTCGGGTACCCAAAGATAGTACGATTTTCTTGGGCAACGGTGAAGCATATATTAGAGAAGGATGCCCATACTGTGAAATGGTATTTTGCTCGAGTGTCTTCTACGTTGCTCGACTTGACCGTATTGTAGGGTCGATGAAGGACAGGAATCTTTGATCAAGGCATTTGAAACAGGACAAGGAAGAGACAAAGATCGATGTAATGTAACGAAAGATCTGAAGCTGACAAGCCTTGGGATACTCTAACCCTTGTATGTGACTGTCCTTTGTGGGCTGCGCGCGGTCGCAATCCTACAGATAGTCAGACTGAATTATCACCTCCGCACGTCCTCTTTGGATTCTCCAGAACACTGGAATTATACACATGTAATTTCTTTACAAGATAAGCGTTAGCCTCGCCTGGCGCCTTTTGATGCCTTTCCATTCCCCTTGATCGGTGGATCTATCCGATAGTAGGCGGAATAACAGCCAACGGACGTCGAAAACGTAAAGTATAGCCACGGCACTGGGCTCGGAAATGACCGAGATTTGACTGCACACTCTTGCACTTGAGGTGTGGGCCACCGCTTCGCGTGGCATGGTCCGAGGCCATGTTCACTTACACAGCTTCATATATGGCAGTGCAGGCAATTATGAGATGTAGGAAAAGGATTATAACTTTGTAAATCCATGTCTTTTTTTTTAAAATAAAATAAGATTGAGGCCATGGCCCACGAAATTTTAGGGAGACAATAAAAGAGTGTTTTGGCAGGTCGATCGTGATGGCGCAATAGAGGCTATATCACAGCTGGGGAGGCCGGATTTTGCTGCTTGCAAAATCCAGTGAAAACACATTACTCGATGTTTAAATTTAGCCACGCGTTTCACAAGCAGGAAAACTTTAATTTTCAATAAGGGTTTTGCTGGCACTAATATACATTGGAATCTTTACATTCTTTTCATTGCAATACATTATGTTTTGCATTGCATTTTACCATATGCAGAACACATCCAACATCTGAAGTCTGGCCATATGCAAAACTTTTGATTTTATTTTGAATTGTGCATTAACACGCAGCCTGCCATGTTGTGCTTATAAGACCGAGAACTTCGGCCTCGGAATGACACGGCGTGCTCACTTTCCACAATTCTAAAGTGTGAGGATCAACGTTCTTTAAAATGCTCAGTGCTCGCGCTCTTTGAACAACTTCCTTTAGGTCGCCAACCACAGGACAATCGCGCTCGACCATAACTAGAAAACTAGAAAGACAGCCTTCAATAAGACAATTAAGCTGGGAGGGCCATACTGGTCCGAGATTTCGACCATAGCTGCACTGAAGGCAAGGAGGATTAGGGTCGATTCGCTTTCGGTAAGACAATTGAGCTGGCGAGAGCCCGCGATATGAAGCACCCTGCGGAAAGGAGACCTGATGCGTGAGCAGTGACTAGTGACTCACGCAGGCAACCCGTACATCGACCGAGGGGTATACGTTCTGGTATTCGATGAAGCGTGGCATCGCGTGACATTGCTCATACTCTGAGTAGACGAGCTTTGGTGGATAGCGTATTGTGCAGTATCATGCTATGTAATAGATTAATTAACACCTGACATTGTAATACCTTCTAATGAGATCTTTGTTTCATGCCCCGATGCAGATAGGGCTTGACGTCGATCTCAAGAGAGCATGGGTCAAGATATCGAATGAACTGCCATCAGTTGCCAACACGTCCAAATCATCCGTGTCGCGATCAAACTCATCAATGCATTCCCCTGCGCCTGAAAGATGGGCAACCTTGGCACAAGCTGCATGTAAGGCAAGGAGTTGTGGAGAAGGATAGGGAAGAATAGAGGGGTCCGGGGAAGTAAATGTGACCTCGTCTGGTACTTCCTCGGTGGAATCGAAGGTCGTTCTTACACGGTAGCGGTTCTCGACTTCCTGAGGTTTGCGATGGTATTAGGTACGCAAGCCCAATAATTGCAATACCCACTGTGCCTTCAAGCCACAACTCCAGGCGATCGAAATAATCATGCGCGTTTTTTTCCATTTAAAGAGGGAGTGAACTTTGGGGCCATTGATTTTTTCAACATCGTAACCGAAACGCGACAAGACGGCCAAAACAGAGGCCGCGTACTCCTTCTGTGAAGGGTGAGCTTCATAGTGGCGGAAGAAAATTTAACGAAACGCTTTTACTGGAGAGCTCGTGCGTGTGTCAGATACATCGAAATAAGTAGAATCCGGCAAAATATGAGCCAGCTCGGTGTGTACCGGGTTGCCCGCAGCGTGAATCACCCGGCGATCAACGAGAGATCCTTTATATGCTTCCATATCGTATTTTCCAGTCACCACACATTTGTAGCCATCTCGAATGAGAGCCTGCGGGAAAACATGAAGCATTACGCAATTGATACCGGGATATACGCCACTGACCTGCTTCTTCGCCTCAGTATGAGTCTCCGGTGCCTCTTTAATCAATGCCTTTATGTCTAACTTAGTCTTGTCAAACGAAGGGCGACTCGGGTGATCAGATGGAACTGGTGTCCGCCCCTTGAACTTCCTGACTGAGCGTGAAGTCAACGATTATGTAGTGTTGAGTGAAGCCGACCCTGAACTTAAGCTTACATGGGCGAATGTACCAATTGAAAAAGCATTTTCCAAGATTTGATAGATTGTTTTCATCTTGTCCGCAGGAATGAATTACCCTGATGACCTCTGCAAGCGCAAGTGGGGTGGGAGCATGGAGAATTAAATAGCCAAGAATCCGCGCGTATATACAATCCTGATCACTTGTGGCATTGCTTTCAAGGGTACGACAAATACGATATGCACTGAGAGCGTTTGGTAGATGATCCAATTTGGCATCTTTTTCAGGAGGGAGAGGCTGCCCAGACTCGGGCTCAGGTTCGGGGTTGGGCATATCACCAACCACTTGGACGACGTGGGCCACCGCTGCGAGGTTGGCCGTCATGTGACGTATGGAGCGCGGCAGAACCCGCAACGGGGTTTTCCAGATTTTCGGTAACCAATAAATGTCTATCAACGAAGTGGAAAACATATAGAAAGCTCTACTAGCAGTTCCCAAGTAGCTGACCGCCCTTCTGCAGAAACAGGAAAAATAACTACCGGTTCCAGTTCCACACAAGCGAAGAGCGCAGCAAATGAAACAACCAGCCAGTAACCTTGCAGCGTAATGAGGGGAGCGCTTAGCGCTATCCTTCATTGAATAACATGAGTCCGTGACACCGTCCCAGTCCAGGGGAATGTGCAAGAGTTGATGGAGTATTTCTGTACTATGCACCAGACCCGACAAATGGAATTAGAATGATTCTTGCTCGCTCCCATCCGTTAAAGGTAAAGTTTCCATGTTGAATGATCGGCCACGCAGGGTGTGGTAGAAAGGAGATGCGTCGCAGTCGTGTGTTTCTATTCATGGGATGAAGAGAGGGAAACGGCAGGCCATCACATTTATTGTGCCGGCAATGAACAGGAGTACGTGAACGCCTCAGACATTGGAGGCACAATGGACAACTATTGATTGTCCATCTGAGCAGTCACCTGGCAGCGAATAACAACATGTTGAAGGGATGAAGGCATATATATGTCACATAAGGCATTACACAAATCGCGACACGCTATCCTTTATCAGAAAAACTTGCGATTAATTCTCAGGATACATTATTTTGCGAGATCCAGTACGTTGAGAAACACGATCTTTACGAACAAACAAAGCAGATGGGAGGGGGGAGTGGGCGTAAATGGGTTACGCATAGTTGGAAGAGGTTCTGGTGGTAGGGCCCGGGATTGGGTATGAAGGGGGAATCACAGGATTTTCGTCTTCTCCGTCAGAGTGGATGCATCTGTATTGATAGGGATCGTCATCGTCAACATCACCAAAGTCATACTTGATAGCATCTTGAGTTAAGACGGCGTTGGGATTCGTGAACGTGTTGAACGCCGTTTTGAGGGGGATGTCTCCCGGAACACCGTTCGGGGTCAGTGCGTGTCGTGTCTGGATGTCTCGGATAACGCCGGTTAAGGCGCCATGGTCTGTACGCTTCGTGTAGGAGGAATATCTCAGGTAAGGCAGTTTCAAATCTAAAATCCGCGTTTAAAAACAGAACCTCGAAACGTAAAGACACGTACAATACAAAACCGTAGCCGCTCTCGCTCTCCTTGACGTATCGAGTAAATGTCCGGACACTGCGAATGGCCCCAAAAGGCACAGCGAGCGCATATAGTTGCTCTTCAGGAAAATAAGGAGGTGGGCCATTGATATAAACGTTAGGTGTCTTATGGGAGCTATCGATACTGATACAGTCGTTGAGATAAATATCTCGGGAGTTGGAAGGCGCTAACTGCTCGGCAATGCTTTCCTCTGCTATATGGGAATGTTGGGTCGTCTCCTTGGGGACTACGACAGGCTGCGAAGGAGTTGGCTTAGTAGGGGGACCTGGCGCTTCGCTGTCAGAGGTGACGTCCAGGAGAGGGATGGTTTGCTGCAAGGGAGCTGGCGGCAATTGAGGCAAAAAAATGACATCCGATACATTAGCCGTCTTTTGCTGTTGTGTAACAGTAGGGGAGACATGAACATCCTCAGGAACATGTTCAGAGTCGGGCGTTGTTCATAAGGGTCAAGGAATTGTCGATATAGCATTGAATATAAACAAACCTGTCGATGTATGCGCACTGGGCACAGCGTTTTCAAGACCAAGCGAAGACAAAAAGATCTCGACGTCGGAGGACTTCGAGTCCTCCAACTCTCCGTCCTCTTGAGATCCAGAAGAGGGTTCCTTGCTAATGTGAGACGAGTCGCTCTTTGGACTCACGACTGCAGTGGTACTAGGCGTGTCTGCAGGCAAAGACAAAGCGGTTGGAACCGCCGGTATACATAGAGGAGAAAGTTCTGGGAGACGCGCAGGAGTAGCGAGTGATGACGGGTCCTTCTCGCGGACCACAGTGGGAGGCGTCGGTCGAACTAGAGCACGAGTGAAAGCTGCGTTTGATTGGAACGCAAGAGCCGTCTGAGAAGCATGACAAGATAAAGATAGAGGAGCGACAACTTTGCTTGGGTGCGAGGCTGTAGAACAAGGCCGGGAGCCCGATACAGTGGTAGAATTAGACAGCTGGTTGTTGGCCATATTAAAGAAGTGATTAATCAAATGCTAGAGGATGCAAGAGGCCGAAGCGGTGGCTTGGTAATGCGGACAGGCGATATTGCGTACAAGGACACGTATACGATAGCGATAGCAATAGAATTAAGGGTAATAGCGGCGTCGGCTAGGGCGGGTAAAGGCTAGGACGGATAGTCGGTGGTAGGGAAGAGGGGTTTCGTGCGGTGAGTACGAAAGTTGAGGCAGGATAGTCATGAAACATAGCTGGTCAGCACAATTGAACGGTTTAGATTGGGAACACATACCTTGTGTAGGTGTTATGTCGATGAGAGAAGATGAACAGATTTGGGGAGGCAGAGGACACAGCAACTGACGGAATAATCCATATCGGTCGCGTCTTCTTTATCACCGGGAATGTTGACATCTTTGTCTTCTTCGTCAGAGTGGAAATATCTGTATTGATAGGAATCGTCATCATCAACATCACGAAAGTTCGAGACAGACTCTACATACTCGGTATCGTCTTGATCTTTTGTTAAATGGGAAGTTAAGAGGGTGTTGGTAAAGAGGCGTGACCTAGCACTTAGGTGTTGCGTCTCGCCGCACGACCTGTGTTATGTCTCGCGTCTGTCCGGGGACGTTTGTGCCGGAAAATGCCGTGCGCACTAGTGTGTCTCGGGTCTCGCCGGCCAATTGGTCAGTTAAAGCCGCACCAGGAAGAGGCCTGAGTCCTTTCAACAGGCCTCGGAACCATGACTGAAGATGAACCCGTAAACGTTAATCTGCTATCTCCTGGCCTCTGAGACTTGGAAATTCAGAGGAGGCGATGACGACGAATTTCTAATTTCGGCATCTAGGCTTAGGTCCCTATTTCCACTGACAGTGAGACATTCAGTTGCTGCCCCGCGCCACCAAGGTGAATTCTATCGTCTTATGTAGCTACCTTTGACAAGTCATAGTTCAATTACTCTAGCAATTTCTGAGACCCTATCGCGCGGAACCTGAACTCCATGACACAACAAGTTCTCTCATGCGCTGATCTCGTTAATCTGATATGCCGACAGTGCGATAAGGCTTCCCTCACCTCGCTAGCTCGCACTAAGCGGAACATCTCGGAAATTACTCTTGACGTTTTATGGCGTTCAATTCCAGACATTGGACCTCTCATACGTTGCATGCCCGAGGATCTTTGGGAGGAACGAGAAGAGTCTAAAAAGCGCATCGAGCTGGTAATTACTCTGCTTCCTTGTATCCGAACATGACTATTCAGTGGGCAGGCAGACATTCCGAAGATTAATTCTTTCAACTGACTGGGAGAGGTTTGAAATCAACGCTATGCGCATTAGGCAGCTCGGGGTTACAGATCCTTTTGTTACCGAATATATTCTGGACATAGACGTATACGGTGCGCTGGCTTGTGCATCTGTCGGAAGGACACCCCTACTTCCTGGCCTTGTGAGCGTTCGCTGGACACCGCAGGCTGACGTTGAATATCCACACATCGGGCTTTTCCTTTCGCAATCTATTCAAAGCTTAGCACTTGGCATAACAGGGGAAGGGGATCATGATACTTCTGTCAAAATGCGGCTGTCCCTTCTACCCCAACTGGTTTCAGCCTGCCCCCATATGTCGCACTTAATCCTGTGTAATGAACATGACCTGAGCCAGCCCCCTCGGCAAGAAATTGAACGTGCCCTTTCTGCGATAAGACAGTGGCCGTCTTTGCGCAGCTTGGAAATGGGGGGCCTCCCTGATTTATTGACGTTATGTGTTGCCAAATTTCCCGTCCTACGGAAGTTGATAGTTGACAAACCCCATGAAACTGGACGTTTGGCTGTGCCTGTGAAAGGGTTCGCCAAGCTGGAACATCTAGACATCAGATTTTCGACAGTCGAATTTTCGGCCACACTTTTCACCTGTATGTCTGGAACGCCTCTTCGGACATTGCGATTGGAGCTTGGCCGTGACCCGGAAAGTCATCAATTGTCAGAATTGTTCATGGCAATGCAACACGGCATTGCTCACAGTTCTCTACAACTTCTTCACATCAGCTATGGAGACGAAACCGTCCTTGTGGAAGGGGACCGTTCAATCACATTTGGGGTGCTGTCGCCCCTGTTAGTATTTACAGATCTCTCTGAAGTGTCCATTGAGGTCAACCACGAATTTCACATCGGCACCAAGGATTTGCAGGTCATGGCCTCGAAGTGGCCTCACCTTCAAACCTTGGAATTGATATCACTCGGACCCTCGGAATACTGGCCACAGATTACTATCAGTGATATTAAATCTCTTGTGCAACATATGCCGTCGCTGGAGAACTTGACAATATCCTTTGATGCTTCGGAAGTGTGTCTTAATGCGCAAAAGCCTGGAGGTGGTGTGCGCAACGAAAAGACCCGTACTCTTGGCGTCTTACATTCACCTATTGGCTCGCCCGGCAAGGTGGCTGCTTTTCTATCGGATATAGTCCCAAATCTGCGCTCAATTAACATATTCCAATATGATGAGGATGATGATGTCCTAAATGATTTTGAAGAATTTGAACGAAAGTGGAAAGAAGCAGAGGAATATGTTAAACTTTTCTCATTGGTACGGACGCAGGAAAGGATGAGCCAAAGTCTACGTTGAAACATGTATATTCGAGTAATGTAAAGACGCATCAGATAACGGTGGAGAAACTGAACGGGGGTAACTGCTCTTGTTCAACAGAAGCTTTGCCATACTTTGGCGAACCAGCCGTTCAACATGTTACATTGTTACACGAAACATAACGGGCTCCCCAAGTTGACTGTTAGAATGCGTGAATGTGCCTCTGAGTCAGTGGCTCGCTAGTTTCGCGGTGGCTACACCTGGGCCTGAGTTTCATTTGCCATTAAGCCTGCCCTGATAGCCGCCCGTCACATTAATTTGTTGGCCTTCCCATCCGTTTGGCAGGCTGAGCACGTATTCAACAGATTTCCAAAAGGCAGGACCGCCGGGTGAGGTTCTTTGATGTAGGTTTTGGTGGAGGCATAGAGGTAGTTGAGAAAATCTGCGAGGATTCGTTCCGCTGTCTTGTTCGATGGCAATAAAGGAATATCATCGTCATGGATGTGGGACGAAGCCAGTGCCTTGGGGCGCAAATAAAGTTTCGAACCTAGTATAATTAACACCACTCATCGCCGTCGTTGTCATTGTTACCGCGTACCATTCAACTCTGATATCTTCTGCTTCCTCCAGAAAATTATCCTGAGTGGCTTTAGCACCCACTGCGCGAACATTGGCCTCTTTGTCGTAGGACAAGTTGGGATTTTGGAATCCCCACCGACTCTCTGCTTTGCTGGAAACCGAGTATTGGATAGGGTTGTATGCAGAGAACCTGAAAGAGGCGTGTACCCAGCCACTCCGTGTATTTCTGGCACAATATTGGGGTCCAATAACGCATAGGAGACACCGCTGTAGCATTTTAGCCCCCTGAAAACGGACCTCGCTGTTCTGGCGCCAAGAGAGCAGCGTGACTGAGGTGATGATAGCACAGGGTCTGGCTCAGACAGGAATCTACTCAGATCAACCGAAGTATATGTTCCGAGGCCACATGTTCAAGGCCGTTACTGCCCACACAACTGAATAAATATCTGACTGTAATCAGACAGAAACAGAATTGGTTTTTTCCCCAATTACCTGATGAGTATGATGCTCAGAACTTTTACAAAGACAAACGAGTGATCCCAAGATCAGCTGAAATCCGATACTGCGCATCTTCTGGCGAAGTTGGAGGTAAGGATTGTATGTAATTAATAGAGTCGAGCATCGAAGAGGCAAGTACATCCATGAGGGGCTGAAGATCTGGCGTAGTTTGTGCCTAGAAACATGGAGTTTCAAGTCGTTCGATCATTTACTTCCACAATAGCTTACTTTGAATATAGCCTGCAAGTATTCCTCCCGCTTGTGTGCACGGACATTGATGAAAGGGTAGCCAGCGTGAATGAGTGGCAGTGATGCAAGCAGGCGGGAAACACGGCCATTCCCATCCTGAGGTTTTCGGTGCATTTTATGAAATACGGTGAAAGGACACTCACTGTGAAAGGGTGGATACGTGCAAATGTAGCGTGAATCCAGGCGGCCACCGCAAACGGAGAGATGTCCTTCTCTTCCAGGAAACTCTGCAAACATACCTCAAAGATGATTTTTAAAAAATGGGGAAGCCACTTGCCCTCATCATGCCCACAAACAAGTTCATCTCAGACGGCACCATTGATTGATACGTATACTGCACGATCTTCTCGGGTGCCATGCTCGTAGTGATAAGACGCTTGCGGTAGACACCAGGGTGCGTCAGGTAAAATATTGTATTCTCCCCGTCCTACAGAGAGATAGATTCATTTTCGTTGCTAGATACTAATAGGAGACATACATAGTGTGACCCGATTCTGCTTGACTGCACAGCAATTTTATGTATCTGACAGATAGTATCTTCATTTAATTGACTGGGATTTTTGATAAAATTTGTCAAGAAATTGAGGCACTACGCAATTTCAGGCTCGATATGGCCAACCAAACATCTACTAACTCACTTTCTGCAGATCCCCCAGAATGGAAACAATTTTTTGCGGTTCTTGGACACCTTCTGCCCTGACACGATCGATGGCTCCAGTGTAAAATCCAACTTTCACAAGGCGTGGAAGAGATTCGCCTCCAAGCGCAAAAACCTTCTCGATTTCGTTTGTCTCTATGCAAAGAAGACGAGCATAGCGACTAGACATTATACCCGTGCTGTCTTCAGAAAGCAGCCTGTCCCAAGCAGACTTGATCATCGAGGCTCCCGACGCATCGGAAAAGCTATAATGACCGATCTCTTTCGGAGGAGCCCAGGGAGAAACAATCACACCATCGGGAGGGTTAGCCCATTCATCATCTATAAATCGTTTCTACCAAGTCACAAGCGATATTCGAACGGGAACGATACCTTCTTCGGTCTCAAGGTTCTAAGGGAAAGAAAACCCGGTTAGTGTCTAGTGATGGTATTTACGAAAGGAGATTTCGTTACCTTAACATACGCTCGAAGACCCTCTACATATCGCGCAAATTTCTCGTCCTGGAGCGGTGAAAGCAGGCGTAGAGCCTTCTCGAATTGTTCTAGTGCTCCGTGAATATCTTCGAGTAAGAGGTAGGCTTTCCCAAGTCTGGCAATCGCGAAGGGCCAGTCCGGGTAGGTAACATTGAGATTCTCGATTTTGTCTAGATACAGCTGAGGTTCAGCCGATTTCTCCGTGATGGAGTGCAAGTTCCGCTGCCATCTGGTGCTTAGTTTCTGATCACATTTGTCCTGCATCCGACGTGCGCAAGGATTAGTTGTGGCCATGTAGAAGCTACTATACGTACTAGAGGACCACCTGAAGTCCAATCGGGCTTGAATGCGTAGAACATATCGAGATGGTTGAGTTACGGCAACAGGGAGTGAACGTTTAGCGTTTGCCGAATGTTCCGGTCCCCGGTTGGTCACCGGTACTGAATGGCACTTGTCAGGAATGGGCCACCGCTCTGCAAGGCCGTGACTAGTACTCATCGCGTTCTCTCATGCCCTGACCTAGTTAATCTGATATGCGGACAATGCGATAAAGCTACTCTCACCTCGCTAGCTCGCACTAAGCGGGACATCTCAGAAATTACTCTTGACGTTTTATGGCGTTCAATTCCGGACATTGGACCTCTCATACGTTGCATGCCCGAGGATCTTTGGGAGGAACGAGAAGAGCCTGGAAAATGTATCAAGCTGGTAATTACTCTGCTTCCTTGTATCCGTTCGGTTCGTTCATTGGACAGGCAGACACTCCGAAGATTAATTCTTTCAACCGACTGGGAGAGGTTTGAAATCAACGCTATGCGCATTAGGCAGCTCGGGGTTACGGACCCTTCAGTTATCGAATATGTTCTGGGCATAGACGTATACGGTGCGCTGGCTTGTGCATCTGTCGGAAGGACACCCCTACTTCCCCGCCTTGTGACCATTCGTTGGACACCACAGGCTGATGTTGAATATCCATACATCGGGCTTTTCCTCTCATCATATATTCAAAGCTTAGCCCTTGACATAACAGGGAAAAGCGATCCAGCTACTTCTGTCAAAGTGCGGCTCTCTCTTCTACCCCGACTGGTTTCAGTCTGCCCCCATATCTCGCACTTAACCCTGTGCAATAAATATGGCCTAAACAAGCCGCGGCGGCAAGAAATTGAAAATGCCCTTTCTGCGATAAGACAGTGGTCATCGTTGCGCAGCTTGGAAATGGGGGGCCTCCCTGATTTATCGACGTTATGCGTTGCTAAATTTCCCGTCCTACGAAAGTTAGTAGTTGGGAATCCCCATGAGACTACAGAAGAATGGTTGACTAGCGGGGAACTGTTGGCTATGCGTGCAAAAGGGTTCACAAAGCTGGAACATCTAGACATCAGATTTTCGACAGTCGAATTTTTGGCCAGGCTTTTTAGCTGTATGTCTGGAACGCCTCTTCGGACATTGCGATTGGAGTTTGGCCGTGACCCCGAAAGAAACCAATTGTCAGAGTTGTTCATGGCAATGCGACGCGGTATTGCTCACAGTTCTCTACAACATCTTCGGATCAGCTACGATAGGAGCAGAACCGAACTCGTGCAAGAAGACCGTTTCATTACGCTTGCAGAGCTGTCGCCTCTGTTAGCATTTACATATCTCTCAGAAGTGTCCATTGCAATCAACTACGACATTTGCATCGGCACCGAGGATTTGCAGGTCGTGGCCTTAAAATGGCCTCATCTTCAAACCTTGGAATTCATATCACTCAGACCCTCGGACTACTGGCCACAGATTACTATCAAAGATGTTGTGCGACATTTCCCGTCGCTGGAGAACCTGACAATATCCTTTGATGCTTCGGAAGTGTGTCTTACTAATGCGGAAAGGCCTGGAGATGGTGTGCGCAACGAGAAGCTCTGTAATCTTGGCGTCTTACGTTCACCTATTGACGAACCCGGCAATGTGGCTGCTTTGCTATCGGATATAGTACCAAATCTGCGCTTGATTGACGTATTCCAATACGATGAGGGTGATGTTCCAAATGACTTTGAAGAACTTGAACGAAAGTGGAAAGAAGCAGAGCGATATGTTGCACTTTTCTCATTGGTACGGATGCAGGAAAGGATGGGCCAAAGTTTACGTTGAAATGTGTATATTCGAGTAATGTACGGACACGTCAGATAACGTTGGAGAAACTGAACGAGGGTGGTTAAACTGCTCTTGTTCGGTGTTCGGCCACTCTCACTCTCTTGTTGTGTGGGCTGGGCTTAAGACCTCCAGGTCGACCAAACGCACGTAGGTGACTAACCTATTACTATATAGAATTAGCAGTTTTAGCGCTATATTGCTGGAGATAATGAAGCATTTGGTATGCCGCATTGAGCTGATGATTATTCCCAGGAAACAGACTATCATTATCAATTACTAGATTTAAAATAGCATCATACTACATTCCATCATGATAGAACAACGTCGCGCTATTCATATCTCATTTGAGAACCTCTCCCGCGTCGACGGCACGGCCAGATTCGCTTTTGGTGAGCAGATGCGAGTACAAATCTACAGCCAGAAGCTGACTGTTGCCTGCGACAGGCAAAACCGCCGCGCTCGCCTCGGTATCCGGGCCCATTGAAGCCCGCCTGTCAGCAGAAAACCCATCTCAGGCAACGTTCGACGTACACTTGAGACCTCTTTCTGGTGTGCCAGCGACAGATGCACGCGCGTTGGCCTCGTCAATCCGATCGGCGCTCCTTCCTTCTCTTATCCTTACACACCACCCACGTACGCTCATCCAGCTCGTGCTGCAGGCTCTTTCTTCCCCAGCGTATTCCCAGTCGTATTGGATACAGCACACACAAGCACAGAGTAAACCGACTCTCGCGGGGATAGGCGCAGATCATGCGCTTGCAGCAGCGTTTGTGAACGCAAGCACACTTGCGTTGCTCAAGGCGGGCTCTGTACCTATGCGCGGAACAGTTGCAGCGGCGTCTGTCGGTCTCTCTTCGACTGGCGAGCTTATCGTTGATCCAAGCGAAGATCAACTAATGGACCTGACTGCTTCGGGCTGCTTTGCCTTCCTTTTTGCCGATCAAGATGCTCAATGTGTATGGTCAAGCTGGAAAAATGCTCCCGCTTCTAATGGGAGAGGAGTCACGGGAATTGTTATCAGTCAGGCAAGAGAGCTGGCTTGCACGGAGGCTAGGGCAATACGGGACGAGATGAAGCGTCAGATCGTCAACATGGGTAAAAAGGAGCAGATTCGGATTCCTTCTCCACCGATTAAACACGAAAAAGTACAGAAAGTACATGCCATGGAATCTGAGGACGATGACAAGATGGAAATTTAGTTGTCACATTCAATTCTATCGAGGTCCAGTTGAACTTCCACCACAATTCTCATCGCTTCTTCGCTGGTGATCCCATAGCCTCCTCTCATGCCTTTCTCTTCAACCCAAATGTAACCCTACCCCTCTCCTTCTCACCCACAGGTGTTCCAGCCTGGGAGGCTGGCGCCTCAACTCCTGCCGCGGACGATATCCTGGAGAATCCTGCCTTGGTGCAGGTGATGCACCCGCGCTTCCGCCCGGTACAGGACTACCTCCATTCGACAGCGACTGCACTGGCACCTAGCGGCCTCCGCTACCTTCTGTGCCGCGTGCCTACTTTCTTTCTTTTTCTTCTTTTTCTTCTGTTTCTCCGTTTTGCCTTTTGCCAACGGCTGAACATCTATATAGTCGCCATCTTGTGGAACAGCACCACATTGTGCGTGAGATGTAGCTGAGTAGTGTAAATGATGACACGTACCCTCTATTACCAACGGACAATACAAAATGTGCTTGTCCCGTTTTTTCTTGTTTCTGCTGGAATGCCTTATTCATACTTAGCGGGGTATCACCACTAGCCATTGCGAGTTGCTTCTTCCCTCTGCAATCATTTCCAGCCGTTTCTCCGTCTTCATCTTCCCCGATCCCTTTCCGTGGAACTTGTGCGACAATGCTTTCCACGCTTCTTTGGGTGTCAATGTCATGTCCCGACCAAATTCATCGTAATAAACGATATTGATATCAGGCCTGTAATTCTTAAATGCATCGAGGTTTTCACGGGCTTCATGCTGGTCTCGAGGCCGGTTCTCGTATTCCCGTTGAGCTTGGTCTTTATTGCCACCACGCGATTGCATTTTTTCCAAATCCCGCCGTGCTACCCTTCTCCGCTGTTCTGCCAGCCGCGACTGAATTTTCTCTCGCTCCGTTTGGTTGGCAGAAGGAGCCGCAAGAATCCCTTGTTTCCGCAGGATATTAAGGGTCGAGGTTTAACCACGATGGAAATAAGGCCGACAGAGCGAACGAGTTCCGCGGTATCATCAAAGGTCAGGCCAGATTCGTACTCCTCTTCTTGGGCGTCCTCCGCTACATCCAAGGTCAGTAAAGTTTCTAGATGCGTGGCTAGTTAGCACGAACTCTTTTGTGCAAGTTGTTCTGGTGTAAACTTCTTTGTTTTATGTAGCTTTGCTCGTCGTAAATGCGTCAAAGCCGATTTAAGTTCATCGTCGTCCACGAAATTCACATTGAAGTCGTGCTCCCGTTCAACAGGAACGATTGGTTTCTCGTCGACATCCATTTCGTCCCCATTAGGCTTCTCATCCGCCTCTGTAAGGAATTCTGCACGATGGACGCTCCTTCAACATAATTAGTTGAGAACGTACGAAAGTGACAGAAACATACCCCGAGTATTTTGAATCCGACATTCAGAGTCAGATGATTCAACGTTCTCTAAACACATAATTGAAGGGGTCGTTAGAGTGATGGAAAGTTGGGGTGGTGCACATCAGACTTATTGACTGCTGCTGCTTGTTGCATCTCGTCATCTTTCTTTACTTTGGTTGAAGTGACGGAACTGCCAATCAACGTAAAAAACTGGAGAGATTCGGAGAGAATAGAGAACTTACGACTTCCAGAGTAACTTCCAAAAGCTCGTCATACTTTGGGCTCGTTCCTGCGCTTTTTCATCGTCTATTTTCTTCTTGATGTACTCGAGCAGTACTGATATCCCACTATGGTCCTCTGGAGGGCACACATGGCAGGCGCAGCGAGCCAAAGTCGTGTCGCCTTTTGTCACGGGATTGATGCGGTCTGATCAGAATCAGATGCCTTGCGCCCATGGACAACCGATCCTCGTCCACTGCAGCAAAGAAATCGAAGAAAAGCGGAGGCTTAAAAAAATTCTTTCGAGATAGGATTAAGTAAGCGACCCAAATCACTAACTGACGCCTCTGCTAGCCAGTTAAATTCGACGCGGGTTTCTGTCTCTTCAGCATCTAGCGCTCACGATCTTGTTCCAGGAAATAACACAGGAAGTGCAGAGCCAACAGCTTCCGGTAAGTATGTTAGCGTCATCTACGACCACTCAACCTCCCTCGTATCAAGGTGAGATTACAATGCGCTGAATGTTCACATCTAAGAGATTGACCTCGGACACGTCTCAAAGGGCACGGCAGCGAAACCAGTCTTGCTTCGACTCCTGCCATATGTAGTTCAACATCCCTCTCTTCAGCACCCGGCACCTCGGGAAACAAATCTTCAACCGTGGCGGATCGTCAAGCGCAAGACTCCTTCCCGAAATCGACTGCCAAAGATATACTTGCAGTCGCTTGGACCAGTATGGAAATGTTGCTCAAGAAGGTCGAGGGATGTCTCTGTGGAACCTATGCGAAGGTGCCCATTGCCGCTCTCAACGCCATCATCGACATAAAAAATGTACATTGTCAGTCTCAATGGACCACACACTTACTGACTCTCTGCTTCAGGCGGTTAAAGACAACAAGGGCGCCATCGAAACGCTCATCATACAGACGGCCGAAAGACTCCTCGCCGTGGATAAGGCCGTGGACCAAGGTATCCCCGACTCTGCAAAGCCACGAATGACGGACTTCGCCAGGTAGGCCATTCAGTTACCAAAATCAGAGACAATAACCAATGTGCTTGCAGGATCCTTCGGGATGAAATCCGCCGGCTAGAGCAAATGGCGTCGAAATGGACACTTGTACGGGTATTAGAGAACGAAGCAGACAGGAAGGCCATAGAGGACATATTCAGACGGATTGATGAAGCCACGAAGACTTTCCAGGTCAACCCAAACCTCTTATCAGATTAACAACTTGCTCATCCGTCACATCCAGCTCGACATCGCCTGGACCACCGAGAGACAGGTGAATATTATACTCTCTGAAATCAAGGTAAATATCAAAATCTTCTACTAGGACGAGCACTGATCATCCACCAGCTAATGCAGCCTCTTGACCGTGTTCGCGCTCGGAAGGCGATCTACAACGCAGACTTGGGGGCTGGGGCGGCAGTGACCCGCGAATCATGCACCGAAGAAACGCGCGAGGAAATTCGAAAGAGTATAATTGCATGGGCCAACTCGCCGGACGGTCCACCTGTCTTCTGGCTGACCGGCGAAGCTGGCTCCGGCAAGACGACCATCGCATATACTATTGCCCAATACTTCGACAGGCTTGAGAAGAAAGAACATGCTGAACGGCACACCGTCTTGGGCGGCAACTTTTTTTGCTCCCGCCAATTTGAAGAGACAAGACGACATATCCACATTATTCCTACCCTTGTATACCAGCTCGCTCGAAAGTCGGGATCGTACGCCCACGCATTGCACGAATCGGACAAGTTCGACTCGGTCGACAAGTTGACCGAGCAGATGGAGGACCTCTTTGTTGGTCCATGGCAGCATTCCGAACCCCAACGTCATGCGGAGCTCCCACCTTACCTCATCGTCGTTGACGCATTGGACGAGATCGAGGCCGATGGAGGGTCTACGTTTCTCCAAGATATAATCAAGTCAATCAACCGAGGTCACCTACGAGGAATCAAGTTTCTTGTCACAAGCCGACCAGACCCTCGTGTCGTCGAACTCTGCAAGCGCGAGCCCTTCTCGTCCAACGCTATCTATCGCCTGCAAGATGTGCCGGTTGAGCGTGTAGGATCAGACATCATCAAGTATCTGCGTGTCAAGCTTCCAAACTTCGTGGGCAAGCCAGAAGAACTGAAGACCATGGCACAGCTGGCGGACGGTCTTTTTATTTCCGCCGCAACCATCGTGAGATATTTGACACCACGTCCACGAATCACAGTAGATGAGCAGTGCAAACTACTGAGCAAGCTGCAATCACCTTCAGCGAGTGATGCACGACAACCGTTACTCATTGATGAGCTATACCAGCAAATCCTGCGTGATGCCTTTTCTGGTCTCGACGACGACCTCTTCAATTCTCGTCTGCGCATCCTCCATACCTTCCTCTGTACATCCGAACGCACATCGGCATCTCTTGCTGCTGCCCTCCTCTCTGAATCTGAAGCAGTTGCAATCGCCGTCTTGAACGAACTTTACGCAGTTCTCTATTGCAAAAATGATCAGGTCCTTTGGTACCACGCATCATTTCCCGACTTCATCTTCAGTCAGACACGATCAACATTCGAGCTCGACGGTCGTCGGATTTCCATGTCAATTGACAAGGCTCACCACCATGCTCTTCTCACAAAATGTTGCTTCGATGTCATGAAGTCACTGCGTTTCAATATCGGTGACATCCCATCGTCGTTTGTGCTCGATGCTGAGGACCCAGAGCTGGCGAAGCGGATTGACACGAATATCAAAGCTGTTGTGAGGTACGCCTCTCGGTACTGGGCTCATCATTTGGCCCTGACCGATGAAACGAACGGTGGTGGCCAGGACCTCCATGATTGTATCACAGGCTTTCTGCGTATCCGGATTCTGTTCTGGATCGAGGCGATGAACCTACTTGGATCCAGTGGTCAGTGTACCACAATGCTTCAACGTGCGCGCGAGTGGGTCTTGAAGGTGGGATGCTGTCGCTTCGGATGCACAGTTTCTAACGCTGGTCAGTCAGAACGCGAACAGGCAATCGGAACTTGCTGCCAACATTGCTGAAGCAGCGAATTTCGCTACTTACTTCAGTGCAAATCCACCAGCTTTGTCTACACCACACCTGTACATCTCAGCATTGGCAACCTGGTCGACAGGGTCCACGCTCTCTCAACAATGGAGAGAGCAGTTCCCTCACATCCCTTCCTTCACTCATAGGAAGGCCACTGACGTGCCACTGATGGCTATACAAACCGGAAATGCCAATTCATCTGTCGCCTTCTCTCATGACGGCGTGCGCATCGTCTCTGGCTCATATGACGGCTCAGTGCGTGTGTGGGATGCCTCGACTGGGGCTGAGCTGAAGGTGCTCAACGGCCACACCGGGATAGTCTCTTCCGTCGCCTTCTCCCCTGATGGCACGCGCATCGTCTCGAGCTCATATGACGAGTCAGTGCGAGTGTGGGATGCCTCGACTGGGGCTGAGCTGAAGGTGCTCAATGGCCACACCGAGCGTATCTTTTCCGTCGCCTTCTCCCCTGATGGCATGCGCATCGTCTCTGGCTCATATGACCATTCAGTGCGGGTGTGGGATGCCTCGACTGGGGCTGAGCTGAAGGTGCTCTATGGCCACACTGGGCCCGTCTTTTCCATCGACTTCTCCCCTGATAGCACGCGCATCGTCTCTGGCTCAGGCGACAACTCAGTGCGGGTGTGGGATACTTCGACTGGAGCTGAGTTGAAGGTGCTCAATGGCCGCATCAGGGGCGTCTATTCTGTCGCCTTTTCCCCTGATGGTACACGCATTGTCTCTGGCTCAGATGACAGGTCAGTGCGGGTGTGGGATGCCTCAACTGCGGCTGAGCTGAAGGTGTTTAATGGCCACACCGACACCGTCAATTCCATTGCCTTCTCCCCTGATGGCACGTACATTGTCTCCGGCTCAGATGACTGCTCAGCCCGGGTGTGGAATGCCTCGACTGGGAGTGAGCTGAAGGTCCTCAATGGCCACACCGAGCACACCTTTTCCGTCGCCTTCTCCCCTGATGGCACGCGCATTGTCTCCGGCTCATATGATAAGTCAGTGCGAGTGTGGGATGCCTCGATTGGGGCTGAGCTGAAGGTCCTCAATGGCCACACCAGGCCTGTCTTATCCGTCGCCTTCTCCCCTGATGGCACGCACATCGTCTCTGGCTCATCTGACAAGTCAGTGCGGGTGTGGGATGCCTCGACTGGAGCTGAGCTGAAGGTGCTCAATGACCACACCAGGTTCATCTTATCCGTCGCCTTCTCTCCTGATGGCACGCACATCATCTCTGGCTCATCCGACAAGTCAGTGCGGGTGTGGGATGCCTCGACTGGGGCTCAGTTGAAGGTGCTTAATGGCCATACCGGGTCCTTTTCTTCCGTCGCCTTCTCCCCTGATGGCATGCGCATTGTCTCTGGCTCGTATGATAACTCATTGCAGGTGTGGGACGCCTCGACTGGGGCTGAGTTGAAGGTGCTCAATGGCCACACCGAGCCTGTCAAGTCCCTCGCCTTCTCCCCTGATGGCACATGCATTGTCTCTGGCTCAGACGACAACTCAGTGCGGGTGTGGGATGCCTCGACTGGGGCTGAGCTGAAGGTGCTCCATGACCAAACCGATTGTGTCTCTTCTGTTTCCTTCTCCCCTGACGGCACGCGCATCGTCTTTGGCTCAGACGACAACTCAGTGCGAGTGTGGGATGCCTCGACTGGGGCTGAGCTGAAGGTGCTCCATGGTCACACCGAGCGCGTATTTACCGTCGCCTTTTCCCCTGATGGCACGCGCATCGTCTCTGGCTCAGATGACAACTCAGTGCGGGTGTGGGATGCCTCAACTGGGGCTGAACTGAAGGTGCTCCGTGGCCAAACCGATCGTGTCTCTTCCGTTTCCTTCTCCCCTGACGGCACGCGCATTGTCTCTGGCTCATTTGACAACTCTATGTGGGTATGGGATGCCTCGACTGAGCCTGTACCAAATTTTCACACAGATTCGGTCAATTCCATTACCTCCCCAACTGATAGCACCTGCATTACCTTGGATGAATAACCTGCAAAGTTGTGTCGTGCTTACCCTGCTTGGATTACTGATACCCAAACCCACTGGATCCTTTCGGTCCTTGACGATTATCGGCTCATGTGGGTGCCACAGCTGGCTTATCCATACAGTATCATTATCATTTCCCGCAAAGGGTCCGCCTTTATTAACTTTCAAGATTGCATGATTGGTCATGATTGGGCTGGTTGTTACAGAGCATTGTAGTTTGTAAACGTCCTGTATTTATGTGATAGCTCTACATTCAACTTTCGTTTGTGAATATGCCAGGTCGAGTTAAGCTACACTGCAACGACTGACTCTAGGAAATAAAACGAAAAAAAAAGTCGTAAAACCAATGTGTCTTTGTTTCTCATCTTCTTTCTGCGCTGGTCAAATCGATGGGCGACGGCGGGGCACCAAATTCGATGTCAAAAGCGGGAATGAAGAAAAAAGTCGTGTTTGCACATCTTCGCTTTCTTTAGCTTTGTTACCGCTAAACGTTGTAGATATCACTCCGGGTAATCATCATTAAGTCGACGTGGGCGACGGCGGAGTCGATGACGGAAACAATAGAAGTTGGTAACGAGATGGTCTGGAGCGTAGTGACCTGTCTAATTTATCTTGAATTCTTGACCTCTGGAGCTCCTGATTCATTGCTGGACAGATCATTCCACTGCGAAAGCTACTATTAGGATCGGTTAACGGAGAGTGCACTAGTGAAAAATATGATTTATCGATGACTCGACGGCGTCGCTAACCTCTTTTAGGTCTTCTGGTGTCACGGCGCGGCAATAGAAATGGCTTGGACGCGCGCCCTGGCCAGGCACGTCGTCCGATCGGGATGACGGGAGCTCGTTGGCTGTTCACGGTTCTTTTTTTTCTCTTCGTCTTTTTCCCCAGTTTCTTCTTACAATACCTTTACGACGCTCGTAGATAGTTCCCAGGGGAAAACGTGCACCCTTATCGTGGGCCCTGGGCTTAAGACCTCCGGGTCGACAACGACGTCTGTCGGTCTCTCTTCGACGGGCGAGCTTATCGTTGATCAAAGCGAAGATCAACTAATAAACCTGACTGCTTCGGGCTGCTTTGCTTTTTGCCGATCAAGATGCTCAATGTGTATGGTCAAGCTGGAAAAATGTTCCCGCTTCTAATCACGGATTGTTATCAATCAGGCCAGATAGCTGGCGTGCATGGAGGCTGGGACAAGATGAAGCGCCAGATCGTCAACACAGGTAAAAAGGAGCAAATTCGCATCCTTCTCCACCGATTAAACACGAAAAAGTACAAAAAGTACATGCCATGGAATCTGAGGACGATGACAAGCTGGAAAGATAGTTGAACTTTCACCATTCTCATCGCTTCTTCGCTGGTGATCCCATAGCCTCCTCTCCTGCCTTTCTCTTCAATCCAAATGTAACCCTACTCCTCTCCTTCTCACCCACAGGTGTTCCAGCATGGGAGGCTGGCGCCTCAACTCCTGCCGCAGACGATATCCTGGAGAATCCTGGCCTTGGTGCAGGTGATGCACCTGCGCTTCCGCCCGGTACAGGACTGCCTCCATTCGACAGCGGCTGCACTGGCACTGGTGTCATTCCACCCAGTGGCATGAACGCAGCGGCCTCCGCTGCCTTCTGTGCCGCGTGCTTACTTTCTTTCTTTTTCTTCTGTTTCTCCGTTTTGCCTTTTGCCAGCGGCTGAACATCTATATAGTCGCCATCTTGTGGAACAGCACTACATTGTGCATGAGATGTAGCTGAGTAGTATAAATGATAACACGTACCCTCTATTACCAACGGACAATACAAAATGTGCTTGTCCCGTTTTTTCTTGTCTCTGCTGGAATGCCTTATTCATACTTAACGGGGTATCACCACTAGCCATTGAGAGTTGCTTCTTCTCCTCTGCAATCTTCTTCAGCCGTTTCTCCGTCTTCATCTTCCCCGATCCCTTTCCGTGGAACTTGTGCGACAATGCTTTCCACGCTTCTTTGGGCGTCAACTCCCGACCAAACTCATCGTAATAAACGATGTTGATATCAGGCTTGTAATTCTTAAATGCATCGAGGTTTTCACGGGCTTCATGCTGGTCTCGAAGCCGGTTCTCGTATTCCCGTTGAGCTTGGTCTTTATTGCCACCACGCGATTGCATTTTTTCCAAATCCCGCCGTGCTACCCTTCTCCGCTGTTCTGCCAGCCAAAGGTCACGTTGCAACTGAATTTTCTCTCGCTCCGTTTGGTTGGCAGAAGGAGCCGCAAGAATCCCTTGTTTCCGCAGGATATTAAGGGTCGATGCCATGCCAGATCCGTATGTTTGCTCGGCTGATGTTCCAGTACCGTCCTCGCCACCATCTTGCGTCGCCGTTGTCGCTTCTTCTTCCTCCGTCTTCTTAATGGCACTTTCAAGTTCATTTAAGATAGCCATCTCATCGTCTTCGTCCTCCTCGTCTTTGACAACCACTTCACCTGCTTCCAGCTCCTCCACCACTTCATCTCCAGGCGCCATAGATGCATCCCGTGACATTGACCGTTGGTTCGCGTCTTCTTCCATGCCAGCTGTTTTCAATTCTTTCGGCTCGGGTTTAACCACGATGGGAATAAGGCCGACAGAACGAACGAATTCCGAGGTATCATCAAACGTCAAGCCAGATTCGTACTCCTCTTCTTGGGCATCCTCCTCAACCTTGATACCATTCATTGCCTCTTCCTCTTCTTGTGCCCGCTGCTCTGCAACTACATCTAGGGTCAGTAAAGTTTCTAGAAGTGTGGCTAGTCAACACGAACTCTTTTGCGCAAGTTGTTCTGGTGTCAACTTCTTTGTTTTATGTAGCTTTGCTCGTCGTGAACGCGTCAAAGCCGCTTGGAGTTCGTCGTCGTCCACGAAATTCACATTGAAGTCGCGCTCCCGTTCAACAGGAACGATTGGTTTCTCGTCGACATCCATTTCGTCCCCATTAGGCTTCTCATCCGACTCTGCAGGCATTCTGCGCGATGGACGCTTCTTCTTAGTCTATAACATATTTAATTGGGAACGTACGAAAATGATAGAAACACACCTTAGGTTTTTTGAATCCGACATCACCTTCCTTCAGATAGTCAGATGATTCAACGTTCTCTATGAAGGGGGAGTCGTTAAAGTGATGGAATTGGGGTAGTGCAAATTATACTCACTGATATAGTCTATCGACAGGAGAGACTTATTGACTGCTGCTGCTGCTTGTTGCATCTCTTCATCTTTCTTTACTTTGGTTGAAATGACGGAACCGCCTAATCTGAAGCCCTGCCAACGACATAAAAACCACGGCGCGAAGAGAGAAGAGAACTTACGACTTCCCGAGTACCTTCCAAAAACTCGTCATACTTTGACAAAACTGTTCTCTTCATGCCTAGGTTCCCCTCAGCAAATTCCTCGTCATCGTAGCCAGTATAATCGCGTTTCTTAATCTTGAGTTCCTGGTTCTTTTTGTCTCTTTCTGCCT
Organism: Amanita rubescens; assembly: GCA_015039365.1. Lineage (NCBI taxonomy): Eukaryota > Fungi > Basidiomycota > Agaricomycetes > Agaricales > Amanitaceae > Amanita > Amanita rubescens. Next base: position 832,983 of record WION01000006.1, read on the forward strand.
CTGCCATCTCAATATTATGTAGCTCATCCTCTGTTCGTCCATAAGAAGATTATTAAGATGATGAAAGTTTTAACTTGCCTTCGTTATCCAGGATGCGGCTATCTTTCAGTGTAAGTATTCGAGCGTCGCCTTCGTTCAGCTCGTCGAAGTCATGGCTAACCTTTAGCCCTTCAAGATCACCTATGCGAGAACCGTTAGCATAGACCGATCATCCGACTCGTAACGTGTTGCTCACGCTCAGTGTACTCTCGACCTTCAAACACCTTATCCATCTGCTCCAACTCCTCCTGACGCTTCTGAGCCAGCTCTTTTTCCCGCTTCTTGCTTCTTTTAAGCCATTTTAAGGCACTGCCGGCGTCGCCATCTGCATCACCAAGAGTCGCACCTTTAAGCGATGCGTTGAGTTCCCGGCGATTTCGCACCCTGAGAAAGTGGACGTGTGAGCATCATTGCTCTCTTTCTTCACAGTCAAAGACAAGTGGGCCTAAGACGCCCATAGGCGAAGATGGAAGTGACTGTGATTTGCGAGGAAGAAAGGTACTCACTTTGCAATGCCATCAGCAATACGCCTATAGAAAAACAGAAAACATTAGTCGCTACAAAGTGGAGGCTGATAGGTTCCATACTTTGTCTCCCGTTCCTTTGCTTCTGCCTCTCGATGATTGGCATAGTTTCGCGCAGCCTGCTGTTCTTTGTCATCTGCAGGAGCCTTGTCTTCTGTGAGAGGTTTGAGGCCAAGAGAGATACGAATCTTATTGGTCTCTTCAAGACTTATGCTCTCTTCCATCGACATGATGAGCGGGGACAGAGAAACGAGTACGGCGATTACGTGATGCAGTGTTCCGTATTTGGACATGTTGTGCAACAGTAGCATTCTTTCCTGTCAAGTCCGAGCCAGCAATGGCAAGCATAACTGGTCCCTTCAGGTCGACTTACCGTTACCTCGTGAGTTCATAAATGGATCAGAGATTGTGAGATAGAAATAACACGACAATCTAGCAACGTCAAGCCCATGAGAATCCTGTTATTTTCTACTCTGTAATAATTGGTACAATTGGCCCAGTTTTGGTCGTCACGGTGCCTCCAATTCGCGAGAGATGGGGCTACAGACCTGCAGAGATGGTGCCGACGAGTTATCCCCGTACGCCAATTCTATGTTAGCTGCAATACCTGATTCTGACTGACGTTATGGTTCGTAGTTCCCAGGGGGCCACGGACACCTGTACAAGGCTATGAGGATGAGTAGAAAACCAATGGATTATTTCGCGCAATTATAGACGGCGTTGAACATGATTACCATGGATTCGTATCCTATACACCGCGCCCGACCACTCCGGAGCGCACAATGTCAGAGAAGGTTTTAAGTAACCATAACCATTACCTCCGGAAGCATGAAAAAAGTAACGTACAACTTTCGAAGGCCAAAAGATGGATGAATGAGGCGACTCTCAGTCAACGCGCTCATTTCCAAATTCTAACTTGGGCGCGTTAAAAATGCAACAAGTATATATATGCGCGTATGCGTATACGTGGAACAAATATAGTGAGGCCATCAGAACTGGCACACTTAACCATGCTGCTATGGGCTTCGTCGCAGCGTGCCTCATATATCTTGCAATATGACTTTCCGATTTAGATCTGCGAAAGTTATAATAATAATGATCAAATGATCAGCTAGCCATGAGAATGTTATTGAATTGAACATTACGGGACTCCGTATGACCAGAGTGGTCGTTGTTCGTTCATCGTTAAACGTGTAAGGACTGCCGTATCCAGGAACTGTATTCAAGCTCATATGCTTATCTCATGGGAAATCGCTTCTAATGCCATCCTATTCTCGCAAAGAAACAAGTTTCGTCTTCCCGTCGACGGCGGATCTCCGAGTCGTAGATCCGAAACGGGCAATATGGCATCCCCTGTCCAATATGACAAACTTTCCATACGTTCAACGGCACTTGATTCCTCCGATGATATTGCCAGTAAAATCCCACTGACGGGCGCACATGGTGATTGAACTTAGATCACTGATCATAACTTACCGTTTTCGAACCTGGTCTTACCCAGGGCGTCCGTCCACAATCCATTATGGGCGACTTGAAGTACAAGAGGTCAGTTGTGAAGCGCCTGTGTCTGGATTGACGTTGATACCTATCGTCGAGGAAAGTCGACTCAGCTAGATCGGCCACAGACTGAAAAGAACGATCTATCATTGGACTTCATCAATGGCACAATGAAGTTGAGATTCAAGAATGTAAGTGCCCATTATCTCCTTTCGTTCAATCTATGGCTTCCTTTAATAACACTGACACTTGATCAATGTACCTATCATAACTAAACAATTCCAGATTCAAAATAAGCCCCGATATAAATGACATGAGGCCACTGCGGAGCTACTACTCACCGTCCCCCATTGTCTTCGATGTCTTCAACCCCTGTGGTGTACCGACGTGATGTTTTCAAACGTCCAAGGATATTTGAGATTTGGGAGCAGTACAGAAGTCGGCCTGGCGTGCACTACGTCATGGAGCTCTTCGCTGAAGCAGTGAGTAAAAAAAATATCATTCCCGTATATGTTCATGGCCCAACAATAACCTCCCAGATGGGTGTCTTTTTCTACACATACGCTGGTGAGAATTAGCCAACAAGGACCTGATTGTCATTATTGAGTATGCATGGAAAGGCGTCGGAGCTACTGCACCTTTTATCATCGGCAGCATCTTGAAGCAAGATGGTTTGAGCTGTAAGTATATCTTCATTTTGAACAGAACGATCAGCTTATCCCTTCGGCTAGCGGTATTCCAAATAGGCTGGGGTTATGCGATCGGCATTGTCCTGGCCCTGAGTATATGTGGTACAACATCAGGCGGCGGCCACATCAGTCCATGTATCACCATCGCCTTCACCATCTTCCGCGGTTTCCCACTGAAAAAAGTCCCAGGGTGAGTATCAAGGAGCGCATGACAGTTGCAGCCAATCAAATTCTTCCTTTGACAGATACATCATTGCCCAAATTTTCGGTGCATACGTCGCCTCGCTCCTCATATACCATCAATGGCGAGTCTTCATCCTCGAAGCCGAAACAGCTTTGAAGGTGGCTGGTGTGTACGATCAAATCCAATTCACACCGAGTGGTACAGCAGGCATTTTCGCGCTGTATCTACCACCGGGGCAAACGTATGGTAGAGTTTTCCTCAACGAATTCGTGAACGTGAGTCCTCTTTTTAGCTGTCTTGGTGCTTGGATTCCTGAACGACTACCTAGTCTGCGCTGGTTGCTTTGGTTATCTGGGGTTCCTTGGATCCGACCAACCCTATTGTCCCTCCCCCACTCATACCATTTGTCATTGCGATCGCATAGTACGTCCCAAACTACTCGTTTTTCCAATCCTAGAAGTTGACCTTGTTAAAGTGCCGTGGTTATTTGGGGTTTCGCTGTGCCCGCCAGTGAGTTGTATTCTTTGTGACAGATTCTGAGCCGTGTAAATTGAAATGAAAAACCCCAGTCGCACTTAATACCGCCCGTGATGTCGGTGCACGCCTTTTGGCAATAACGTACTGGGGAACAGCAGGTACGTCTCGGGTTTACGAGACTCGAGTTTCAGCTGTCGTTGACGTATGATCCTCGTTAGCTGCCGGTGGACGATATGCTGCTATAGCCGCATTGACCAACATCCCTGCAACGTTATTCTCTATTTGCCTGTACGAATTCTTCTTCGCGGATTCTGATAGAGGTCTGTCCTACCTTCCTTTCGTTCTTCTTTTGAGCTGAGAAAGTACTTCGTCAGTCGTCCCAAAGGCGCATGCAGAGTATGCGCGTGTCGTCAACAACCACAGACGATTTGGAAGTGGACATGCCAATGGTCAGGCGAACGTGCCTCAAGACAGCCCAAAGATATCAGTCTCGGAATACGAAGAGCCACAAGTCTGATCAAGCAACATCTTACCTTATCATTTGGTGTACCGACGGTCTTCATGTGTAATATATGAGAGTTTCAAATGACGAATACGCTCCCCTTTATACCTTCGAAGAAAGCACGGTAGTAAGCACTTCGGGCTACGGCCGAGGTAACCGGTTATCGAATAGCCGGTTGCCGACTGACTGAGCTTGCGCTTAATCCCCATTCAGCACATGCAGCAAGATTTAAAAGCGCTGGCAATGGGAGTGTGAGTACTCAAGTCCTCAAATCCAACACACCCTATTCTTCTACCAAGCATAAACTGCAACCATGTCGCCGACACGCTACAAACGGGTCGTTCTAAACTCACGTCCCGTCGCTGATATTGAGCCGGATACATTCCGGGTAGAAACGTTATCTTTTGACGACACGCTAAAGCCTGGACATGGACAAGTGCTCGTCAAAGTTTTGTGGCTTTCCCTAGACCCTGCCATGCGTGGCTGGCTACGCGACGTGCGGAGTTATTTACCCCCAGTCCAGATTGGTGCAGTACGTCGTTCGTGTTGGTTTGTCTTCCAAGACGAGGATTGAAATGTGGGATTATGATAGGTTATGCGAGCGCTTGGGCTAGGAATCGTCGTTGAGGCTGGACAGAATAGCAAGTTACGAAAAGGTGACAATGTCAGTGGAAGTTTTGGGATGACGGAGTATGCAGTGATGAATGACGATGCTGTCGAAAAGTTGATGTACGTTCGTTTCGAATTTGTGATTGAAGGTTATGTTGACGACTTTTATAAGCGTCCCTCCAGGAGGCACTCTGCTGGATTATTTGAACACCCTCGGAATCTCAGGTATGCAAGCCTTTATCTCCACAGAAAAGTTACTGACGTCACTTGTTTAGGTCTGACGGCATACTTTGTCAGTAAACGATACGTCAAGTTGACCGTTTACGCTAACTGATCTGCTATTTAGGGCCTAAAAGATATTGGAAAGTTAAAAAAGGGCGAAACTTTAGTCGTTTCTGGCGCCGCAGGTTCCGTTGGTTCCCTTGTTTGTCAACTCGGAAAAGCAGCCGGTGCCAAGGTTTATGGCATCGCAGGCTCTCAAGACAAGTGCGATTGGCTCAAGGAAGAGCTTGGCATTGATGGCGCTTTCAATTACAAGAGTCCAACGTTCCGAGAGGACATCAAAAGCATTGGCTACCTCGATGTATATTTTGACAATGTTGGAGGTCAGGTTTGGCATCTAACGTCAGGAGTAATCAACTGAATTTGTGTCATGGCAGGCGACATGTTAGATTTCATGTTGACGCGTCTGAATAAAGGTGCCAGAATACCATTATGTGGTGCGTCAGTCAGATTTTTTTTATTACGAGAAGGTCGCTCATGAGCGGATTAGGAGCTATTTCGACTTACAGTGCGTCAAAAAGGGATTAAAATCACCTTACTTTTTGGTAACGGTTTCTTAGACTCTACAAAGCCAAAGGGGCTACAAAACTATTCAAACCTCATCGGTCAGCGTGCTACTATACAAGGATTCATTGTGTACGTTAGGCAGTTCGATTACCAAACCTGCTTGACTGACGAAAAAATGTAGATTCGATTACGCCTCTAGATATGAGGAAGCCCGCCGGGAATTGGCGAAGGGGATCAGCAATGGATCCATAAAGAGAAAATTCCATATTGTAGAAGGTGGTGTGGAGCAAGCGCCTAGGGCACTGCCGATGCTCTTCACTGGTGGAAACACGGGGAAACTGTAAGTGGTGAATCAACACTGACCTGAATATAGTTGTCTAATGAGCGTACAGTGTGGTGAAGGTGGCTGACGAGGAAAAGGTAGATAGTAAAATGTAGCTATACTATTACTCAATTTGTGTGCGACGTGAGATGTCTGATTGCGTTGCATTGCGGAGAGGAGATAGAGGGGCGTAATCTCGATTGGGTAGCAACAGCGATGGTATTTAGCACGTGAAATCCGCTTTCGTGTCCTCCTCAAAATGTCTTCCAATCCCCCACGCTGGTCGCAACACACTCTTCGCCAACTCAAACTCGTCATTCCCGGCGTTGCAGTCACTTACTACCTCGGTACATTGCACGAGATCTGGCGCTTGTACCATGGCCATGTAGGCTCCTGGCCACAGTAAGCGTTCTCCGACGGCATGACGGACGATACCCCTCACCAGCACTGCCGACAGATCAGCCACGTTATTCTTTCTTGCAAGCGGTGTGATGACCATAGGATTGTTTATCTATGTTCTGCTCACGCCTCTGATCAAGGGTGTTGAGCCAGATGTACGCGCTCCTATTACTACTCCACGAGTCAGGTGCTGACATGTAACAGTTCCGATCGTGGAGACAGTCAGGATTGTTGTCGCGGGTGATACCTGTGCTAACGGCGTCCATGGTGACGGGCTGGCTAGCGCTTGTATACACGCTTGGGCAGTGGACGCGGCTAGGATTCGGAAAAGGATTGGTGGGCGGTAAGTAATTGATTATCTCGATTGTGAGGCTGTGCTGATGATAACAGCATGCGGGCTGTACGCGACTGTGTTCGGAATGCTGGGACTACTCCCGGCACCAAAAGTGAGGCGAGGGTAGAGGATAAAAAATGTCAAAATGTAGTTGCTTCATGTATACACGTGATCATCATCTCCGTCCGCAGCTTTCATGTACTCTAACAATCCCTTCATCGACGACCCCTCCAACTCACACTTGCGCTTCCCAGACATATCAGCTACCATCTCTCCACCAGTACAGACAACTACAACTCAATACACTTCCTGGGTCAACCCACAGCAAACCGGTCTCGTCACTCAGACATATCCACAGTATCAACAGACTCAGTACACTGTGCAGAATACTACCGGATACAATCAGCCTCAACCCACAGGCGCCTTTGGACAGCAGCGCATCAGTGGCAGCAGCTATGGATATCTCACAGGTCAAACGACAACGAACCAAACCCCAGCCTACCGTCCTGCACAGCAACAGATCCTCTCTAACCCCGGTTACGTCGCCCAATTCGATCCCTATGCATCGATAGGGCAAGGTTGGGACGGAGCTACTCCGGCCAATCAGAGCCCTCAGCTCTTAAGTCCCTCCACAAGCGTCGGCTCTTTCGGCGTTCCTCCGTCGCAGCAAACTCCGACAACTTCGAGATCCGCCACTGGACTTCTCCATCCTCGTGAATTCGTACGGACGTATAAAGCCGAGGTGGAGCGGTGGGATGATTATACGTGGAAGCAGCTGTTGAGTGGGTTTGAATCGCTCAAGGATGCGTGGAACTCGAGGAAGTTGGAGTTGGCGGCAAAGGCCGGACAGTTGAAGAATCAGATACAATATGCGGATTATTATCAGGCTCAGCAAATTCAGCAGGAGGGTAATCGGTTGCAAGGGGTATGTATTTCTTTCCTTATTGTATTCTCGGTTCGCTTACGCTCGTCTTTGCAGCTGTGGAAAGAGGCTGAAGCTAACTTTGGTGAGTGGCGCTTGGTGTACGGTCGAAGCGATGGCTTGACTGACGTAGTACGGTCACTGTAGACTCCCTCGCTGCATCTACATTTCAAATGCGGGAAGTTTATTCTGGGTATCGACATTCTCCAGATCTGGCGAGCAAGAGACGCGTTCGCGAGGCTACGAACATTACGCTCAAGACAATTCCAGATTGGCCTTCGCAAATCTACTAATACAATGTTAATACAGGTTTTTTCAGGTCGATCTTCATTGGGTGGTTAATAATATTACATGCAATTTCTATCTAGTACAAACAACGATTGTATGTAGTATGTATCAATACAGTATTAAATAGAGGTGATGCGCACGTAAGTCGCACATCATGACGTCGACTGTGAACATATCCCCGGGTATAGGCGTTGACTAGCATTTTGTGGTATCCAGCCACCTTCTAATCCTTTCTGGTAACTCCATTCATCGGCGCTTTCAGTCTGGCGCACGCTGAGCACGAATAACATAAACGATTATGATCAGCTCACCTTCCACGTCCAATACAACCATCCCTGTATACTTTCACCGAGGTCGGCTTGCGCTTCCCAGTACCTATATTTCACGGTTATAATTCACGGCCGAGTCAAACGACACGCGCAACTCACTGGCGTAGGAAAGTCATATAGGCAGGTGAAAACGTTTGATAGCTGCCCGTCAAATTCGTACATGAACCATGGTATTCGGCACCTGGGTAGATCGAACCATCCCAGCGTATACCGGTGGTGCTCGCACAGTCAGTTATGGCGGTGGACCATTCGCCGGTAATGGTCCATAGATTGCTCTGTTCGTATGAAGTGAAAGAGGGTATCATTTGGCAGGTGAACTTGTGCATGTTGATTTAAAGGGAATGTGAGATTGAGAAGGGAAGGCTCACCTGTATATGCCCGTCCCATGTGAGGTTAAGCACTGCATCGGTAAATACTTGGTATTGGTGCTAGAAGTGAAAGTGGTTGAGAAGCGATATCACTTGGGTATACGAGGCGTACGTACATAATCCATCATAACGCCTTGCGCAGCAGGTGGAGTTAGGAAATTGGTCCAGTTCTATCAGCACGTCAAGTTGGCTCTTGGTCGCAAGAGGCCATTCCTATGCTCACCTGGACACCAAGGAGCCCATCTCCAATCATGACTTTGATGTCGCTCCCGACGGCATTGCGGACCACGTTATACCCTTCTTGCCAATACTGCGCTATCACCTGCGCCCACTGAGGCGACAAAGACGCAGCCGGCTCGTTCAATAGCTCGATAATATCCACTTGGTCGCTGACATTCTTGACTATAAATTCTATCGTGTCGAGAGTCCTCTGGACGTCTTCAGCTTGCAGAGCCCATTGTGGATTGTTTGTGCGTTGGCCCGAGTTGTCGTTGCCGTTCTGAGAGCCAGGCGCACCGTGTAGATCGAGGATGACATGTATGCCATAATGTTGAGCCCAGCTGAGGCCTTGCAGCAGGTAGGGCCATGCGCCCGCCAGGTAGGGGCTGATGGATGTGCTCGTGTTCGTGTCGGCGGAGGTGAGAGGCACGGACCAGTAGCCAAGTGGTATTCTAGAAGGATGAGCGCATACTTGGGTTCCGTGAATAGACTTACCGAACGTGACTCAGGCCTGCTGCTTTGATAGCGATGAAATCAGTTTCAGTTATCCACTAGCTCCGTAAAATCAATGGCTTGAAATAGAAATACCCCTAGTTCAAACGACGTACTGTACTCCAATGCTGCTGTAGAATGCTCTGAGCCGTGTTGACGTCGAGGTATTGTCCAAACGTATACTCGTCGACTATTGCGGTGTTGTTCGCCGCCTTGAATATACTTGGCGTTATCCAGGGCTAGATCCGGATTTCGGAAGCTATTTAGGGGGCGGTGAACATTCGTACACGGATATTCTCACCTCCAACACGAACCAACCGCCTCTGAGAAAGTAGTCAGAGAAGGGCGCTGATGAACCCCGAAATCGAACTCACAAATTCACCCCGCGTATCGGTTGTTGTCCGTAGGGGAACGGAGTGGCAGACTGAGAAGGTGTATTGGTACCAGACCCTGTGGGAGTAACGACTTTGGACGGCGTACTCGTTAGTACGCTAGTGGAAGGGCGATTAAGTCGACATTGTTGTTGCGCTGCCGCAATAGATAAACGGCTGGTCCACAGCGTCATCCGGAAAAGCAGCAAGAGAAGGAAAGAGTGCATGGCCAGCTATGCGAAGATAGAGAAGAGGGTCGAGTTTAAGAATAAGATATATCCATCCAGATTCCATTGACCTCGGCATTATTATAAATGTCAATTTTCAGGTTTTCGTTGGCGTGTACGGTCCTGTTGGTCAAGATCAAACGTTATGTCATATTTATTTTTAGCTCCACGAGGCTACTGCAAGATGGCAATGCGATAAGTTCTTTGTCGGGCTTATGTCGATTAACAGTGAGGGAGGCTCAAGATTATATGTAAATGAATCTATCGCCAAACGGTTGTGTGTTTTTAAACCTTTTCCAAAGTTAAATGTTTATTCATTTTGCTTTGGTTTGGGGGGTGAGCCGGGGGCCGTGGGCTTTCACGTGGCATTTCCTTTTGGGGATGCTGAAAGCGGGAATCGCGTTGAGGGAAATGCCTGAAAGCGGTAAGGCCCAAAACGGCTCAGAAGTCGGGCCGGACCCGTGCCAACGGGAGGATAAGCGCAGCGGCACGGGCTTGCTGCCCAAAAAAAGGCTTTAGCTAGAACAAGCTCGGGACGCTGCGCGCCCGAGGTTCCCCCAAACAAAGCTAAAAGCACAGGAAAGGAGTGTGATTGCAAAGAGGGTGAGGTAGTGGTACATGTTATGTGTTCGTTGCTAAGGTAGAAGATATGTTATTTCTAATGCGGAATGATTCTAATTCAGTAGCGACTGCAATAAGCTTATTACGATCGTAAGCTTTAAAGATATGCTGTGGGATGATGTCATCAATTTTACGCCAGTAGAGAAGAAACGCCATGGAAGACCATTCGCCGAGGGAAGCAACCACTTCGGGGGAGACTCCTGACAAGAGGAGTTCAACGGTTCCACCTATTCTGAAGCTGTGGCCGGCGAAGGACGAGAGTGTAGGTGAGGTTAGGAGTTTTTTGCATAGGTTGAGGAAATCTTTTTTGATGGGAAGCGAGAACGAGCCATCAGGTTTGGAAGCGGAGAAGAGTGGGAGATTGTTGGGAACATTAAGGTTTACCTGCATGTGGAGGATTATGTGAGTATGAGGAAGCGTGGGGTAGGGGGGGACGAACGTGTAAGTGGTTGAGCAAAGCAGCTATTGGGCAAAGGTCGTCAGAACGAGCCATCAGGACAATCCTGCCGCCACGTTCTTTCGCGGATTTGGTCCACGGAATTGGGAAGGAAACTGACTTAAGGACATTGGCGTCGAATTTGTTTTTTAGAGTTATGTTTTTGGTGACATGAAATTTGGGGTCGAAAGCGGAACGGGAAAGGATAGTTAGTTCGCCGAGACGACGGCAACCCCAGAAGGCGCAACAGGCTATGGCCCAAGTGGCCACGTGTAACGGGTCCGATAAGGTTAGGCGTGAGTGTAATGCACGGAGATGCTCGAGGGTAATGGGGTTACGTTGAGGTCGAGAGAATTTTTTTCCTTCTTTATTAGCAGTTGATCTAGTTAAGTGGACGAGCCGGGAGTCACCATGCCAAGGGGCACCGTTGAAGTCGTGCCAGGCTTTAAGTCCTGACATCCAATTTGTAATACAGGAGCCAGAACACGTTCCGGCATGTTCAGAGATGAAGGCAGCAAGTAGGACATTAGAAGCGGGCATACGGGAAGTCTCTGGAATATTAAACTTGTCACAGAATTCAATGAAGCGAAGGATACCGGCGCCGTAAGAATTTCGGGTACTGGGGGCTAAAGCTTTGAAGATGGTCGATTGGAGGGTATTGATTAATTCGGGTGGGAGGGATTCGGAAAGCTTGTCTTTAAATTTGATGGAGTATGGCGTGTTCCAAGAACGAATGCGGTCAGCAGCGGAAACTTTTGGTCTGAGAGAAGAGGCGGGAATTTCGGGTTTAGGTTTGATTTCTTTTTCGATTTTGGGAGTAGGTAGAGAACAAGAACAAGAACAAGAAAGTGTTTTTCGGGGTGAAGAAGTGCGCGGTGGAATCGAAGGAGGAAGCGGGGCGGGAAAGTGAATGTTGTAGGAAGAATTGTTGGTGCGTTCCTTTATCGAGTTCCCTTCTTCCCTCGGGGAGGCAGAGCTGCCCCCTTCAGGTCGTGGTCGGAACTTAAACATGAAGAAAAAACCTCCGGAGTTCATCCGGCATATCAAATTTGGTTTTGAGTCTAAGTTCGGGAGACCCGAGAATCCCGCGCGAGATTGGGTCGGCCCGATTAGATTCAGATTCGACGTAGACGAGGACTGGCAGTAAATTGTTGGAGGCAAGTATTGCCGCAGAACGGCGAATGGATAGGTTAATTTCGAAGTTGCGACATCTTCCTTTGTCAAAGGCGCCAATAACACCTTTGTTGTCCGAGTGGATAATGATCCGTTTGTCAGAAAATTTAAGGACGGCGAGGGTGTAAATAAGGAATTCAAGGGCAATGCCTTCGAGCCAGCCTATGTCGCGGCAGGGGCCCTTCCAGGAATCAGCAAGCTTCCAGGCATCCCATTTTCCGTCGAACCAGATACCGATACCCCAAGAGGTAGAGGCATCGACGTAGACATTTGGGTCTGTGGTTACAAGGTTGACAAGGGGGCGGAATCTGCCGAGTTCGGATAGTGTCGTGTTCCACCATCGAAGGTCATTGATGAGAGGCTTTGGGGGGTATCGCCTCTCAAATTCATTTGAGAATGAGGCTATGAAGTTTGATAAAGAGGCCAGACGGTTGCGACCTGTGGGAAAGGGTAAGCATGGGGGTTAGGTAGGTTAGGGATAGTACGACCTTCTGGGTAGACGTATGAGATATGGCAAAGGGAGCCATGAATCTTCATGACGTCTTTGACAATACAACGGTTCACCTCGAAGGATGAGATGAATATTCTCACTCTCTCCAGGAATTTTAACCTCTTATCCTCTGGTAAGGAGACGATACGGGAGTCAACATTCCATAGGAATCCTATATATTTAAAGGTGGTGTCAAAGTCCTGGCCTTTTTCGGGGTGCCAGGGTATGTTTAGGTCTTTGATCAAATCTAAGGCTGAGGATCGATCGTAAGCAAAGTGGTGTGACGAACTGGGGATACCCGGGAAGGGGCCCTGAGTAACGGGAAATCTAAAGATGCAAAGGTCATCTTCGTATTTGATGATTGGGAAAATCCCTTCTGCCTCCCAAATATCTATGGCTGCATTGGCGATCATGCCGGCGCTGCTACTAGCGGAGGAGCAACCGAAGGGGCAAGCGTGATCAATGAAGAAGCCAGAAGAGCCTTGGACTACGAACCAAGGCTTATGCTGTGGTAGGATGGGGCAGGTGCGGTGAAATTTGGCAATGTCGAGTGTCATAGCTTCAGCGCCGGGCGGGGCGCTGGCAATCTGGGGTCGTGGTCATGGTAAGTTGAGGTTTTTGACGGGGTAAGGAGCATAAGGGTAAGAAGTAGGGCAGGGTAGGTAGCGCTTTGGTAGGGGTAGGATGGGGTGCGGGATGGGATGGGGTGCGCGTACGCATAGTATGTGGTGGTAGGAAGGGAGTGTGGTAGGGTAGGGGGGATGGTAGGAAGGGAGGGATAAGACTCACGATCTCGGCCATCTCGGCGGTTGAACCGAATCTGGTGGGAAACTTTTCTGTATCGATGAAGGAGTTCGTAGAAGAACGCGTTTTATCTCCTTTTGACAGGTGACGACAGATTCTCAACTTATCAGGTTGGACGTCAACCACAATAGGTGAGCATTGGAAAGGGCCTCTGAGGATGAGGGTGACATCTTCACGAGAGAAGGGACCACTCATCCTTCCAGCTGAAACTTCATCTGCCAGGTATGCGTCGATGTGATCCATGTATTGCAGTGAAGCTTGGTGCATTGGGAAAATTACGTGTTCTGTTATATCTGGGAATTCTCCGAGGGGAAAACCATTCCGGAGATTCCGGACCAAGAAGGGGTAAAAGTCGGACAGCTTGTGTTTGGCAAGAAGAGACTCGAAGGCATCAGCATTATACGGGGTTATGATTTTGTTTAATATTCTGTCGTGCGACGGTAGGCTGTAAGGTAATGGCAGGCGGTGGAAAACCGTGGGCAAGAAGTCAAAATAGGGCTTGTCAGTTCTGCGGAGACGACTTGGAAGGGTCGCGGCGACAAGTCCAAGAGAAGGCATGGTGTGACTTATCGCCACAGAAGGAACAGATGTGGACACGCTTGTCTTGTCCATGGTTATTGCAGGCTGTGGAATTTGAGCCTCTGATATTCCAGCTTCTGCAAACGGGAGATTTTCCTCGGATGGAGATAAGGTTTCCGTCCTCTGCCCTACAGGAGAGGGCTTTGCCGTCGTCAAAAGAGGAGGACTGACAGGTGCTGAAAACATGTCCCTTCTTGGCACATATAACGCACGCGGCGGATGAGGGATCACCGCCGGTGCGGTTCTGAAAGGGCCGGGAAGTAGAGGGTTGGCCGGCAGAGGGTTTGGAACGCGAAAATCTGGATGATTGGGATGAAGATTGTCCTTTATAGTAAGAGCTGTCGTTGGAGTGTTTAATTTGCTTCATCTCAATTTCCCGAATTGCCTTTTCGACTTGCATGTAGGCGTAGATTTTTTGGAATTCGAAAGGGTCCGAGGAGTAGTCTTTACGGATTTGTATATCGACAGATTTGATAGCCTCAAAGTTTTCCTCCGAGTCCTCGCGCCCATCGAGGTAGGAAAAGTGGTCGAACCAGCGCTGGTGCCAAGATGGGCCGCCTACCTCTTGGCAGAAGCGCATATAATTACCGGCTGCCTGTGTCCACTTCGTATGAGATAGGTCTTTCTCTGAGCCATGTAGTTTTTCAAACTGGAAGGTGTCTAAAATTCTGACCGATTTGCCGGAGCGATCTGTGGACAAGGTCTTCTTGAATGGCAGTGAACCACCTTCTCGGGAGATGATCCTGAGGTTGGCGTTTGTAAACAAGGACAACGGGATGTATGTTTCGGTCGCATATAGGTCAAAGTGGTAAATGCTGAATCCAGGGCTCGGGACTTCTCCGTCTTCAATTTTGGCCTCAGGTCTGCGGGCCGCATGCCGGCGCTTAGCGCGCTGTAAAGCCGTGGCCATATTAGATGAGGAATCATCCTCCGGGGCGTCATTGATGCTCCGGGCTCGCTTGGGAAGGACCTTCTTAAACCAAGAGGAAGCAGTGCCGGGGGACATGGTAGACAGAAAATTGCGTGCCTGCTGCGAGGCGGAAGGGGGCGCGTCATCTTCACCCTCAGAAAGGGTCAGGAGGGACTCATCAGAGGAATATCGACCGCCCTCGATATCCTCATCGGGGTTTTGGTCCCTATATGCGCGTGAAATCGCACGCTGCTCGTTCCGGGCTTTGATTTCACGGTTCCGCTCGAGCTTTTTAGCCCTGGGAAGGTCACGAAGGAGTGCGGTATACTCTGCATCCCTGTGAGTTTTCCTCCTTTGGGAAGGAGATGGTTGGGTTTGTTGGGTTTGCGGCTGAGTTTCGGCCGGGGTAATCATCATTTAGTGAAGATTTGAAAAGGAGGATGAGAATACGTAAATACTAGCGACGACGAGGTGGAGGAGAGAGAGAAAGGATGAGAAGACGCGTCCAGGCCAGGCGCGTCTTCTCGCGATCGGGGAGATGCCGAAATCGATCAGCGCCCTCCGAACTTATCCTTAGATAATCCTAGCGGGTTATCGTGGATCCATCCGCGGCTATCCGGCACGGAAAGGCGCCATCACGTGATGAGCGGACGCGACATGATGGACAAACAAGTGTAAATATGACGAGTTCAACTCAATGGCACCACCGCGCGCAACCGCCGCTGACAGGGATCGAGAGCGCCAACGATACAGGGCAAAGCTCGCAAATGCTTTCACAGAGGAAGATGATCCCCTTGCAGTCTACTATCAGTTCGTAGAGTGGACTTTAAAGCACTACGGCGAAAGGGATCGAGACTCCGGGCTTACCCAACTGCTTGAAGAAGCAACTAGAGTATTCAAAGATGACGAATTGTACAAGACAGATTTGAGATACCTTAAATTATGCTCACTTCATGCTCGCCAACTCTCGCGCGCGAACGCGATCGCAATATACGCGTCTCTGATATCCAGCAATATCGGAACATCTTATTCCATGCTATACGAGGAATATGCCACTCTCCTCGAGAAAGATGGGAGGTGTGTATCACCATGGCCTTACATGCATTCTCAGCCAAGACTTTGCCAGACTACAGGAAGCCGATGCCATATACTCCAAAGGCATCGCACGAAGCGCCAGGCCGCAAGAACGACTCAAAAGCCGATACCGTGAATTCCAGAAACGATTCAGCTCCTCATCTTCTACCGCTTCGTCATCTACAGCTACCGCCTCTTCTACTCCCCCGTCCTCAACCGCCTCAACTTCAACAGCTAGATCGCATCGCGCTACAACCACCATCACTTCTACCGCCACCACTAACACCACCAATTCTACACCTCATTCCAGATACGCCCAAATGCTGGCGCCACCTGCTCCAGGGAAACGTCCTGAGAAGCTCCGTTTCAATCTTTCGCTTCTTTTTACAGACGAGAGCGTTGAGTACAGTATACAGGAGGCGCGGACGAGATCTATTGGCTTGCTGGGCAAGAAATGGGCGCCACTGCCTCCAACAAATTCCTCCCAACCCTCATCATCATCAGCTGCTCGGGACGATCCCAGCACTGATGTGCAAATGTCAACCGGGTTGGGACCACACAGAAGGAAAAGTATTTACGGCGGTGGAGCAGAGCCAACAGTCACTATTAATACCAAGGAAGCCCTGGCGGATGTCTTCGGGATGTATAATTCCCCTGATAAGACTAAGTTTATGGGGCTTCCTGGAAGCAAGCACGCGCCGCTAAAGAAGATCGAACCCATTACACCCATTGCCCAGCCGCGATTTACATCACCCACCGAAAACAGCAATAGCGAGAATGTCAACCGAAGCAGAGGCGAGAATGACCAAAATTTCAAGACTCCCACTGCAAGTGAGTTTCGTATATGCCCTATATTCTCCTTTAGCCAAGAAGAGTCTTTCATAATTGCAAATACTTTTTACAGCATTCCGACCTTTTGTCGACGAAAATACCAAATCCAACAGGGTCACCCCTGCTTCGAGCAAGGTATTGTAATATGACGTTCATTAGTTATACCATCTGAGCCCCGTCCTAGTTTACACCATTCGTGGATTCGGAATCAAGTAAAACACCAGTTGCGGCTAATTCGCGGCCTGCGCTGTCGATAAAGGATATGGCATCGACTTCCGGTTCTAAGCCAAGCGGCTCACTTAGCCCTGCCGAGACCCCGTCAGAAGCGGTTTTCAAGGTATTTACGCCTGCAGGCCGTGGACAGACTCCACCGCTTGCACCGGTCCGTGAATCTCTCACCGATGATCATGGCAAGCCCCAACGCAGATCCAAAGCCCTAACGCACGAGCGAACCCATTCGCAAGGTACCATAGGATCTCCATCAGGTTCATCGGAGGACAGGTCCGTGCAATCGTCGTCCAAGAAAGCTTCTGCTTTCAGGCCGCTGGCAGATGCCGAGAATTCTCGGACTCCATTCAAAGTTTTCTCCCGTCCACCTGAGCAGGACCAACCACAGCTACCCAACCATGAACCGGAGTCTGGGGCCGGAGATTCACAAATGCCAAGTCTTGGCAGAGAGAATCCATTTACTTCCAAGTCAACCGTTGCAGAAGGAAAACCTACCGCCTTCACCCCTTTTAGGGACGAAAGGAAAACCATTTCATCTGCTGCTGCTACATCTGCTTTCAGACCATACGTCGACCCAGGAGACAAGGAAAATACGCCCGTTTCCTCTGGCTCTGTCTTCTCCAAGCCCAAAGCCACTCTGAAGGAAGCCCAGCCAAGACCTGTGCTAGCTCCAAGTGTTAGTTGGCCGTCTTCGGGCGTTTCGTCTTCATCCTCGTCTTCATTTAGCGACCTTGCCGAGATTCCTGAGCAAGGAGTCGTACCCGCCTCTTATGATGAAGAGTATTATGACTATGAAGACGACGAAGAAGCAGATGACATTGAACGAGTACAAAGTGTTGTAGAGGAGGACTTGGAGCTTGAGTATATCGGAGAATCCTTCCAAGGACGCGCATCATCATCACCGCTATCAAGATCAGGAAAGTATACCTCTAGGTGGTCGATTTGGGAGGATCAATGTTATGACGCCCATTACGGAACGTACGATCGAGTACACGGTAAGCACTCGTGGAGGAACTCCAAGCGAACGCTTGCGTGCTCCTGACGAAGAGGATTACGATATGTTTGATGGGTATGAGGAAGATGGCGAGTTTGACACGAAAGAGACCAATGGCTGTCAATGGAGCGAGCGGGACGCCCTGCGCGCTGCGGAAAGACTGGCTGCGGAACTCAAAGCAGATGAAGAGCAAGAAAACCCTCGACTGTAGATTGTTTGATACGTCTCTACTCGAGGCAGAGGAACCCGCGGGAGGGCTCAGTCTTGCGGACACACTAACCTTGTCGTCCACGTTTAAGCCACCAAACCCATGCAACCCGTTCGATGCACCGATACTATCTACTCTACTGTCTCGCATTCCACGAGATTCCCATTACTACGACTTGCGCGACCAGGAATCAAGCATGCTAGATGCCCTAGAAAAGTTTACAAAGAAAGCGGCTGGCCGCAAATCCGGCGTGGATATGACCGACTTCTCTCTGAACTTGAATGGGCAACGGTTTAGCGTTTCGGAGAAACTCGGGGAAGGAGGATTTGGGTCCGTGTTTAAGGCTAGGGATTTGGGCGTCCGGCCATCGAACGCGGATGAAGATGAAGAGGACGAGGATGATCTAGAGGACGATGATGATGATGAATCGGGTTCTTCGTACGTTGCATTAAAGGTTGTCCGCCCACGGAACCTATGGGAATATCATGTCCTTCGACGGCTACATTCCGCTCTGCCCCCAGCTGAGCGTCGATCGATCATCCTTCCACACGCACTTTATGCATTTAAAGATGAATCCTTCCTAGCACTCAATTTTTGTGCGCAAGGCACGCTTCTCAGCATGGTCAACAACGCCACATCCACCGGCGTAGCACAACAAAGTGGATCTCTCGATGAACTCCTGGTCGTCTTCTTCACCATCGAACTTTTAAAATTCGTGGAAACCTTGCATAGCGTTGGGTTTATCCATGGAGACCTCAAGATCGATAATTGCCTATTGCGTCTAGAAGATGCGCCAGGCGGCGTTTCTTCCTGGTCAAGTTCGTATCAGCCTTCGGGAGATGGCGGCTGGGCATGCAAAGGCCTATGTATTATCGACTTTGGAAGGGCAATTGATACGAGGCTCTTCCCGAGCGGGCAGCAGTACCTCGCCGAGTGGGAGACGGACGAACGCGACTGTTTCGAGGTGCGCGAGAACAAGCCGTGGACGTACCAAACGGACTACTTCGGACTCGCTGGTATCATTTACTGTATGTTGTTTGGAAAGTATATCCAGTCGAACGCCATTGCTACCACTACCGACGGTGAGGGATCAACGACGCGGTACAAGATTGGAACATCGTTCAAGCGGTATTGGCAGACCGATCTGTGGAACAGCCTGTTTGACGTACTCTTGAATTCCTCTCAAGTCAGGTCGGACGGCTCACTGCCTCTTTGTTCCGAGTTGGCAGAATTGCGGAAAGAAATGGAAAAATGGTTGCAGGCCAATTGTAATCGATCAAGCGGTACGCTCAAGGGGTTGTTGAAAAAAGTGGAGATGGCGTCGTTACGATGATACCTAATCTTTACCATGTACGCAGTTTATTCAATCTAGCGTAACTTTTTGGAAAGCGAATCACTCGCGTCAAATCAGCGTCTCGACGTATACATGAATATTGCAAATCCACAACAACACAACAAGTAAAGATAGACATGTAGGGTTACACAGAATCTTGACTGAGGTTGCGCAGACTTCAAAGACCATGATACGACAAGAAGTGAAACAGTGAAATCCCAAACCCAAAGTCAAAGAGTGGCACTGCAACGTCGTTAATAGACGCACATCTCCTGACCATCTCTCATCGACACCCTAAGAAGATCAACGACCCGACACCTAACTATGCATGTCCACCCATCTGCACAGGCGGAGCAGGTCCACCTTCGTATGGATGTGGCGCTACGTTTGGCGGTGGGGGCATCATCATAGGGTATGGTACGGCATGTTGCACTACAAATAGAGAAGTCAATACTTTTTCGCAAACTCTTGCAACAAAGGCATACTCTGAGGACTCTGGTGATAGTATGGATGTGCGTGTGCGGGAATAGGCGTTGGGGGCATAGAAGGTCGTGGGCCTGCACCATTAGGCGGTGGAGGGTAAGCTCCTGGGGGAGGTGGAGGCGGCATATAGGCTTGTGCTAGCGAAACTTTCAGAACCAGGGACTCGGCCTGCAGTTTTAAACTCACGCGGCATTTGTCCCATACCAGGAGGGTACATAGCTGTGCACGAAAGAATAACATTAGTCTCAACCCAATCCTCTGTTTGATAGTTAACAAACCAGGGGAAGGCATTCCTGGAGGATACGGCATAGGCTGCATAAATGGTCCAGGCAAATAAGCGGTCGGGGGCCCAGGAGGTGCCATACCAGGCATCATAGGCTATCATGAGTTCAGTTGGCTGATCGAATTGAAGTCCTTGGCATAACATACCTGACCGGGGTAAGCATAGGGTGGATATGCATAAACATAACCTCTTGCAGCTGCCTGAGCGGCAGAGTCTTCTTCGTAAGATGGAGGTGGGATTGGTGGAGGCCCAGGAGGCATTATATGCGGAGCGTGGGGCTGAGGTTGGTGCTGGGTAGGGGGGAACAACTGGCTGTAACGTTTCCCCGAGTATGGCCATGATTGAGCTAGCACAAGGTCGGATTTTGACTTGTCAAAAGCACAAAATACACGTACATGTCTGTGCGGGATCGCCCACTTTGCCGTGCTTAAACGGATTGAAGTCATCTTTGAGCGGTACAACGTTAGCCTTCTTGATTTGCTTGCCAAAGAATGGATTGGGGGTAGCAGATACCTGGCAACAAGTTTAAAAATGCACTAATTTGCTTCTAATTCATGAGCTCACCGATTCTGACTTGGGCTTGGGCGAAGCGGAGGCCAGGCTTGCGTTAGAATTGCTTGCGTTAGGCGAGTTTGCACCCTGGATAGTTGTTAGTGAAGGAATTACCGTAAAGATTGGATCTCACCGGTGTAAATGCGCTGGCTTTTGGATTCGGACGGAATGACGAGGCATTAGCATTAAGGCGCGCGGCGGTTGGTGACGCAGGAGTATTGGTAGCAGAGCCATTGGTAGAGGTCGTGGTTTGTGCGCCATTGGTCGTATTCGATGTGCTTTTAGGCTTGCTTCCTCGGAAAGGTGGGATAGCCTGAATAAACATATTGATCGTAGGTTTTTTGGTGCCAGCTTCCGTTGCACCACCCGCTTTCGCGGACATGGCCGTCTTTGGCGCAATGGTAGAGGATCCCTGAGCAACCCCAGTGTTAGGTGTCTTGGCAACAGCAGCTAATTTGCGTGAGGCATCTGGCTTGACATTTGGCGGAACTCCTCTGGTGGCATTAGCAGGAGAGGGTGCACCAATACTCCGGGCTTGGGAAGATTGTGCGTCGAGATTAGCCTTTTCCCTAATAGCGCGCTGTTTCTCCTCGTCTTTAGCAAGTATCGACACAAGATCTTCCGGAATGGGCTTGTTCAGCTACACCGATTTTGTCAGAAATTGCATCGCCTAGAGTTATTATGACGCGAACCTTGAAACTCTGACCGAATTTCATAAGTTCTGATATTTTCTTGTCCATCTCACTCCTGACGAGCGCCTGACGCTTTTGAGTCAAACGGTGTTTCTCATTGACAACGAAATCGCGGAACGCAGGTAGAGGGTCAGCAGGAGGCTAATACAGAAGATGAGCAAAAGTAGCACATTAGTTTCATGTCATGATACCTTGTTTGCAGGAACTTGACTTGTCGCCGACGGCGCTGCCGCAGGAGCAGGAGTGGATGTCTTCGATGGCGGAGTGGAAATCTGAGCGCCATCTGGTCCATTAACCGCGATTTTCGGGGCCTCAGCCTTGGGCGCATTAATGGCAGTGGTAGATCCCATGGCAGCTTGCTTTCTAGCAGCTGGGGGAATATAGGCGTTTGACCCACGCACGACGGCACCGTATCTGTGATAGAGCATAACTAACACAGCCTCGGACAGGATGTGAGAAACAAACTTTTCCTCCTCATTGGAGTCAGCGTCTTCGACGATATGCCCTCTTTCCTCCAACACGTGGAGGTTGGTGGTAGCGGTCTGTTCGGGTCAAGTATATATGGGATGCCTAAAAATAGCGAGATGAACGTACCCCAAGGATCTCACTGGCAATGCGCAGAGCCTTGCGTTCCTTCTCCTTGTAATCTGGAGCTGACCGATCAAGTCTAGTCGTATAAGCATCTTCGTCAAAATTGGTTTTGACGCCAAATAGCTTTTCATTGACCGCGAATTGGTCCCAGGATACATTTCCAGTAGTATTAAACGCTTCGTCTTGGGTTAGATTTGGTACATCCCCACCAGGCTGCCATGCTTGCAGCTCTCGTTCTCGGACAGGTCCCTTCTTCTGGCCGATGTCCGTGTCAGTCCGGAATGCTGAGACAATGTTACGTGAGGTGGGAATGGGAAAAGAATAGACGCCTACTGTCGCCATTGGATGGTCTCGAGTCTGCCGGTCCGGAAGTCCATGATTCGATATTCGTCGAAGCAACGAAGTGGTGATCCTTCAAGGCGGCCCCGGGATTAGTGAGGTCTTTAACGTCTTTGAGGGCGACGCCCGTCGTATCCCCTTCTCCACTCGTCGAAGCCACAACGCCCTCAAAGCGTTGGCCAGTCTTTGTCAAAAGAACAACAGTAGTACCCTGCGTAGTATGACTTTTCAACCTCAGACAGCTTGTGCATGACGGGTAAGCATACGGTTAAGCCAGCGAGAGATTGCAGAAGGCCTGTATCATGTCTGGTTCCGTTTGTTTGAGGATGGGAGGCAAATCCACTTTGGGAAGTGGGAGTGGCGGGATTCGGTGTACGAGAAGCACCACTTGAAGGCGAGAAGGTAGGCGAAGCGCGGGCACCAGTCCCCCAAGCATTTCCGCGGCTGCGACAAAGTAAGCATATCGCAAGGTGGGGAATGACAAAGCGTACCGAGCAGTGTCAGGGAGCCCCTTCCTCCCTGATTTTTGCGGTCGAGCGGAGGCCATCACTTAAAATCGAAAAAGAAAAGGAAAGACGTAAATGAGATAAAGAAAGCCGTCCAGACACCGAGGGATAACGCTACGGCGGGCAAAAAGGAAGTTTAGAGGTAAGAAGTGCGGTTCGTTTTGTTGAAGAAAATGGGGATTTACAGGATGAAGGAGGTGCTAAAAGTCGCGGAGGACGAAGAAGACAGCAATTCGGTGCGAACAGTCCTGACGCGATCCCCGGACACCGCTTCAGCCCGCCTCCTCTACTTTTCGTTGCCCTTCCTACCCGGCGTTTTCCTTTGTCCGGGGTCCACTCTGCCCGCCAGCATGACAGAATGTTATCTCACGTCAGACCTCAAGTTCGCCTATGTGATGACGTCTATAATGGCATTCATACAATAGGACTACTATATTTGTTACTATCATGTAACACCCTAATGCGTCTTAGTATATACTGCCAACCCCTGGATGTAAAGATGGTCTATAAATCGCACAAAGTTAGCTAAAAAAATGACATTCAATCACTAAAAGACTTACCGACTGGGAGTCCTAGGTTGTAAGCACCCGGTGTAAGATCCAACTTCTGGATCAGATTGGCCTCTCCGGGTCCCTCGATCTTCATAACATTAATTGAAGTAAAGTTGGCGGCAAGCGAGTACAGGTAGCTGAAGCACTCGTGAGTTATCATTAATGGGGAAGCGAGACCTAAACTCACTCTGTCGAGGGCGTGTGGATGACATCAATATCAAGTAGCACATCGTAAGCATCCGTATAATATTGCTATGAAACATATAAGGCTCGACTTCAACAAGACCCGTTGCTATGCTCACCTTCACTGTCTTTGCCTCAAGGTCAGATGAGATGGAAACCTCGACAACTTTGCCGCCGAATGTGTCGGTCATGTAGTAGTTGCCTGTCAAGGGACTTTGGACAGACCAGCAGATGCCCTTTTGTCCGGGAACTGGGTACTCTGTCATAAGTTTTACGTCCTTACGCCGGAAAGAATCAAGATTGAAGATATCATAGCCAAGTGCTGCGTCGCCAGAGACATAAGCGTTCGACCCGGGAATGGGAGTCATCGAGAATGGGAAAACATTTTTGCCAATGTTCATAATTGTGGGGGTTTGCGCTAACGAGTCATCGGTATTGATATTCCACGCCGCAATAAAGCCCTCAGTTACGTTGTCGCCTTTGGCGAGGACAACCACCTGTTTTTCGTCTGGGGAAAAGACGACTTGGCTTACACTGCCTGGCACGCCGAACGCCGGCGTAGTTTGCGGCATATTCAAGTAACGCACGCTATGGCTGATGGGAACCAAGCCTTTAATTTGATCAACGTGGAAGCAGCTGAGGCGACAAATTAGATGACTAGGAAACAAAAAACACAGAAAACAGTTAACGAACGCAACACCATTGATTTCGCCGCCATTCAGAACGCAGGCTTTTGTACCAGCTTTGTTGAAAACCGCAGAAGTTGGGAATTCTCCCCCGCTACCAACAGGTTTAGCCAAGAGGTTGACATCACCAGGGTCGTCAGGGTTAATGGTGAAAATAGATACGGTGTTTGCTCCAGCCTGGGTGTATTTTAAACGAAAATTCCAACATACACGACCGTATTACTCACATTAACGGCTATTGCCATATTCGCTTTTTGGGAGACCACAATGGCACCTTGGCTGAAGAGCCCATCATTGACCTTGACCAGAGGGCCACCAGTATAACCATGGGCGCCAAAGCCACCAGCTCTGGTGGCATTACGGAAAGCCTGATAAACAAATGTGTAAGGGTGATAAGATGCGTATCATCTGTGAACTAACAATAGTGCCGTCTGCATATATATCAGATACCAAGAGCTGGTTTCCCTCTCCATAGGGAACATTTGACATCACTGTCAATGTTTTGAGAACGGTGCCATATCTGATTTATCATTAACCTACCAAGGACGGAACCTATGGTTGCCTGGGTAGGCGCAGACATAACAGTCGCCAGAAGGGTGGACAAAAAGACACTAGCAAGCAGTGATAGCTTCATGATGTTCCTACTTTTGAAATAGAGGAGGATGGGGCAGCTGCAGGAATACGAGGTGGCCCAAATGAGTTTATATATGCATTAACAGCCTCTTCGGCTGAAAATGCTGGACCTCAGCAGAACAAAACCTGGGCACGGAATATCTTTCTAATCGCGTGCCGGTAAGTCATGAAACCTGAGTACAAAAACTTTAGCGACCCCGAGGCTCGAAGTTAATGACCTAACGCGTTTGCTCCGATCGAAAAGTAGGCTGTCCTCACTCGGAAAAACTAGCTTGCTGGGTATATGTCTACCCAACCAGAATGTCATCATAGGGGTGACTGAGGCGTGCTGGTACATCTGTAGTGTACCATTGAGAATTGAAACCTGCCTATGGGAGCCACTATAGTTTAGTAAATCTTTCGGACCATGTAGTTCATATTGATCAATCCGACGATAGATTGTGCCCACTGGCAGCCATCGATGCGGCCAAAATTTCGGTCATCCGCTATTCACTGTTGCAATGGAGGCTAATATTAACGCTCTCCAACTATGGGATCGTGATGATCCGTCAGATTCGGCAGATCCAATATGAAAACAAGCTTTGGAGACGGGTTTACCTTCGAACGACGATGTTCATAGCTCACTTCGAATGACAGAGCAAGTTTTACGTGGCCAACCAGTCCATTGTCGATGGTCCTTGGCCGCCCATCCTGGGGTCGCGATGATGCGTTGCCCGATCAAATGCGTGCCGTCGTGTATGTATTAGGCAGAAAGGTTCATCTAAGCGTAACAAGTCCCTGCAATGGGTAATAAGGGATCTGGTGTGTTTCCCTATCAAGCCGTGCAAACCAAGGCCCGGAACAATCGAAGGGATTTACTCCCCATTCGTGAGTCTAATTCTAGGTCTCTGATTCGATCAGCAGGAAATGTGACTTCATACAGTCATGACGATCCGAAATGTAGATCGTCATATTGATTCGTCACGGACTCGGCGACGGAAGGCGGCCGGAATTTTCAAAATAGCTTTCACTCCGGTCCCGGTATTATAGGGCATGGCAGAAGGCAACTGGAAGCGCTTAGGGGAAAGCAGTGACGGGGCAGAAATGGTTGGTTCTTGAATTAGGCCTAAAAATAAGCTATCATGACTATCAAAGTGTCCTAAGTGCCAGCTGAAAATGTACCCATCTTGAGCATGAACATTTGAACAACTGGGGTGACATTCTATGATTCGGATATTGTTTACAATTCGTAAGTCTTCACAGCGTTGATTTGTGACAGGATTCAGTTGTGTGTCCGAGGGTCTGACGGCTCCGAGCCTAAGCCACAAGACTGGACGTGTATGTAATAACATGATCTGTCAAGCGACTCGGTGTAGATAGGAACATACTATATCGAAATGGATCGTCCACGTAGCATATACTGCCATCTTAGCACCTAAGAGAGAGTATCCTCCCTGTATTGTGCGATCTAAAATTAATAAAAAGATCAAGACCGCGTACGAGATCTTAAACCCGAATCACCTAATTGACTCCGACTCGACTCATTCCCAAGCAGGGTCAGGTAATGCTCCTTTCAGTTGGACTTCGTCGCGAATCAGTTCCTCGAGGTGAGCGCAGACTTGCCGCAGAAGCCGTATACGGGTGAATAAAGTGCTCTTTGCTGGCGTCTGTAGCTTGAAAGTTATTATTAGTATGGTAGTATGTTGCTTGCACATGTTTGCACTCCGTGCACCACGTTCTGGACGAAGCCTTGCTTCCGTTCGTTTAGCGTAAGTGTGTATTTTGGAATGCCACATTGACGCGTATCTAAGAAAGAACTAGGCGGGAGATCTCTCCCATCGTCAATTCGCCAGACATACAACTCATCCCTTTTCTCTTGAGATGTTCGTCCGGGAACATACACCTCGAAATGCACGTGTACCAACGCTGGAAGCATCTAACCAAGTACAAATTGACGATCTAGTGCAACGAAATCGCGCTCTAGAGCAAACAAACAAGAATTTCGAGGGCCAGCTATATTCAGAACAACGCCGAAATAAGGAGGCCTTGGCTGAGATTCAGGAGCAGCTCCACCGCGAAAGACAGGAGTCGCGCGAAGGCTGTGACGTACTCATATCTTGCCATCGGCTTGTAAACCTACGAACTTTGTCGGATCTGGAAACGGTCAAGACGAGGTTTCTGCAGGAACAAGAAGTTACGAGGCAAGAAAAGAAGCAGCGGTTGCAAAGGGACACACAGATATTAAATTTTCAAATTAGAGAAGGAGAGTTAGAAGATACAATAGCCCGCCTGAAAAACGAGACAGAAGATATTCTGGCGAAATGCGGAGCGGTCATTGTCAGTCTGCGACGGAACCTATCAACAGAGCGCAAAACCAGATTAGCGCAAATATTAGTACTTGAAAAGGAGAAAGACGAGATTCAGGTGAACATTATCTTCGATCAATGTGAGTTCTAATATTGATTTCATAGTATTATCAAAGGACAAGCTATCGCAGCTCCGCCAAGATCATGCCACTCTTAAAACATCGGCCGAGTCAAGTATGTTAATGCTCGAGCGAGTGACGTTACAATTTGAGGGTGCCCGAACGAAGAACACCGAACTTGAACGCTCTATCGATGAACTAAAACGGAAGAACGCGGAACTTCAGCGTCAGCTTGAAAAGTGGCAAACCTTGGATGCGAAGGGGAATGGAGAAATGGATGCTATCCGAAAGCAGAAGATGGAATTAGAGGTCAAGCTATCGAGTTTGCAGGACCGTTCGCAACGGCAAGTTGCCGAGAAAGAGAGGGAGTTGGAACGGATGGCTAAGAGAAATGAGAAGATGAAAGACATTGTCCAGCAGTGGCAGGTAAAGCAAAAGTATTTTGGGCTGTCCTGCACGCACTAATTATCTTATAGCTTGAAGCAGAAGAGGAGAAATCTGCAAGGGAGAAGATGGAGGATGCTTTAGCCGAAGCCCGTACGCGTATCAACAACTCGAGATGGAGTCAAGGAAGGTAAGTTTCAGGTATAACGCAGAAGACCTTTTCTCATCCTCTTTTTTCTAAGCGGGAGAGGAGTGACTGAGGGACTATATGGATTCTAAATCGGGTAGCAAGAGATCGCGCTCTCCAACTCAAAGCAAGAAAGCCACCAGTTCCGACGTCAACGATGCAGGCCTGCCCAGCTCATCTCGCAAGGTGGCAAGAAAGCCAAAGAGTAAATTAAGTCCCCGTTTCAGAGGTAGTGATAGATGAAGTGAGGGATACACCCACTCTGGCAGCGGCACCAGGACGGCCCTCCAAGGAGCGGAACTCTAAGAAAGCGTCGAAGAGTGATAAAGGGAAGGCCAAGGCCCTATCCATCGAGTCGGAAACTGAAGATGACGCGGACCAGAGGAGTGCTCCTAAGGGCAAACGGCAGCGGAAAATTTCAGACAACGACGAGGGTGAAGTTCAAGAAGTTGAAGTAGAACTTCGTCCTGCGAAAAAGGCGAGAGAACGTGCAAGAGGTGACGCTGCGGACGTAAAAGTGAAGGGTCGTCGAGGCGCCCGACAGGACAGATGCCGAGGATGTAGATTCGGAAGCTGAACAGGCGCCAATGAAGAAAAAGCGGAAAATCAATATCTTTTCAAAACCTGCTGAGCCCACTTTTGCATTCATGGTGAGAAATATTGCGGACCTTTATACACTTCTAACCAGTTGTCGAAGGGTAATGATACTGGTATTGGACTCGATATACCTACAATCCTGTCCCCAGTCAAGGAAACGACAGGTGTCCCTAACCGCTCTACTTCAGCTAGTGTCATGAACAGGGTTATATCGAAGACGTTTTCGAAGCGGTGACACAGACGTGCCATGGCAGAAGCGTGAGCCCAACGACGCGTTCTAATATTTCATGCCTAAGCCCCTCTGATGCCAGGTGGATGAAATCTACGAATTCTTAAGTTACTGACTTATTGATGACTTTTTGTTTGATTCACCATGCTCCCCAGAATCACCCAAATACCCAGGGTCTTAAGATCTCACCACTATTATCTTGCATTACATGTTGTATGTAATATGATTTATTAAGGGATACCATTACCGATAAGCCATCTCAAGAATGTCATATAATCTGCGTTACTATAGCGTTCATATTCTATGGATAGTTTATCGCCGTCAGCATGAAACTCCTCTCAACGTAGAATGTGCGTGAGCAGAGCGATTAAGGAGGCTGTCATTCTCAACCATCCACCACAAATTTGATGCGCCAACGACCACGTCTCATAGAAGAGCAGAACGCCGACTCAACGCGGGGAGGTGACAGTGATGGAAGCAACGGTGAAATAAAATGAATTGCTCAGGGTTATATATATGTCGGCATGTGCCGAAGTTCCGATTATAGTAACTGCTAACGGATTATATAAGCTGGGTAAACTACAACATCTCGTCATAGTGGTTGACCTGACCCCCACCGTCGCTAGAATGAACAACTTGATCACAGGCAGCATCTTTGCATGGATCGACCGAATCTTGCATACGTTTCGTCCCTCCCCAGCCGCGTTAACTGACATGCGGCTGGGGCCGGAGGACAACCCCAACAATCCACTCATGGTGACTTGCCTGCAAAATAACACCTTACATCACATCACTTGGCTTATACTCTTTCTTTAGCTACAGTTTTTTACCTGGGATACACTTCACGAGGAAGTGAGCTGGTGGAAGCATCTTGAAACGGAAATAGTTCGACTGTCGGAAATGGGCTTCACACAAGTGTGGATCCCGCCTCCAAATAAAGCAGCGGTTCCTGTGAGCAGCTAGCTACTTCCGCCCTTCTGCCACTAAGGTGCTATTATAGAATGGTAGGGGTTATGACGCGTACGACTTGGTAACGCGGGATTGACACTGTTGAACACTGAGAAGTAGCTAACGTCCTATGTTGAATAGTGGGACCTGGGAGAATTCAACCAAAAGGGTACCATAAGAACACGGTGGGGAACAAGGCTTGAACTTCTTGAAGCTTGCGAGGCAGCACGACAAAATGGCATTGATCTTATTATTGATGCTGTCCTGAACGTATGATCCTGGATTTTTCAGAGCAAACACGTATAGATATTCGTGATTTCACAGCATAAACTCGGTGCCGATAAGAGAGAATCATTATCCGCTGTCCCAGTTGACCCGCAGAATCGACTGAAGGACATCGGACCTGTTCGCACGATCGAGGTGGGTCTTGTATGAGCATATTTTGTTAACAATTAAATATACATAGGGATGGACTGTATTCAACTTTGAGGGAAGAGGAGAACAGGTGAGGGTTCAGCCAAGACTAAGCACGAAGAACTAAGAATATTAGTATAGCGCATTACGATGGAATAGCAAGCATTTTACAGGTAGGTTTATCCTCTTGAGCCTGAAAAACTAACACCAATGGATCCGCAGGGTTAGACTGTGATCATCTGACACAGTCCAGAGGTATCTATCGCATAGTCGGTCAAGGACACAAGGGTTGGTCCAGATACGTAGATCGCGAACTTGGCAACTACGACTATCTCTTGGGAGTGGATGTATGTATTTGGCTATGTACAAGTGCCATCTGAACATGATCCTCTTAGATTGATCATAGACATCCTGCCGTGGGACAAGATTTGCTTGAATGGGGATCCTGGATTCTTGAAGTGAGCTTTGATGTTCGGTAATTTCGCGATTCATCTGATGTGTCCAAGACCACCGGAGCAACCGGCTTTCGACTTGATGCCATAAAGCATATAGACTATCGTTTCCTCCTCAAATTCGTACGTGTTTTGGTGGTGGTGATGTAGCCTGAAGCATATCTTGCGAATGCAGCTGCAACATACCCGTCAACAACAAATTGGAAAATCTAAATATTTTGCCGTGTGTATGGATCAGTATTATTATGATCATTTTTCACGAAATTGACTCTTCACAAGCCGAATTTTGGTCTGGAGAGTAAGTGTCAATGCGCTTGAATCGAGGCACCGCTTATCTTTGCCAGCTTGAAAGCTATTTTGCCTTACATCCGTATATTTAGAGGATCGGTACGCTGTCCGTTCAGGTACTCTGCATTTATCTCACGATTTGTCAGACGGCCTTCTTCGACGTTCCGCTGCACATGAACTTCCACAACGCCAGTCGACGTCGTTCGCAATACGATCTTCGTTGCATCTTGAAAGATACCATCCTTGATACTAGACCCAATGACTCAGTGACCTTCGTAGACAATCACGAGTACGTTTTCTCGGCTACCTATAACGATTCACCCGCTAATTATTCGCAAGCACGGTATTTCAGCATTTTTATGTTTCTTTGAAAAATATCTTTACGCCGTTGAGCAGGTGGAAGGTCAAAGTTTAGAGAGTTGGGTAAGTTAAGAATTCAAATGCTAGCGCTCAGGTCCCCTAAGTTCTCGAAGGTGGACAGCAATTTCAAAGTCCAAGCTTACGCTATCATCCTTCTCCGAGGCCATGGCCATCCGTATGAGCTTGATTTATAATTACATGCGCAATCTAACGGACGTCTAGTTGCGTATTCTATGGCGATCTATACCCAAACAACGAGTGTTACAATGAAAACGTCGCACGTAATCTGGCATTACTGATTGAGGCGCGAAAGCTATTTGCCTATGGCCTTACAGAAGACTATTTCGTTCAGAAAAATTGCATTGGTTTTGTGAGGCTAGGAAGTGAACGGCATGCAGGCTGTGCCGTGATATTGAGCAATCTGGAAGAGTAAGTGCACGCTTGAATATGAATATTCAGGTGCTTCGACGAAAATTTCAGCGAGCATGGTACTTACGTTCATAGACTACGGATGAACGTTGGAAGAGTACGTCATATTACTCGCATCGTTTATTCAGATCATTTAACTTGTTCTAGCAACACGCTGGGACTATTTTTCGCAGCTTCCTAACGTCCTACGGACAGGTCGCAATCGATTCAGAAGGATGGGGAGAGTTCACATGCTTTGCCAACCACGTTCAAGTGTGGACTAGATTGGATTAACCGGTGTGTTTTTTCTGTTTGTCATACTTCTACTACGGGAACAATTTGTTGGTTTATTGGTGCAATATGGTCTTGAGGAAATTGTCTTCTGTCTCCCTTTTGTGGTTCTGTTAAAAATATGTTACCTTTACATATCGATCACAGGTTGATATATGGTATGTACATGGGATGTTTAGAACATATACAAATATCCAGCGCGCCAGTCCGCACTCTTTAACACAGAACGCGATCGTATCGTATGTTTGCAGGATTTCTCACGATTAGTACTAGTCGAGCGCGCGTGATTCGACTTTCCTGCACTGAGAGGAAGCGTAAAGGTGGTTGAACATAGAGGGTGGTACATTTTCAAACCGCTGTTATTTAAATCCGTCGCGAGTTTGTATCTTGTATCCTTGATACTATCAAGAGTAGAACACGTTTCTCCGTGCTTTGTTATTCGGGGAAGGGTGCAAAGGAAACTTGAGGCAGACCATGCCAACATGTGGAACTTCTGCTCAGAGCTGCAATACCTGTTTCTAACTATATAGTAAGTTCAGCTGATGTGGGAGGAGACTTGAAGATGGTGTTGAAACGCGTGCTTTCATGAAGCCAAGTCTAAAACGTGTTTGGGTATCCAATGTACAAGGGAAAACGAGGTCACTATTCAATGAATAGAATTCTATACATCCCCTCACATTAAGGATGGAAGTAACAAGACAAAAACTTGAAAATTCCAACCGAGTTATTAACACTAAAAAGAGCGTAGTAGATCGAATATCGACGTCCATAGAGATGTACCAAACTCGATTCCATTTTCCTATTAAACCAAAAGCGCAACCAAGGCAGCACCAATGATACCAGCAGTTCCAAACATCGCAGAGTTGGCAGAGGCGGCGCTTTTGGTGCTGGTCGAGGAAGCAGAGCTGCCGGTACCACTTCAATGATTCGTTAATATTGTACAACAAGTAATAGATGATAACGCACGTTGATGTGCCAGTGGCTGCACCGGTGGTCGCACGAGTGGTTGTACCACCTGATCCCGTGGTAGCGGGAGTAGTAGCTGGATGAGTAGCAGAAGAACCTGACACAGCGGAAGTGGCAAGAGCCGTACCAGAAGAACCTGACACACCAGAAGTGGCAGGAGCCGAACCACCAGAACTGAGTGGTTGGCCAACACAACTTGAGTTGGCTGCAAAAGTAAGTCACAACATTATACACGAATCGAGAGAATTTCCACATACAACCAGAGTTGATAGTGAAAGCTGCAGTCTGAGCAGTTGCACCCGACGAGTCGCGGATAGTTAAACCGATCGACGTTCCTATTAACAGAAATGGGCCATCATTATCTTGGTACGTTTTCCCTGACTCACCAGCAGCAATGTTGACGAACCACGTATAGGAATTTCCTTGTTGCTCGCCGAGGTCCTCAAGGGCCTGGCCATTTGGACTAGCGCCAGGAAGAACGCTGCTCTAAGTTAGTTACTGCTAACGGCACTGTGATAGAAAAGGTCACCTCTATATTAGTAAAAAAACGTGATTTCAAGCTTAAGTCGTGAATTAAATATTGTAACATCGAAACAAACCAAAAAGTATGGGGCTTAAGTGGTGGTTAACGATTGAAAATTAACAGAAAATAGTGAAACACAAACATTGTCCTCCGTTCCATGTAAGAAGAGCAGGTTGACAAACAACAACATTAGCTCTGCCATTTCGGATAAGCGGTTGGTGGGAAGTACAATAGGCGATCGCTTACGGGGTATTGATCTGGAAGGTGGTCTGAGCCAATACACGGGAGGCAGTGAAAAGGACAACGGGGATGGAGAGGAGGGAACGCATGGTTGCCGGACGTCGTTGGGAAGAACGAAAGAAACGTGCAAAGGGAAATTCTCTGGGAAAGCAACGTTAAATAGGCTGCGGACAAACTTGTTTACATAAATAGCTCATGACAACCTAACCAACGGATTCTCATCATTTTTCCGGCTGTTTGTCGATCAATAATTCTCTGCACATTTCCAGACGTAGCGAATTAGTTATGGGCTGTCATGGATGGGTTTCACGGCGCAGCAACCGTGAAAGGGGAGACTTCATGTTTATCATGGAGTGGGGAGAGGTGGGGAGAATACCACGGCCGTGGGAAATTTGCATCAAGGTAATGCGTTTATTGAATTTGATATCAGGCCATGCGCGATTGTCTAATTATAGCATCAAATATAATCTTAGCTCCGGATTTTGAGCTTCACTAAGATCTGACAGTAGTTAGCCATATAACAGTGTAAGCCAAGCACATTTCATGGGCGCTCATGGACTTATCGTGGGCATGGGGGAATTCGGAGAAGTGATGACATACTCTCAGGCTAACTGTCAAACAACAGATGCAATAGAGATTTACGTAACAACATGTTGGGTTATGTACATACAAGGTTAGCGGCAAATACAATAGGCTGTTGGAGAGTTCACGCTATCATCCTCAGCGTCGTATCCAGCCCATAGTGGTCGCTAACAAACTGTGGCATGCTGTCCCCGCTCTCAAGGTTTTTGACAATGACCCCCATCCCCACTCGCTCAGGCGTATCTACTTCGTATTCATCCAGCGGCAAATATAATACCTTGTCCAGCCTCCCTGCTGGGTATTGTGATGGACCCTGATACCCCCAGGTGTGGCCTTCCTTCGTATCTTCCGATTTATTCCATGCATCGCGTAATCCGAGTTCCGCAGGATACTCGTGTTCATTCGGCCCGATGGCATTCATATCACCTGCAATAACTCCTCCGCAGCGCTCGCCCCCTACAAACAATAACTTTGAAAGCACGTCCAACTGCATGCGCCTTGCAGTCAGTCCTCTTGGAAGCGACTCGAGATGCGTGTTGATCACGCGGATGACAGACGTCGAGCCCCTACTGCCATCCGCATCCTTCGCAGGATCATTGAGCCTAATGTCAACAATGACGCCCGTCCGCTGGTATATACTTGACTGCGAAGTGCATTATATAGCATCCAACTAGGGCAGTTGATCGCGATACCAGAGTGACATTGCCGTACATGGCATTGCCAGGCCACTTTTCGGGCGATTTCGGTGTGATGACAAAATGTGCTCGGACCCACTGAGTTGGCGAGAAGGTGAGAGAATGCAGTGGCGTTGAGCTCCTGGAGCAAAATGCAGCAAGGCTCTGGCGTCTCGCCTTCTTTGCACCCCAGGATGTCCATTTCTAAATGCCGAAGGGCGGCATCTAGTCGCTCGACTACGGCCAGCGCGTCATAGTTGATGTTCCATGTGATGATGCGAACATAGGATGGACACTTGCTATCGTCCACTTTGTCTAGATGGATGTGCTTCCACCCTTTTATCGCAGCTCGATATCGATATGCATTTGACTTGATGAGTAGGTTTGGAATAACGGGGGCTGTCATGTTGGGCATTTTGTGCGCATGCGATGGATGCGAATGGTCGGGAAAGTTCTCGTGGTGTTGAGTTACTCTGCTGGCGTTGTTTGTGAGGAAGGAATGCAGTCCATAGGTTCATTTGTACATCCGATTGTTGTTGTGGGTGCAGGTCACTAATCGATGCCCTTTATCGAGTGGTGCTATATCGCCTGACCAGGTTTAAAACTTCCATCCTCACGATAGGCACGAGGCAACGCATGTTCCGTGTTCGCCTGATCCTCCTACGTATTACTCAGAGTAGTTATAATAATAGCCATAAAATTCATAGCTCAGATTCCGCCCGACCTATTTTCTCCTCCTTCTGCGTGAACG
The DNA here is from genome assembly GCA_015039365.1 of Amanita rubescens. NCBI lineage: Eukaryota > Fungi > Basidiomycota > Agaricomycetes > Agaricales > Amanitaceae > Amanita > Amanita rubescens. The sequence goes on from WION01000006.1 coordinate 868,442, forward strand.
CACGAAGAACATTGAATTTAACCTTAATTTCGTCTAATTTAGCATCTGAAAGTGTTCGTTTCTTCAGGATGGATTCCAATCTGCGGATCTTACGTCAGGTCCATAAATAGGAACTCTGTAACCTCAACTCACCGCTTGGACTCCTTTTCAATATATTCCGCAGCCCCATTAACGATCTTATCCATAACCTTTAGGTAATGCTTCGGCATCAGCTTCGACGTTCTTCGCCAAAGACAGAGCTTCTTGGTAGACCGCTTTCTTCGCATCTGTAGCAGCCTCGAAGAATTTCTGGGCTAATGAATCGAATTCGGGTAGACGGCCGGCCTATACGAGTGTTGTCAATAAACATGGCGTTCAGGAGAGTAGTATGACAAACGTCATCAGTTCAAGCCTCCCTCAACAGCCCGCTTGGTACCACATTTCTCATTCAAAAACTTGACGAAATCAACAGCGGTCCTTCCACCTTTATATTCAAATGCGTCCTTCGGAGCCGGCAGGGAAGAATTTAAGTGTTGGGTATCCCTTTACATCGTATCGCTCAGCAATGCCCTTGTTCTTCTGATCATCCGCATCTACATTAGCGACAATGCACTGGCTCTGAATCAGTATCAAGTCGGATACTTGTTTAGTCTACTCACATTACTCTCAGATTTGAAAATCTTGGCGACTTCAATTCCATCAGACAGGAACACCATTATAATTCAAAAAATCGCACCGTCATTATATATCGGCTTAAGAGTTTTGCAGTGACCACACCATGGTGCCTAGAATATAAGTCAGTACGACGAATAAAAAAGAAAGGGCGGCACCCACAGTGAAGGATACGAGAACATTCTTGGATTCGTCCTGAAATGCATATTAATTCAAGCTTCCAACAACAAGGCATCAACACCGACAAGAGCAACTCCATCGAAATCCTTGTAATCAAGAATACGGTATTCAGGAGCAGGAGGAGGCTTTATGTTCGATTTAACGCCTGATTTTTGAGTTACACTGCATGATGTTAGCATATATGTTGACAATTGTACCATTAGGAGACCAACAATGCCGCTAAAGTATCCAAATCGCGTCCAGCCTCGTATGGCTCGTCCTTGCCATCAGCGCTGAACCATTTTAGGGCTGAAATATGACATGTTCAACTCTAGGACTAAAGAAATAGTGCTGGACATACTTGGGAATCCCGAAACGCCGTACTTTTGTCCAAGAGGTTTGCCATTGCCATCAGCGTCTACCTTAGCAATGACTACCTTGTCTTTGGAGTTTGCGAAAGCATCAGCGAGTTGCTCGTACACATGGAGCCAAGTTCTACGAAGGGTGATAAGTACGAGTTCAGTAATGTTTACCGCGTGACACACCTTGCAATGACCACTGCCAAGTGCAGAGAATGCGATTTATACGCGCGCTCTACATGAAAGTGAATCATGGACTTACCACCAAGGAGCGAAACTAATTGAGCATTAGTACCAAGGCCGCAACTCAACGTATGTGAACGTACAACTCGACGAGGGCAGGTTTTCCTTGACCAATGATGGAGTCGAAGTTGGATGTGTCAAGCTCTACAACATTGGATGCACTAACGGCCGCGACAAATGCAAAGGAGATGAAGGAAATAAACCTCATCGTATGACGAAGTAAGGAGTAGGGTGACGTGTTAGACACAGAGTTAGGTTTGTCAGCATTTCTATCTTAGTATTCTATATAGTATACATCCTACGTACTTACTTTGGTGCATAAGTACGCGATTATTTGTACACACTGGTTGTTTCGTGTAGCTCTCCATACGGTCTGTCGCTTCAGCCGCGAGTTTCCTATTCCACGTGGCTGACGATCAGAAAAAAAGTATTCGTAAGATCTTATCAAGCATGGCTCGGTCATTCGGTGTCACTACTAATCCAACGATTACGCAGAAGGCTCGGCTGGTACAAGTTACAAGTACTGCTTAATTCTAAAGTAACCCATCAAAGAGTCCGCGTTCTCAATCATCTCAGCATTCCATCCACAGATGGCTGACCAGCACGAAGATCAAATTATACCCGAGGAAGACGAAGGCGAGCAATACATCGACACAAATGAAGTCGAAGTAGAATTACAAGATGACGCCGACTACCCGATGGAGGAAGAGGACGAGGATGATATCGCCACCGGATCTGCTGCAGGCCCTTCGCGTTCCGCGGAAAACAATTCTGTCCAGGACTTTCATTCTCATGATGGATCCGTGTTTTCTGTTGCTTGCCACCCTACGGAACCCCTCGCTGCAACAGGCGGCGAGGACGACGTTGGGTACATCTGGGACATCACAGATGGTGAAGTCATCGAAAAGCTCACGGGACACACAGACAGCGTTACTAGCATCGCATTCAGTACTGATGGAGAGATGATCGCCACGGGGGGCATGGACGGCAAAGTTAGGGTATGGAGAAGAGTTGGGAAAGAGAATTATAGAATCTGGGAATTTCTAACGGAGCTCCAAGGTCCAGATGAAGTCATGGTAAGAAAAGTCTCTAGATTTCATCGACTCGCGGACTGACATGTTCTGACTAGTTTTTGCGGTGGCATCCGAAAGGCCCTGCTCTCCTTGCTGGGTCAAACGACTCAACGCTAGTGGCTTTGGCAATGTAAGTTTCCATGATTCAGAAGATGCATGCAATCAAACGCCTTGCCAACAGTACCCTCGGGTAATACAATGCAGGTATTTGCAGGTCACACGGGTGCTGTCAACTGTGGCGAATTTACACCTGATGGTACGTGAAGATTTCCCTGCAAACGTCCTCCCTTTACAACCATAAATAGGCAAAAAGATCGTATCTGCCTGTGCCGATAATACATTTATTATATGGGACCCTCGCTCCCCCACTCCTACCGTGAAGTTAACGGCTGACGATGCCAGATTTAATCTGGATGGTGTCACATCTCTGTCGGTCAACCTGTCTTCGACGCTTGCCGTAGTCGGTGGTGCCGCAGGCAGCGTACGTGTCGTTAGCCTTACGAAAGGAGAAGTCGTCGCAGCCCTCGGAGGGCATAAAGAGGGAGAGAGCGTTGAAGCGATTGTATTTGCCTGACCTCCTAGGAAATAGTTCCGGCCCAGGTTACGCTATCACAGGCGGGACGGACGGAAGAATATGCGTCTGGGACCTTAGTACGAACAGGTTACGAACGACGTTCCAGCATGAGGTGAGGTGATAATGGAACATGCGTTTTAGGAGTTGACTAATCTATACTAGGACGCAATAACCAGTTTACTCGTTCATCCTGCGCCAAAACCTTACATCGTCGTTTCTGGATGCGCCGATGGTACGCTCAGAACATGGGACGTCCGTACCGGGACCATCATCAAAGAGCACAAGGGACACACAGCACCGGTTCTCGGTGCTTCGTTAGGTCTGAACGGATCTGTCGTTGTCAGCGGTGGAGATGACGACAGCGCGCTAGTATTCACGACAGAACCTGTCGATGACGAGTGACACGAGTGTGTTCCTTTATCAAGTTATTTTAAATATACTGCCTGATGTTTTCCCGGGTACGTGATGACGAGAATTCATACACCTGGCCAATGCCGTATGCGAACTGAATCAACGCCTTTGAAAACCCTGTTTTACCTTCGCCTCGATTTCCCCGGTCCCACTGGACCTCAGAATCGGAGTGGCTCTACGCCGCGTACCAGGGTGTTTTCGTATAGCCAATGCACCTGGCGCTCTGAAGATAATTTATTCTAGGGAGGATTCAGGGAGCGATAGTTCGGAGCGGAGCTTTTTAAACACATAAAAACCGAACCAGTTTTTCTTGTGTTCGTCATCCAAACGAGCATTCACAATGAGGTCACTTCTAGCCTTATGTCTTCTCGCCATTGCAGTACCTTCAAGTGCTATGGTCGTTCGTTCACCCAATTCGACAGAGTGCGGATCATCGACTAGTACAGAGGACATAATTGGTGCCATATATTGTATGTCCTATTGGCCATATCACAATCAGTAGTAGCATTAATGTATGTTACGCTTCACAGTTACCACGAATGAACCCAACGGCAATTACATCATATCATCTGCATTTGGGTCGGACGGGAAACTGGTGCACATGCTTTTGTCCGATCCGGCATGGATGGTATTTAAAATCGAGCGTGCAGTACTCGCAACAAGCCATCGCTACTGGTGGCTTTGGTGGCCGTGATCTGGATCCACCTGGTGAAGGCGAGCTCTTTAGCTCAGGGGTCGTCGAACCGTCTCCCCTTGGTGTGTTGGCAGTTGCGAATGTAAGGATTCACTGACGTCGTTTTTCCGTGATGATTATTGATGGCTCGTGCAAGCCGGGCTCTGATACTATTTCCCTTTTAGCATTTCCGAAAGCGATCCATCTTCGCTTACACCCATTGGTACTCCGGTCTGGAGCAGAGGAGAGTTTCCCATCTCGGTTACGTTCAATAATGCGGGAAACGTACTTTGTGCTTTGAATACCGGTGCCCTCAATGGCATAAGGTTGGCTACATCTTTTGGTCAGTGCATGAACGCTATCTGACAATCGTCATCTCCAGCTGTTTCAATGTCGATAAGACTGAGGGCCTGATGCCTATTTCAGACACCACGAGGTACTTGCATTTGAATCAAACGTCCCCGTTGAGCGGTCCTGTGTCCGGAAGTGCCAGCCAGGTCACCTTTTCGGAGGACAATCAGCTATTGATCGTAGCCGTCAAGGGCCTCAACGGGACAACTGACGCGGGCTATCTTGCGGTCTGGGAAGTTTATGAAAACTTCACACTTTCTCAAGATTTCCATCGAGTCGCTTTACCGACAGGCGGGTTTTACCCATATTCTCTTATGACAATTCCGGGCCAGAACGCCGTTTTGGTAACTGATCCTGCATTGGGTTATGAGATATTTACCAATGTCTCTGGAAGTTCGAATACCGGCGAACACCGCAACATTGGTGTCGGATCTTATGCACGAACCATTCCAAATCAGCTGACAACTTGCTGGTCTGCATACAGTCCTATAAGTGAAAATTATTACCTTAGTGATCTCGCCGACAATCGAATCGCGATGATCAGTATAGACGGTAACCTGAATTCAACCATCGTCAATGTTGGTGGTTCAACACTATATTGTTTTATCCAACCTAACTGAGCGTCAGTACATTTCGCTCGGAAAAAACTTTGGTCCATTGGATATGGCGACAGTTTCGATAAAAGGCCAAGGGTACGTCAAGTTTGTGTTCATCAAGATCGATTTATGGATCATATAGGCTCTCTAGCTTCCTGTACGTACTTTCTACAACGCCGCAAGCGGTGGATGTCTTCTCGGTGGATAAACCAGGGAAAGCGGTGCACATTCAACGGTTCGATTATACTGCATTTGCCAAAAGCGCTGGGATCACGCTTCGTAAGTGGGGGGCATCAATCCCGACGTCTCATGGTGTAATCTCAAGCAATTTGTTTTCCAGACGCAAAGTACCTGGCTGGAATGAGCAGTTTCACCTGGAAGCAATAGCATATGACCTTACAATTATCGAAGCCGGGTTAGATACAGATCTTAAACATCCTAGCTCGTAGGGTTATCCATGGAGTAAATTAATATCCTATAAGCATACCATGTAACTTAGAATGCTGCTGTGCCGCGGCACGATGGCATGATGACATGACACATTGAATTTCTATTCGGTGGTTAAATTGCCAAAATCTTGGTAGGGATGCCACTGGGACAAAGCAAGAACAATGCGTGGTCACTCGTGCACATCACGGTGATGGGGCTGCGAGATATATTTCGGGCTTATGCGCGCTATGCGACTTATATGATACAACTACTTTGAAAGTTACATGAAAATTTACATGTTAGTACGCTAATCCCTATACATCACACAATGTCAACAAATGCATGCACTGCGACAAAGCTCATCTCCGCCTCCGCCTCTTCCTTTAGCATATCGTCCTCAACGGTGTTGTTCTTCGTACGATAGATGCACGTCAAGCTGCCGACGATCGATTCCTGGACGTCCAAGAGGTGGACAAGTTGGCGCTCGCCCTCGACATAATTCAAGGCCTCCTTGATAACATCATACGTCGCACTATGATCTTGAACATCGATCAGAATCTCCTTCTCCCGCTCGACAGCCACAGGTGCCTGTTGAAGTCTTCGTTTATGGCCTTCCATCTTTTCAGCAAATCCGAGGAGCCCTTTCTCTAACTTGGTATCCTTGCGAAGTTTCCCGACCTTCAGCAGCGAATCGATAGTCTCTCGCAAACGAGGTAACTCTTTTTCGAGACGAGCCAAGTCGAACCGCTCCGGGTCCTTATTAGCTGTGGTTGGAGCAGAGGTTGCAACCTGCAGGTTAAAAGTATCTTGAGAGAAATGGTTCATTCTTTCACGGAAGAGAGTAATAGTGGCAGATTCGGCTGCTGTAGAGCCAACACCATCTTCCATGAACAGCGTAGACGGGGACGCATCGACCAACATCTTTGCTATACGCGACGAACCACAGCGAACTGCAATGTGGAGCGGGAGACATCCGTCAGAGTCACGGATTGTGTTTGCAACGTGCGAGCGAGCAAGAAGCAGTTCAACTGTCTTGATGGAACGTGCTTCGACTGCGAGGTGCAAAGGCTGTAAATTTCATCGATCACTTCTCGCGTTCTAACGATGTATAAGGAACGCTTACAGTTTTCAACTTTCCGCGGGTTTGTTGCTTGAACAGGGCTTCGTTAACATCGGACGAGAGTTTCTTTAGTAAATGTTCCAAAAGGCGGTGTTTATCGCGTTTGCATAAGAAGTGATAAGGGTTTTGGCTATTGCAGGTCAGCTAATTCGATGGATAAAAGAACAGGAAGATTTACCCAATGACATCAGTCTCCAGAGGGGAGACGTTCTTCGCCAACAGGAAATCCAATAGCTCCGTATCCACTTCGACGTAGGCCCTGACGGCAATTTGCAGTATGTTCAAATCAGAGATCTTGTACCTGTAAGATTCGCCAGTTCAGTGTTGTCCGGGTTCGAATATATCGTCGAAAACGTACTTATCGTGAAGAGCAGCCTTCATCATATCCTTGTGTTTGGCGAAGAGAACTTTGAGCAGTCCCACCTTCCCGGACAACGCTGCTGCAGTGAGAGGTGACTCTCCCAAGGAGTTCGTTCTAAAACCGAGCCACTGAGGTAGAAGCTCCTTGAGATTCGTGATGGTTCTCAAACGTTCTGCTCGCTCATCGCTATGGCTCGCAGCATACGAGCGATACGCAGAGTAGGCCCTTTCACTGGCCAGGTAATCTACAACTTTTTCGGCATTGGCCTGCAGCGCTCTCCACAGCAACGGCGATTCCTGTATATCGACCCCTGCGTTTGGATCATTCTTTCTCGCGAGATCGGCGCGCTTCTTCCCGTGAACTTTTAATCCAAGATAGAGCTTATTCTGGTCGTTCACAGGTATCGCATCCTTTGCCTCATGACGTACTGTCTTAAGGTCGATGCCTGTGCCCACGCGCCTGATAAGCTCGTCCAGCATGTCTAACCGATCATATGACAATAGCAACTGTGTAAGATTGTTGGGAATGCTTTCGGGAATAGGAAGGTTGATAAGCATATTGAGTAATTTCACAAACGCCTCCAAGTCATCTTCTCTAATGGCCTTGTCCAAAACGGTTTCGGGCTGATAGTTACCATCAACCACGTAACCGTATCGACGGGGTGTCGTGAAGAGTAGACCAGGCTTTACATCGCACTTGATCGTGGAAGGGCGTTTGGCGACGTCAACGTATAAGTTTTCCTTGTTCTTCTGCTCCACAGTTGCGTCTGAATCATAAGAATAATCTGATCCATCGTCATCTATAAAACAACCGTTACGAACAGCTGACGCGTTGAAACCGGCGGATTTACCAATATCAATGTCATCAACCGAGAAAACAACTTCTTCCTCGTCGGCTTCGTATTGAGCAACGGCAATAGCGAGAACCAAGCGTGCTGTATCCCACTTTCGTCTCTCGACAGCAATCGAGAACGGCGTAAGACCTAAACTAAAGTCAATGTTGACACACGATGAAAAAAATTGTTAACAAACCCGAAACATGACTTCCGAATCCTTGGGAATCCCGCAATATAGCAGTGATTTGAAGCGGTGTTTCGTTATGTTGAGCTCCTTCTGGGGGGAGGCACAATGCCTGAATTTTTTCGTTGTCACCGTTAAAGCACGCTTCGCAGAGCTCATGATATCGCGGAATCAAATAACGTGGAAGATTAGTAAAATGATAACGCGACAAGGCTGCAAACTCGTAATCTTCGAAAGATGTTTCCTTTTCAAGATCGGGTTTGGCATAGTTGAGTCCAAGGAGTGCCCTTCCGGTTGAGTCGGACTTGAGTTTTTTTTCGACATCCAGCCCAGCCCACGTCTTGGCGCCAAGAGAAACAAGCAGCTCTTTCACGTCTTCAAAATATTGCTTGGTGCTTTCCATGCGTTCGACTTCAGTAACCTGGTTGTCCATCAACCTTGGATGACACCACAGATGACCATTCGTAATTTTAACGGTAAGAGTGGCATATTCTTTCCAGCTTGTCAGCTTTGAAAAGTCCACAGGCTTAGGCTCTTTCGCTTTCTGTCCGCGCTTTATTTCCATTTCCATGGCTTGAATAGCTACATTGACCCAATCGAGGATACTTTGCTTTTCGTCCTCCTTAGCATAAAGGGTATAGTTGGCCAGAATGCCTGTATTGAAATCGGCGCCCAACGAAATAAGCAATTGCACGATATCGTCATGGCGGTTAAGAGCCGTCTCGAGAGGACGATATGCTTGTGTGAGAAGGTTGTCATGTTGAAATAGAAAGCGAGTGTCTTTTGTAGGCCTGTAATAACGCATTTATCAGATTATATTTCGAGCACTACATGCGACAAACCTTGTGGCGATGGCCTTTGTGATATCCTCTTCAAGAGGTTCAAGCCTGGCACCGTATGCAAGAAGCGCAGCCGTCATCGCATAGTCCCGCTCATGGATAGCAAGGACAAGGGGGATTATGACATTGCCCCACACGATGCGTGGAGAATTGATGACGGCGTTTATGTTGGGATCGCACCTCATGATAGTCGAGGCAAGTTTAACTTTCTTCGCAGCAACGATACGGTAAAAGATGGTGCGGAATTGACCATCGGCAGGAGATGAAGTTGCGCCGCCCAGGATCAATCTTTCTGCAATCGCACAAGCTTCGTCTTCGTCCAACCTAAGCATAGTCAACGCCAAAGGATGAACGTCCAAAGTGTTATTCTGAGTCGAAGCCTTCACATCGACACCAGCCGCAATGAGATCTTCGATGATAGAAACCGAGGCGAAGATAATAGCGTATGCCAAGGGGTTCAAGCCGAAATCCCAATCAGCGGCGTTGAGATCAAATACATCAGGTTCGTTGGTGTTATCGTCTGGGATTTCATCTCCGGTGGGCGCTTCTCGCTTTTCCTCTTCTCTCCCCTTCGACGGCTTTTTCTTGTTATTTTCATCGTCATTATCCTCATCTTCGTCCATACCGTCCTCGTCGTCAGCTTCTTCTTCGCCAATCTCCATCACTCCGTCATCTTCAGAACTCCAATCGTCCTCAGATGAGGGGCGTTCTCGCTCGCTCTTCTTCTCATCGTCAGATTCCTCTTTAGTCCCCGCTTTCGCTGCTTCTTGGTTCTGTGCACTCCTTTCCAATAATTTGCGGACAACCGTCACTTGATCGTGCTGGATTGCGAGATGCAACGAGGTCCGTCCGTCGACGAGGCGAGCTGTCATCCTAGCACCAGCATCTACAAAATCGCAAGTGATCTCCGTTGCGTTGCACAAGATAGCAAAATGGAGAGGTGACCGTCCGACATGATCTCGGCGGCTGAGATCCACGCCTTCTTTGATCATATTGATGACGGTAGACCTGTCATGAGCAGCGATCGCGGAAAAGAGACGCTCCGTTGGTCCAATGTAAACTTGAGCGCTCCATTCTCCTGCATCAATGGGGTTGAAACTGCCTGTAATGATCTGACGGCCTGGATTTTCTTGCACAAAGCTAGCGCGAGTGTAAGTAGACCCAAAATAGATCATAAAAGGAATACGAACGAAACACGGCCACGTATATAGACTTCGTCCTCCTTGGTTTGCAATTCACGTTCTGCTTCGTCAATTGGTTTATGACAGCACTGTTACAGCAATTAGCATGTTAACATCAAGGCGCAACTTGACTTACTTCGCAACAATCTTCCATACATTCTTCAATAGTGCCGAAGAAAGCGGGATGGCGGTGCAATCTTCTCCCCTTGTTCTTGGGGTTGAACGTAGCTTGCGATGAGAATTAGGATATTACAACTCCAGAGAATGGAAGCATACAATTCATGCCCAGATCCTGCAATAATGTCAGAAAGCATGGATAGGAGAGCAATGACCAACGTACTGTTTGATATATCAATCTATCAGTTCTACGAGCGTCCCACCCGGGACCGTAGGGTATATGCAAAGAACCAACATCGTAATCGTTCATGTCAAGCTCTTCGAGTTCAGCGAGAGACTTGAGATCGTTCCTGTACTTGCGCTTCATTTTCCTAGATCTCCAAGGGACACCTGGACGTCCGCGAAGATCACGACGAGCCCGCAGGAACGACTGGCGTTCATCAAACGTAGCTAATTGCTCGAGCACCAAGATCCTTGCCAATCCTTCTACCCTCACAATCGAACGTTCGAATATCTTCAAACCGTCAGCCCAAAAGGTTCCAAAGGATGAGAGACAATACTTACAGTAGGGTCGATGTCGGCTCTGACGAGGCTCGGGACATAGATTTCGAAACCACGCCTAGCATACTTTGACAATCGGACTTCGTAGGACGGAGATCTACGGGTAACGTCGGTAGTATTGCATTGACGCATCATGGCGACGATAGCTCTTGGGTTTGCCCATACACGTGCACCATCGTAGGCACAACACGGAGCGTCGATGTCGAAACCCGCAAGGATTTCTGCGGGGGATTGATACAGGCGGAGAACAATTTGTACCGAGCGGTAGGGGTATTGGGCTAGAAAAAAAGTGTTATCAATCGAGCGAAAGCGAACGATAGAAGTGGACTTGCAGTGGATAGATATAGCATTCTTTGTCCGAACACATGTAACATCCCAAGGGACAGAATCACGAACAGCCTCGTAGATGGTAACTATCTTCTTCTCTGCCTATATCCAATACGTCAGTCTCAGTGGTCCACCGTAAGTACAGATATGAACTGCTAACCTGTTCGGACGTCAAGCCCCACAGAAAAAGGTCGATATCTGAAGTCGGGTAGGCGGCTGAATGATAATATTTCCTGATGGCCCTCTTCGACGCCTTATCCGCATCCGAAAGCGGGGCTAAGCAAGCCAAAACCGATCCACCAGCCGCGATAACATTGCTCCAATCCTTGAGTTGCGACAACGATCCCTCCGAGAAAATGCTCCAATTCCTCTTGAACTCGTCCAAGTCCGAGACCATACACGGTTCACCTTCCTTCCTTCTCTTATCTTCGGGAACGGGCATAACGTGTTTCGCGTTGAGGTCCCGATCATCTTTGACGACGCGGGCGCGGGTTGTCCTGATGTCAGAAGGCGCTTCAAAAACGTCGACTATGCCGACGTAAGGGTTGGATAATCTAGCGTTGGATCGATCAGTGGCCAGCAAGCGACGCAACTCCGTTTCGTCGTCCAAGGAAGGTTGCAAGACCTCGTCGAGGTTGATACCGGGGCCCCTTGGCAACGACGCAATGCGATGCAAGAATGCTTCAGCTTCAGCTGTTTGAACCATCGAGAAAGTAAGCCCTTTACTAGTGAAAAGACAAAGAACTGAGGGAGCGTACCTGTGCCCTTTTATATTCAAAGAATGGCGTAGAACGCGTGGCATCCTACCCAGTCAACGGAAGTCATATTAGTCGGGAGAATTGTCATGTGGATGAATTACGCGACGGGGCCGACCTGGGCCGACGCGTTTTCTACTTTATTAGGCAAATCAATTCATTCTCGCGCCCATCAGATTCAGAAGCATTGTTGTCTGCGACTCGTTTATGGTTATCTTGACTCAAATATACTTAGGCTTTACAGATTCCTATCATTGATCTCTCCGACAGTGTCCGATCATCCTCCCCACCCCCGATGTTCTTGTCACTTGAACGCTGTAAGGTCGGATACTAATCGTAACGAATCGAAGAGTCATGCAACCAATATGCATATCGAAAGGTATAAAAGGACGTCTCGACTTTCACTCTTCCTCAGACGTGCAACCATTTGCCTCTATTTCCAACTCCAATTCTCAAGTATATGTAATAATGCATAAAATGGATAAATGTACGATAATGCGACTGTGGTGCGGGCGTTAGGAGTAAATGAAGTGGCGGGAAAAAACAAGCTGGTCGAATATGATTTACACGTGATCCAGGAGATGCAGTCCAGATAAGGCAACCTGACTCGACTGGTATGCTTCTGGCGTTCCCTGCCAGAGCCAGGATTTCACTCCCCCGCTCCATCTGGCGCAATATATCCGTCGCTCGTTCTCCTGAGAAAATGTCTATACAGCAACCACCTTGGTCTTTGCCTACCCCACTGTCCCCTGAACCTTCACTTAAGGTGTACAACTCGCTAACGCGAACAAAGGTAAGCTATGCATTCATCATGCTGGATTTTTATCATTTGATGTCGCCGTGAAGACAGATTTCGTACCGAAGGATGGGCGTCTTGTGAAGTGGTATAATTGCGGTCCCACAGTTTATGATGCTTCACATATGGGTCATGCGCGGTACGCATTAGCCCTGGCGTCATTTTCAAATGGTTGACAATGAAAAAAGGAATTATGTCTCGCAGGATATCCTCCGCCGTATCATGACCGATTACTTTGGCTATGATGTTCATTTCGTAATGAACATCACAGACATTGATGACAAGGTCAATGCCATCGATCTCCATTGACTACATCACCTTATAAATTGTGTCTAGATCATTGAACGGGCCCGACAAAACCATTTATTCGACCAGTTTAAAGCAGATCTTGATAAATTGTCGCCCGCCCTCGTTTCTCAAGTAGAGGAAGCTTGGTTGAACTATTTAAAGGAGCGTGTAAGCCGAGGACTTCCTCCTGATATGTGTTCGCAAGTATGGAGCGAAGAAACGTGGTCTACGCTTGACAAACTCGTGCAAGATGTTGACTGGAAACGGGCGTGCCTGTCGAGGGAAGAAAAGTTTGACATGTATTTCTCCGCCACTGTAAGTCCGCGTGCAATTCACGACGATCCGTTTTGTAATGAAACATAGAAACGCAGTTTCGTTGCATTACAATTAGCCAAGCGGCGGCTAGGTGGTGGTGAATGTGGTTTAGACGCTGCCTATGAACTTGTTGAAGACTCTAAAGATGTTCTAACACGCTTTCTGGATTCTCAGGTCACTCTCCGAACCCTTTGTTGTATCTCTACTAACTTGAATTTATCTTCAGTACAAATCGACCGTAACCGATCCTAGTATTTCCCGGCAGTTGGCTGCATATTGGGAGCAAAAATTCTTTCAGGATATGGATCGACTAAAAGTTCGCAGACCTGACGTAGTCACTCGCGTCACGGAGTACGTACCAGAAATTGTCGCATTTGTTGAGGGTATCATGAAGAATGGATATGCCTACGAAGCCGAAGGGAGTGTCTACTTTGACACTCTGACGTTTGATAAAACAGAAATCCATCATTATGCGAAACTAGAGCCCTGGAGCAAAGGAAATCGAGAACTGTTAGAAGAGGGCGAAGGTATATATTGTGATGACTGGTTCCGATGTATTTTGTTGATATAACACCCCGTTAGGCGCACTGGCAACGAAGGCGGGTCGCAGATCACCATCCGATTTTGCCCTATGGAAGGCATCTAAACCAGGCGAACCTTCTTGGCCATCGCCTTGGGGTCCTGGACGTCCTGGATGGCATATTGAATGCTCTGTCATGGCGAGCGCAATTCTAGGCAGTAATCTAGACATACATTCCGGTGGGATCGACCTCGCCTTCCCTCATCACGATAACGAAATGGCACAGTCCGAGGTACCATTAAAAATCAGGAAGTTCTATCCCCCTCTGACAGCATGTAGGCGTATCATGAATGTGAATCTTGGGTCAATTACTTCCTCCACACTGGCCACTTACACATAGAAGGACTCAAAATGAGCAAATCGTTGAAGAACTTTATCACTATTGACGTGCGCCAGTCGCTGTTCAAACATTGACGGTGTTGATCCCGCTATAGGAAACCCTTCAAAGATATTCCGCACGACAGCTTAGATTGGCGTTTCTCACACAGACCTGGAACGCGAAAGTGGACTTCTCCGAGTCACTCATGACTGGAGAAGTACGAAACATTGAACAAACGTTGAATGTACGCATTCAACGAGCCTCTGAATCAAGCCCTTTTAATCCATTACCATTTCCAGAACTTTTTCACGGTAGTTAGAGCACTAATTCATCAATCTCGGTCGAACGCCTCGAGCTTCGATGGGTCTCACCGAAATAATGAACCAGAGAAAACGTTAAACTCTCGGTAACTTCACCTCCTCATTCAATTTCGAGACTCTCACATTTTGGCGTGCAGTTTCTGTGAGAGCCAAAAATCGTTTAGAACGGCGTTGTGCGACTCGTTCAACACACCACTCGCTTTGGATGTTTTGAGAGAGCTTGTGTCACGGACAAATGTATATATCAATACCCAAGGATCAAAAGTAAATGTGGATCTTCTGGAAGCAGTGGCTCAGTGGATATCCCGTATGCTGCGTATGTTTGGACTAGGTGAAGGTGGATCGAACAGACATTGGCTGGGGCCAGGAAAATAAAGATAATGGCGCGGTTAACGTACGTCATAATCCCCGTACTTGATTCTCTGATCTGATAAGATGCATTGCGAATCAGCGTGAAGAAATCTTGCTCCCTTACCTTGCAGACTCTCTCTTCTTTCCGGGATGGCGTGCGTCGTGCGGCAATATCAAAAAATGAAAATGCATTGCGGGACATTCTGGTACTCTGTGACAAACTTCGCGATGTGGACCTCGTGCCGTTGGGCGTGGCTCTCGACGATCAAGAGGGTAAGCTACCCTGAGAATCTGTGGGATGTGTATCTGATGAGAGGTTGGTAGACGGGAAGGCTCTTGTGAAATTAGTGCCTCCTGCAGAATTGATCAAAGCTAGGGATGAGAAGCGAGCTATCCAAGAAGCAAAAACTGCCAAGAAAGCAGCGCATGTAGAGGCTGAGCGACAGAAGAAGCTTTTGAAACTTGAAAAAGGACGCTTGGCGGCGGAAGAGATGTTCAAGCCTCCTCATACTGCCGAAGGAACTTATGGTACTTGGGATGATCAAGGGATACCCTTAACGGACTCGGAAGGTAAAGAACTAAGTAAAAATCAAGCGAAGAAAGTCCGGAAACTATGGGAGGATCAGAGAAAGCTACACGAGGAGTTTTTAGTGTGGCAGAAAAGTGAGAGTGGTTGATTGGAGGTACTTCCTTGCTAGTAATGAGAATGCAAAAATGAGAGAATTCATATCGGTCCTTGAGCATAGTAGGTTCTGTCCCACAAATTAAGCGTTGTAGAAGAAATCAGTTCAGTATGGTGACATTCGAAAGACTAAAGTCTTCGATCGCTTGAAGGAAATTATAAACTGTACTATTGAGTTGTAACCTAGATATCACATAATTCTACCTTCTGATTCGATGTCTGAATAATGTCCCTATCTGAGAGTCACGATAAATAAATTAACTAGCAATGTCCCATCCATCCCAGAATATGGGTGTGGGTGTATGCGCCGCTTCCGCGTCCCTGACTGGCGATTTCAATGCCACCGTCGCTGCGAGCTCGACGATCTTAATGCCAAAATCATCTTTATCAGCCTTCTTCCCTTTCATGGCCAAGATCATTGGGTCATTATTCCCAGCACTAGGGTTAAAGTACAATAGTCGCATGTCGACGGCCTCCATGACTTGAAGAAGGCGTCCGTTTTGCACGTCACGAACTTCTATAAAGTCTGGGGAGAAAAGGAGAACGTGGATCCCCGCGGTAGGCAAAGGATTGTGCCTGGGTTTCCCATTTCACAAACCCGGCTGAACGGGATAGCGCACCACTCCTGGTAATATAAAAGCCGATTGCTTTCCCCGCTAAGCTGAGAGTTCAATATAGGAGTTGCCAAACTTACTGTCGTAAATGACCATAGTTTCGTTTGACGAGACGCGGACCAAACCTAGTGGTTTGGCTCCCTCTACTCGACTTTTTAATAAGGTAACACCAGGGATCATTAGAATGCAAGTCCGGGACGACAGTGGCAGCAGACTTGGCAAAGCTGTCATGGATAAGTTTTACCTAACGAACTTTGAACAGTTTACATTACGCACTTGGTAGGATCTGATATGACTATACCATCGCGTGTTACAATGCCTACAGATCTGCTTAAGGGGGAAATGTCAAAAGCGTCTTTGGGTACGTAGCCGGGCTGACGCCCACTTTGTAAGATAGCGAATAAAGCAATAAAAATGATGCTCACTTCCCCAAAAGGTTGAAAGATGGCGGGTTTTTTCTTTCGCGTCGCAACCGCGCCGGACACGTCGACCGCTTCCAAAACGCGAAGAGAAGGGCTGACCTGTAAGAACCGCTTGGAAGCGTACATGACTTGATTGATAGAAAAAAGTAAGTGGAAATCAAGCATGATTACATGCACACATACTCAAAATACGCTGCCCAATTTCAGCCAGTCTGAAGAACATGACGTTCGAGTCCTGTCCAGCCACACGCTCCATCGAAGCATCAAGGGTCGATGGCTGGGATTGGCGCAGAGCAACCCGTGCAAGGATATCAAGTGAGTATGACAGAATCGAGTTTTCATGATGCACAAGGAGCCTGTGAAACTGTTTTCCTCCCAGTTCATGCACGACCGCAAGTTGTGTGGGATTTTCGAGACCAAGAACTCGCTTGAAGTCTGGAAACTTAGTCAGGTTTGATTCGCTAGATAAAACAATTTCTTACCTTCTGTGCCCCAAGTAGAGACGTATACACCTGTTCGGCATCCCACAACGATGAACCTGCGACCACCACTCACTGAACAAGTTATTAAAATTTCCTGATGGGCAGGAAATTAATGGTCACGGACTGAATGGTGCAGCAGTAGCTGCTGTTCCAGTTGTTTTTGGTCCAGAGACTCGGAAGAAATCTTCAGACAGAGTACGAAAATAATACCACTGTCACGGAATTAGAAATGCCGCCGTTATAAGTTTGGGACAGGCATACCATGTTGGCTTCTTGTCTAATCCTGTATACACCCATGGCTTCCTCCAAAATGGAACGCCAGCGTTGTCTTAACCCATCGCTTATCACGCACAGGGTGTACCTTCTATGCAGTACGTTTGACGCGTGATAAATAGTGAAAGGGAACATGTCAACAGTCTGGGACCGCAGACTATCCAATATCCCCCTTTCTTCTGATTTTCCCCTCCGAGTTTCGGATGGCGCATCAAATGATGCACATCGAAGGTGAGACAACGGTATCGGCTTCATACAATCAAAATGTGCATTCAAGTGTGATTAAAGATGAACTTACTCGGGACATTAGCTCTTGCTTCACAACCACGTTCGCTCTTTTCACATCGCGAGTCAAGATGACTTTAAAGAATAGGAATTGGAAAAAAAAAAGATAACGTGCCGCCAGAAAGAGCTCACAATAGTTATCCAGAAGCGTGGCAGTCAAATCAGTCCAACCTAAGAAGCCAGTATCTCCCCGGGTTCGTCGTACAACAGGGCCAGAATAAAATACTGTCCGACCGACGTCCTTCAGATCCATGTCCTGCGTAAAGTATTTTCATCATTATGAGGCACAAAACCATAGCCAGCTGCTTACTATGATCTCGCCCTTCTGATACTCCAAATGCTCGCAGAGATCCCAAAGTTTGGCTTTGCTCTCCGCAGCTGCGATGCCGGGCTGTGTGCTCTTTAGGAAGTCGCTTAAAATCCCAAGAATTGTTGGGAGTGATTCCAAGTCTGGATGCTCGTGCGCTTTGTCTGTCAACTTCAAAACTTGTTCTAGTAAAAGGCTCAACCTAGGTAAGCGTGTCACTGGACGAGACAAAAAAGTAATGATGTCGCGCTTTCGTATACGGGGGTCATCAGAGACTGATTTAAGGAGTTCTTTGTACGCCGGGTTGCTTGCCAGCTCCTTGCGATGGCGAGATTCGGAGAGGGGATAATGTTCAATATAGACTTCGTATGAAGAGCGAAACTCTTCCCTCAGGACGGCTAGGTTGACAATCTCCTCAAACCATATCAGAACTTGCTCGGTGATCCACGTACTGTCTAGCACTATATCCGACACACTTTGGATAAGAGGGTGCTGCTCTTGCTGGCGTCTGAATAGCGTGACAAGCATTCGTTCATGGAGGCGCAAAATTTCATTCAAGTTGCAAAAGACATCATTTATGAAGTCCGCAAGTCTTGATGGTTGAATAATCGGAAGAGGAGAATTCCGTAGCCCATTAATGAATACCTGATCTAAACTTGTATGAGAAAATAAAACCTATATACATAGGACGTACGTCTTGGATGGACCGTAGATCTGCGACAGTAGTCGCGTTCTGACTTGATAACTTCAAATATAACGGACTGTCTCTGTACCTCTTGCTTCCCTAGTGCATCTAAAGCTTCGTGAGGAATTAACTTGTGCCACTCTTGCTCTGTCTCGGGTATCTCCCCCTTCTGAAAGCGTCTGACGGCTTCATCGGCGTCAAGCCTTCTCAGATGTCAGCCCACATAATAAGTTCAAGGTCATCGGACATACGTTAAACGATTAAAATCATCCGAGATACTCCCATAGGCATCCCCATAATAGATCTAAAGAGCAGGTAACCAAAGGTGTAAGGAATGTTGTATGCGGACATACCTCCTCAGCAGTCCGATCTTCGTCACTGGGACGATAGTATGAAGATGCGGTAGATGACACTGAGGTGACGGATGCACCCCTGTGCAAATTGGTTGCTCGAAGATTGTGAGTGCTACGACTATGGGACAAGCCATCGGATGAGGTTGAAGCTGGATGATAAGCCCGATAATCGGAGACTGAACGGTAGATTTGGGGTTCTGGAAACGCTATCGGAGCATTGTACGATGTAGAATGGCCTGCAGGGTGCGGCTGAGAATTCACTGCGGAATGTGCCCTTGGCCTAGCAGTCGCTGGTGAATCCCAGGTATCAGCTTCATGGGAGGAAGGGCCGGTGGGAAAGGGTTGAGGTGACAAGTACTGGGGGGATTGCGCCTTGTGTCGAGGGCGGTTTCTTTGAGAGTTCATGATCTACGGCAGCGTAGATATCATGTAGCAAACGGGAACAAACTCTACGATTCTGAACAGAACATATGCAGCACAAGTTGATGAATCCTTCAGCGCACTCGAAATCAGATAGTCTGCATAAAGAACGCATCTTCCTCAGCATAATTAACTTTCTTGTACATGCAGGCATCACAAACACAAGTCCGGATAACCGCGACCTAATGATTGCTACTACTGCGGCTTCGACGGCAAAGTCAGGATTTAGAGAATTGGGTAAGAGAATTGTGGTGTCTGGGAATGCCCGTGAGTGAATTACCAGGCCCAGACGTCATGGTACCAAATCATCCTCAGACCTTTCGTTCTCGCAATTCATATCTGACATCTTTTACGATAGTATACACAACGCGAGTTTCTAACAGTGCCCTCGTTCCTGGGTGCTTTCTTCCACTCACCTCTCAAAACGCCGGAGTCTCGCCAGAACGATCCATCGCCGGCAATGATTGCGACAGAACCTGCTGAAAATGGGTGACATGGGTGTGTTTCATTTGATAAATAAGTTATTTCTACAGATACACCTCGTACCATGATATTCTACAGTCGATGCAGCTGGCGCATTTCCGGTAATAATCAGTTCTAGGGGGCGGGGGTTAATGTATGCTGATTGAGCGACTGCGAATCGGAGTGGACTCTTGAGTCCGTTTAAAAAGCGTAGCCAGATTATTCGGTTTCCTCAAGTGAGGAGGCACCTCCAATGAAGCGTTTCATTTTTTCACTATGTCTTCTCGCTGTTGTGATACCTTCAAACTCTATAGTCCTTCGCTCACCTAGTTCGACGCAAGATGGATCATCAACTAGCGGGGAGTTTTCAATGGGTGCCACATATTGTACGTCCTTGGCAACACCACAACTAGCAGCGCTGATAGGATTACATTACAGTTATGACGAATGAACCTAGCGGTAATTATACCATATCCACCGCATTTGGTGCGGACGGTAAACTGGTATATATGTATTCCTTTATTTGCCATGGATGATATTCAGAATTCACTGTGTTGCGCTCTGTGCGATTGACCTGCTGAATGACTCAGACATCCATGGTGGACGCACTTGGAGAATGAGAACATATGCACTTGCAACGTTTCTTGTCTGAAACAGTGCTCGCTGGCAGAAGAGAGAGTGAGGTGCTTAAAAAATGGGGAGGAGGATCAATGATGTGGTGAAGCGCCGGAGATGGATAGAGTTTGTTCGTAGAGGGCCTGTCGTTCGGTGCTAGATACCGCACATGGAGGGTCCTGCTGTGAGATGGCATCGGACTTGCGCCCGACTAGAAGTGCTGATGGTGCGGGTACGGGCCGGGCGATGAAGTGATGTGAATGAATCCTAGATAAAGATCTCAGAGGGGCGTATTGCTTGCAATGATGGTCGTTGTGAGGCACGTCAATGCGCGGTGCCCAGGAGGTCGCGTGACTTTCCCAGCATTAAGTATCGCTGGTGAAAGGTTTTGTGGAGGCCCGGGTGCATGGTGTGGGCGAGACGGCAAAGGACGTGGAGGGTGGAGTAGACCGGAACAGAGTTTGAAGCCCATACGCGACGTTCTCAGCAGGTGTAGTACCATACTCTGTCTGTAGAAAATCTTCATAAGGTAACGGCTGTTTGAACGCAATGCGGTAGTGATGGGGGCGATGCACGGCACAGAGGATGTGAGGGAAAGCAAAATCATGTTGACTGGCTGGGCGAGGGTGCGAACCAGGCGACAATTCATGAAGTGATAGGCTTGTGCAGGCGACGGAATTGTCCGTGGTGGGAGAAGTAGCGAAGGTCCAAGAAGGCATTTGCTGGGCGCATGGAAGGGAGGAGTGTACGCGAGACAGCGAGAGCATGTGTTGGTTAAGGCTCAGGAGTCAGGACGCGGGAGAGGAGAGCGGATCACATCCCACCACGTCATCGGGCATAGTTATAGTAAGGGGCAAGTGGAATTAGGTCTCAAGCCGAAGGCAGCGACGATGGGATGTTGAAAAGGGTGAGCGCTGCTGTTTTCGTTGTGGCTCAAGGTACAAAAGGACCGCCTGATTACTGCCTAGCATGAGACGACGGGTAAGGCCAAGCATGCTCGGTTGGTCGAGACGCTGAAAACTTGTGGTGCTAGCTATAGTATTAGTTTCTCAGGCAGCGACTGCATCATGCAACATTCATATACATATACGATACTGAATACGTGTTACAATCGTTACAATCATTCTTATTGGTATTATGCCTGCGCTGTATTTGTCGTTTCCGTTTGTGCATAGAACGTGAACAGTTCTTCTTCTGATACCGTAACAACGTATTGAGCTGTCTTGTCATACCAATGGTCCACTTTCGCTTTGCCAGTGATTTTCTGGGCTCCAAAAGTCGTCCCCAAAGCGGGCGGGACAACAAAAAGAATGATCATCTTGTTATCCTTTGCTGGTCGGAGACCCCTCAGGTTAGGATCTCGAGGCTTGAGTGCCCTTTGAACCTTCTCCAAACCTTTAATATTTATATCATGGTCGGCAGCAGTAGTCACTTGCAGAGCGATAAGAGGTGAGAAGCCAGGATGGGAAATTTCGGGTAGGTACAGGAAAGAATCAAAGGATGGAAAGACGGGAGATTGTGGCCGGAGGTACCATGATGTATTACTCTGAACGGACGAGGCTAAGTGGTCTGAGAAACGGTTGTCTTCGAAATCGAGGTGATTTGTGCCGGAAGTGAAACGAATTTCAGGAGTAGCGGAAGAATTATCGAGGGACTCGATAGTGAGGGTCCGAGAAATTTCCAGGTATCGGTGAAGATAAATTTCAAAAATATGTCCGCGGAGTCTAGCAGATTCGGGGGACCCTTTAATGGTACAATAGAACTTGTATGCGTCGCCCATGCTTTTTTTGCGCAGCTCAATTAACATCTCCGATAAAGCCCAGGCCGAAACAGGTTCTACGATACGGCTTTCCCAAAACCGATTCTCGGACGACTTCGGGCGCACTTGGAATGCACGATGGATTGTTTGACTCTTGTCGCTATCCTGCGTGTGTAAGACAACATCAAACAAGTCCTGGATCTCTTGAATCGCACTCCTGATCAGTGATTTGCCTTGATCAACTTTATTAGGAGATACTGCTGCTACGGAAACATGGACGAGGTATGTTCCCGCAAATATCGGATAACTTCCTGAAGTCGTTTGAGAGTGATGTCGGTCTTTTGCAGGAACAACCTATAAACTATAAGCAGGCGAATCAATCAAGCGGAACATACGAACGATGCAACAACAAATTCTTTTCGCGACCATGGCTCCATCACAAACACCGCATTATGATGATGAGCGAATTGTTTAAGCCAGTTTCGGTCTTTCCTGCTTCTTGGCGAAGAGGTTAACAGTATGCGATGTCTGGAATTATTCAGGAGGTAGCGGCTGGGTTCATAGCATTTAGCGTCGGCATCGATAAGTGTAAGAACATTGTCGGCGTCGCCTGATACCGCCGGTGCGTCCTCCGGCGCGCGCACACCATTACCATCAATAATGAAGACCTCGCCGTATATATCCTGGAACACAATTGACTGGGCGCGAATGATGCAAAGGATAAGGATGGAATACAACAGGCATGTTTTCCCTAGTTCGTTGGTTGGAAGTGACAGTCAAATACCAATAGTGGTGCTCACCGATGCCCTGCTGACCTGTAAAGACAGCACTTCCTTCTATGCCCTTTTCCCTCTTGTTAAAGAGGTCTATCATGCTGCCCCACTCGTTTCGGAAGAGCATCAACTGTGGCACGCGAAGATCCTCCTTCAACTTGAGGACCGTCAAGTCCACATACCGAATGATACAGGGGAAAATCGCCTTGGCTTCGTTTGAAAGATGGGCGATGTGAGGGTCAACGTGGTCGCTTGAACCGTGGTCAGGATCAGTGTCCATGGCATCGTCAGCTACAGCATCATCGTTGGCCACAACATCAGAAGATGCATTGAAAACCAGTCGGGGGACTAGGCTGTCACCAAACTCTGTGTTAAGAGGGGTGCTCTTGAAGCGTAAGAATTCAGATTTCGTAGCAAGAACATTTTTCGCCACATAAGAGTCAGAGATGCGTTCGGGATTCTGTTCATCCAGCCGAACTTGAAGTTCGTTGAAGTCGTCTTTGGTCAGGATTACGGTACGGAAAATGTCACCAAAAGATTCGTGCTCGCCCCATAGCTTACTATGAATTACAGCCAGCCAGGATCTAGTGTCGTCTGAGATTTAGATTTAGTAGTGGTGGTGAAGGCATGGCAAATGATGACTATGGGCTCACTGGATGGAAGTTGGACCAAAAAATGAACGTGATCTTCGGGAGGAGGATCTGATTGCGGAAAGAGCGCCGACACCTTCTGTGTAGGGATGGTCAACTCTTTGGCGAACATCTCCAAATCTCCTCGCAACCTAATACGCTCGGCGAGAGTACGCGCTGGTTCCACAGGTTCTGGGTCATGTATCTGGCAAGATAAAGTCAGGTGGAAACGCAAGTCCCATAGATACAAACCCACCTTCCAAAGCACTAGGTTTGCAGCATCGTGATCACGAAAAACTTTTTTCTTCTTCTGTATCTCCTCCTTCAAATAATTGACGTTGACGTTGGGATGTACGAATATCTGAAATGGAACAGAGCTGCCGTAGACAACACACCAAAGTGTAAGGATGTCCCCGCCAAACATTAAAGATGGTGGAAGTATGACGTAGGGAGGATAAAGCGGATTGGAAGGAGTAAAGGCTGCGTTGGATTGGAAGTCGTTCATCGCAATAGTTATAGGAGGGTTTGAATTCACGTCACCTTATGCATGTGATATCGTCATCGCGCGTACTACCTTTTCGATCATGCACGGTGCCATAGCAATCTAAAGTTGATTGGTGTATGGAAGCAAGGAGGAATGCAAACTGAGGTCACACAGTGTGCTATACTAGACGGGTATACATAACTTTAACATAACAAAAGTGATAGAGAAGGCCATGTTTCGTATGCTAGACATTCCCCGCTTCCCGTTTTATGTTGAATCAGAAATGTCCGTTTGAATGTACTAGTCATTGTTCTGATTATGAAGTGAATAAACCGTTGAACTTGTCTCTGTCATTTCCATGCCCAACCGAGCAAGATGTAAGATAGACTCCATATACGAAGCAGCTTCGCGTCGAGTTTGGATGTCAAATATCTGGCGGTGTGGTCACCAGATAAATATGCCCATGCTTTAGCAAGTGTTTCTTTCGTAACGGGCCATGCGATGATAATGACTCTACATCCCACCTAGCGTTTGAACGTGTGCATAGACGTAAGAGACAGGCTTGCAGGATGTGGACTTTAACTGCGATCTGTTTCGGCGCGCGAGGCAACTGGGGGCTTTTTCCTGCTAGGAGGGTTCGGAAGGTATCCTTGAAGTAGCCGTCGACAGAGTAATAAGACTTGGGTTCATGCTTTGACAATGACAAGAGACCGAGACCAAGCACTTTACGCTGCCGATTCAGTCAGTGCTGCGTTACCTATGAAAACACGCTACATACGCCTGTTCTGAAATCCTCGCCAATCCGACTTGAAATTGCAGAGGTTCGGCCTTCGTACTTGCTCATTAGCTGTTGCATTCGGTCTTCACCTCGAGGGATAATAGCTTCTATATCATCTTCAACAATGGACCTGTGTCCCCAGGTCAGCGGAATGCAAACGATGTTGAAAGTGATACACATACGCTTCACTTGAGCTAATGATTTTCTCCTCCCCGTGGGTGATCATCTGAGATCTCCAGTGGTTTTCGCCGTTAGGAACGGTAGGAATAGCTGTTAAGGTAATTCGGATAAGCAGGAATATCAATACGTAAAATAATACGAACCGAAACCGGGATGTAAAGACGGTAGAGCTGTCATCGAAGACAGGTGTCAGTTCGACCATAGTTGGGATATGTCGTGTTCATTACCGTATGTAACATTTCCCTGTAGATATCTATATCAGTCCGCCGAGAATGACAGAGAAAGGAAAGACTAACAAAATCCGTTGATGCATCCTTGATACCCCACAAATAATCAATATCTCCGTATTTATTCAACGTGATATCCGCAACTTCGCCTCCTACTCGAACATCAGAAACGACACGAGCAAACAGATAAGTTTGTGGAGTCGCACCTAAGGCTTTGTTCTGCCGAAGATCGCACATGACAACGTTCGCGGTGAGGTTCAGGTTCAATTTCAATTCACAGCCTGTCGCGGCTCTATCATAGTCAACTTTTCAATCGCTCAATCACGCTGATTGAAGTCTTACTCGAAGCAAGGGGTGACTCGCTTCACGGTTTGTAACATTTGCGCTCTCGTAGGCCCCCGTACATAATAACTGGAATGAAAGCGGTGAGGGCCTCAAAAGCGAGCAATGGGTAAATGGAGCTTACAACATCCAGGAATAGTCGGGTTACGGGTATAACTGCGTATATGGTAAACCTTTTGAGTCGCTTCACGAACTCACGGTGCATGCTTACTGTTCGCTGCCCAATCTTTCCCTTCAATGATACCATGCACACGATGCGCCGGGTGAAGTTGTTGGCGAAGAGCAGAAATGTTGTTATAAGCCAGCACGGCCGCGTCCAAATTGTTTTTGCCTTCCCAAGGAGATAAAGCGGCGTGCGCGGTATAAAGACACGGATATATAAGCCAGGGCCAATACGCATAGCAGGAATCATACGTGTGCCCGGAATATTCAACTTCGATGCGCTGGAGAGGCTGCTGGAGAGGCTGACTGATCCTTTTGGTCCTGGAGCAGGGTGGCACCTAATGAGTTCACGATTAGTCAACGGTACGGAAAAGAAGAAGTACGAATATACATACATCAAACATATATCCATATCCATATAAGCGCCCTTGTCGAGTAGTATTGCCTTTCCAGCGCCACCCTCCTCGGCTAAGATTCCGATAGCGTTAATAAGGCTGTGGCACCGTAGAGCAGGAATGCACCTGAATGCACGTACCCGGCGTTCCAAGAAGCGAAACCTTGCCCGATATTTTGAACTCGACGAGGGCAGCTTTAAGCGCCAAAGCAAAGCAACACCTGCCAATGCGTATTAGAATATGACTTTCGCGACAGCATGACGTGGGTGAAGTGCGATGGCAATCAGGTTGTGACCGCAAGCATGCCCGACACCTTCCAAAGCGTCCATCTAATCAAAATCAACACTGATATCGGGATTCATAAGGTGTTGAGGTGAAAGACACTACATAACCTCGGAGTTGAGGCCGATAGTCCTACCACCGCTTCTGTGAAAGAACGTCGCACGCCAGGCAGTCTCCAGATGAAGTTTTCTCTCGACCTTGAACCCATGCTTCTCCATAAACGCTGTGAGCGCGTCATGCGCGTAACTATCGGATGTTAACCTTAACCGTTGTCCATTGAAGATACGGCCTACTAGCCGACTCACAAATAACACTGGTCCATTGGAGGCGGGAACAGTTTCAGTAGAGGGCAAAGGGTACGTCGCTGCATTCAAGACGTGTTTTCTCGATTTAACGAATGCCTTAGCTTTCTTTATGTCCTCGCTACGGTGCCTAAGGCCGTGGATGTCTTCTTGCTGGGTGAGCCAGGGAACGCGGAGCTCATCCAACAGTTTAACTATACTGCATATGCCGACAGTGTTGGGATCGCGGTAATTTTAAACAATGTATCTTCGGGCAGATAACAGTTACTTGGCAGGAATGGTGACGTTTGTCAAACCTCAAGCTTTGATGACATGACGACAACGACATCGAGATGGAAATTTATTGACCTTAGGGATCGTTTGCGAAGCTAGTTTAGATATAGAACGTACAAAGAACTCTAACTATCGGAGCCGGTAGGACGTCGGCAGAGCAGAATAATATTATATCTCTATCAATTTTGGGTGGTTAGGGCAGTCTGCCATGGGTAGTAAATTGCCGGTCTAGATCTGCGACATGGGCTTGCATTCTTCTTTTATCGATAACGATTCATTAAGTAAAAGGAACTTCACAACAGGGTCCTGCTCTCAAGTTTAAGTAACGTAGTATAGTAACGTTACTGCCATACCAGCAAATGCACGCAGATTTTGGTGGACTGATCAATATGTACTGAGTTGGTTAGGCGGTATTGAAGTACCAGGAGATTGTGCATTATGTTAGGGGCGATTTTTTAGGAGACGCGGGTCAACATCATCACGGTCCAACTCCTTCCAACTCCTACTACTGGTAAATGCTACCCACCTTTTCATGTCGTACTTACACCTCCCATTGTTTATCCGAAGCGCCCAACCCAATAGCTGTTAATAAAAAACCCAAATCAACTTGTAAAGTGAAGGGCAACACTAATGAGAGCGGCATTTGGTAAGTATGTGTCCGGGTCCAAGTCCGGGGTTGTCGTGAGAGACCAATTGGTCACCACGATCACGTATAACTGTGGCAATATTATTCAGCTCTTACAAGTTACACAGGCTAGCCTTACACGCGAACAACTGACTATGGGAATATTTGCAGGTCGATATGGCAAACGTATTCTTATACGATGACACATAGGATCGAACCTGACTCTCAGGTTGTAGTCGATGCCTACCTCTCTGCGACAGACATACCGAGATGCTGCGAGTGAAGATGGCCTTTCGGACTCTGAAGATTCTCCCGTATCCCCCAAAGACAATTCGTCAGAGGTACAAGGGGCCCCAATAGAGAAGGTACTTCCATTCAATACCTGTTGATTCGTACTGCAACTTGAATGACCCGTCCGAAAGCTTAACCCACTGGGTCGTGAAGTAACGTTGCTATCCGCTATAATGCTCAACTATGGGGCAAATGATTGGGTTCGCGGTATCCGCTTGGTCAGGCTGTGAACTTACGTTCTTTAGGTCAGGCATATATGCTGTGCCAGGTTCAATCCTTCATTCCGTCGGATCAATCGGTGTATTGTTCTTGTATTGGATTATAGCCCCGCTCTGTGCATGCGGTAAATCCTCCATAAGTTGTATCGTAAATGCCTTGCTGAAAGAGCCCCATAGCTGGACTTACTCTATATTGCGAATTAGCATCCCTATTTCCGAAACGCTCGGGCGGTGAAGTCGTCTTTCTTGAGCAACTCTATCCTAAGCCCAAATTCCTGGTACCCACAACATTTGCAATCTGCGCGGTCCTCATGTCGTTCGTGCACCCTCTACCTCTGGTCTCGTGTAGAGCTTTGTGACCCTGAATAGGTTCACTGCATCAAATGCGATCGTATTCGCGCAGTATTTTCTGACAGCATTTGAAGTGCCAATAACACCCGAGCGCCAGACCACAACAGCACTAATATGTTTGTTCATAACAATCTCACGTAAGGTCGTACTCTTGGCTTGGTCAATCCTATAGCTGAATTCAGTTCCTAGTCGTTGCGCTATCTACCAAATGGTCTCTTAGAGCGATCAACTTTTTCACTATTCTAAAGACAGTGTCACTCGCTTTGTATGTCAGCGCATCACGCATATGCCCCGTCTTGACTCTCCGCAGTGTTGTTCTTACAGGCGCAGCAGTTTTGCTAGGACTAACGAAGGTTCAAGACCCATTCGCCAATTTTAAACACCCTTTTGCCAATACATCGTCAAGTTTCAACGGTCTCGCAACGGCATTGGTATGTTGAGCTTGTCATGAATACCAATGACTAACATAAGGCAGGTCAAAGCTAATCACTCTTTCGTTGGATGGCATAACGCATTTTATGTACTAGCCGAAGTGAAAGGCTCAGATCCGGTCCGCACCGTTCGAAAGGCTAGTTTTCTTTCACTCTGGCTCATTTCCACCTTGTTCCTCTTTGTCAACGTGGCATATGTCGCTGCCGTACCTCCAGAGGAGATTCGAAATTCTGGTCAACTCGTTGCAGCGCTGTTTTTTCGACGAGTCTACGGGAGTGGTATCACGTCTAAATTGCTTCCTCTACTGGTGGCCTTCAGCTGCTTTGGCAATATTGTAAGTCGATCTTCCTCTGGACTTCCAGTTGATTGACGTCTGCTAGATCGCTACTGTACGTTGTTGCGCTCACGACTCGATGCCTTGATACTCATGCTGCCTTGATGTCGTCCAGACAATCGGACAGGTTTGTTGTTACGCTTTTGAATTTTCAGACGTCACAGAAACTGACTCGGCACCCAGACCCGCATGATCCGTGAAGTGGCAAGGCAAGGACTTCTTCCTTACGGGAGCTTTTTCTCTTCCACTAGACCGTTTGGAACACCGCTGGCTCCCGCTGTTTTCAAGCTCGCGTTGACGTACATCGTCATCGTTGCCATACCAGCCAAAGATGCATTCAATTTTCTCCTTGATTTGGCATCATATCCTCACGTTGTAAAGAAATTCGTATCCACGTATCTCCGAGACTCACTTCTGTATGCAGATATTTCAATCTGCTTTGTGTGTTGGAATATGGGGACTCCGGAAACGGCGGTCTATCGCAGGTCTCTTGCCATCCGAGCTCCAGGCGAAGAACGTCAATGTGCTTTTATATTTATTTGTCTGTCTCTTCTTGGTTGTCATGCCATGGTACGTATCGACGTACATCAAGCTGGAAGAAAGCTAAAATATCACAGGGTACCTCCAGAGTCTGGCCAGGGAGACGTATCGTTCTGGTACGCGACGTAAGTATACTATTTGCATAGCAAACTGAGTATTGTCTAAATCTTGCAAAGGTATTGTGTGGTTGGACTTGGTATCTTAGCCGTAAGTTGCATGGACTACCGCCAATGACATACTTGGCTCATGTGAAATACAGGCCTGCGGTGTTTACTACTGGGTATGGATAGAGTTCCTCCCGAGAATCGGAGGTTACGAGATCGTCGAGAAGGTGGAGGAACAGAGCAACGGCGTTCGAAATGTACTACTGGTGCGACGATACCACGAATCAGAAAGAGAACCTCTGTTATAATACTGTATCGTTTAAATGTGATATCGCACAGGACATAGTCAAGTAATCGAGATGCCATGGTTGAGGCGTTTGCCAAGGAAGCATTCGAGCACGAAAAGCTCAAGCCCGTGCCCCTCGGATATGGACGTATATGGGTATCCGCTTAGCAGGTCAGCGATATTTGCCATCGTTCAGCGCTCGGCCGCTACTCGGGGTTGACCATAAAGTAGGTGACGTCGTCAGCATTGACCCCACCACGCGCAAAAGGGGTTTAGATATCCGAGCAGGTGAGTCATCGATGGGGTAAATTAATATCACATTTTTAGTCGATGAACGGATGTTAAAAATATAAATACTCTGGTGACATGACGCATTCTTGAATTCCATTTTAAACGCTGATCGAATCGCCAAACCTTTGACGAGTTAAGCTATATATATCTGGGACATAAGTTACTCCCTCGTACTTGCGCGTATCTGAACTAGTCCGAGTCAAAGACTCGGGGTGCGGTGACTCTCAATGGCAATGGCGTACGAACCGGGAAGACGCTTTTTTTTTCGATATAATGTACATGGTCGCATTTATCAAATATATATTAAATAGCTACTGAGTTGGGTGGCACCTGAAGATCCACATATTATACAACACGATAGTTGGTAACGAAAAACAAAACAAAGAATGCGTCTATTATTTAAGAATTTGTACTGGCCTGAGATAACGTCCGTTGTCGTTGAGCCAACACAGCCTCCCTCGCGTCCTTCCACCGCTGGAGCTCTTCCCTAAACTTTGAAACGCGCATCTCGTTCAGAGGATGACTCTCGCCTCTAATACCCTGAACCATATTGCCCTGCCGGTCCTTTCCGGGAGACGAACATTTCACCTGATCCCGTTCCTCCCAAAACGTGACCGCTTCCCGGGCATCAAACCCAGCGTGCGCCAACAACCTCGCAGAGACGACGTCCGCTTCGATCTCCTGTTTCCAACTGGTACAGTGTAACCCGAGCTTTGTGAGCTCTCCCGACCCGACTTTGCCTAGCTGAGCGACGGCATCGTTGACAAAAGGGCCGAGCAACATGGTTATAGGAAAGATGAGCATGCGGATGACGTCGGCAGCGATGGAGAGGATCCCAGGGACGACGATGGTAGAAGATGAGAGTGATTCTAGGTGATGTGATAGGATAAGGTGGGACAGTTCGTGGGCGAGGAGGATGGCGAGCTCCGTCGTTTGCTGAGGTGTAGGTTGCGGTTTTGGACTTTGCGTGCTTGACGATGAAAAGATGCTTCCAAATAGGGATGACCACCAAGATTGTTTCTTCTCTACTGGCGATGACTCGTACTCTACAGGATACTTGGAGACAATTTCGTCTATGAAACCAGTGTAGACCACGATACCACCCCCTCCATCTGGACCGAAGCCATAGGAGAAGGCGTTGGCCGCGTTTGGTTTATCAACGAGCAAGAGGGCATAAGGTGGTCCGCTGAAGGTATTTTGAACAGGTGGAGGTACCCGATTTGGGTTTTTACAGTTTGTTGGACATTTCCTCGCATATGCGGTGGAGGGATTCTGAGGCGCGGGGACGAGGCGTTAGGGGATATTCGGCAGGTGGGGGCATAGGTGGGTCATCTGGCCCTCGCTCTGTCCAATCCGTGCACATTTCCGACTCACGCAGTAGAATGGGGATCGTTGCCTCTAGTTTTCGCAACGTTTCGCTGGCCCAGATATATCTCCAGTCACTTGACGAGACATATTTTGGTGGGCCCTCTTGAGCCAAGATCTCGTCTACTGCGTGATACCACCCTTGGCCGGCAAGCTGCGCCGATATCTCGTCTTCCTCCTCGGGAGATAGAATAATCATTCTCCATCTCCCCGTGAGCTGGTGTCTGCTCAAGGACTAGAGATAACAGTAGCCCAGAATAGCGTAAACGGAATGAGGAAACAGAAAATTGATCATCAGCGTCCGGGAACGTATCTTCTTGAGCTGTTTATTGACATTCTCCTCTGAAGTCTGTACGCCATGGAGGGCGGCATGTTTGATTTTTCTTCTCGACTTGAAGTTACCAATCAATATGACGGGAATAAAGGTCATCGCTATCCGGCCGGCCGTCCTAGTAAGCTCAAGTGCCGTTGATGCCTAAGCGAGTCTTAGTGGACATGCATCGGCCTCGCGTAATCTAACATGTGCCGCACCTTTAAAACTGCTTGCCATGAGGAGAGGAAGATGTTGTTTCCTCGGGGTTGAATGGAACCTGGCTACGGAAGTGACATCGAGGCCCGAGCGCGCCCCCCCGGTGATACTTAGTACTAGTCCAGGGCGCACTAGATTTGATCTACTGAGTAAAGAGCGACATGGAATATGACGTGGGCCGATTGTAAGGATGCTGCGAACCAACATGGAGCATTGTACTCGTAAGCAAATGTGATACGAGATCTTTGTAGACGGTTTAGACGCCACGGTTCACACGGCTATGGGTCCGCGAAATGACTCAGATCAATTATGCTATACATCTATTATGTACACTTGTCAGCCGTTTCACGAAATAAATGTCGCCTCATTATAAACCGTGCCCTTGATCTCCATACCCTCTGCAAGTTCAGGCAAAGGTCCGGTGAGACTCAACGTTCCAGGGTTGACCCACTGCAAAAAAGTTAGCCAATGTTGTGAAACCACTCGCGATATATCACTTTACCTGATAAACGTATGGCTTCGTCCCCGCAACGTAATTGACCGCCATCTTGATCACATACGGAATCTCAGCAAGAACGTCCACCTTCTCAATCAAACCTTTGGGTTTCTCTACGTCTCCCAAATCCACCTTGATCTGCCCCTTGACTATTCCAGTCACATCTTTGACTAATACCGGCCCAGCCCATTGGAACAAGATCCCATTTGGCTTTTGGTAATCCGTGTCGGGATCATGAGCCAAATTCAAATGCGTCGTCCTTGAAACAATCTCTGCTTCTTCCCGTTCTTCTTGGTCAGGCCACTTGGTCTCCGCCGTTACAGTCACAAGCTGACCATTCACGACGATCGATCCAATATTGACGACGACCCCGCCAGAACCGGACCCGGTAGGTCCATGAGAGTCACACGTCGTAAACTCCATTTGGATCGCAGACACCCCGCCTGCGTCATTGCTCTGGAAATGCGCAAAATTCCATCGCGAAGCGATGAGGTTAGGTCGCATTCCTTGAATGGCGTGCACGAACATTCCGGGACCTTTGACCGGATCTGCTTTACCGTTGCTAATGATATGTCCGGAAGCGACGAAGCGAGGCCAAAAGCGGTGTACTACGTAACCTTCCGGATTCTCAGTGTCCGTGCCAAAGTAGGAAAATCCGCCGTGTGGTCCATCGCCCACTTTATATCCTGCTATCGAGGCAGGCCGCTTGATCTCGAGTGAGACTTGTAGATCCGCTGCCAAGTTGGCGACAATGTCGTACGACTCTGGATATTCAGATCCAGGATTAGATTTGTATGTGATGGAGAACTGATCCCCTTTGCTGGATCGCTTGTCGAGGTTTGGAGGAGGGGTGACAAAGTTGGTGACGCTGACGGATTTCCAGATGGTTTTACCAGTCTTAGTGTCGTGTAGTTTGAATGTGAATTGTACGGTAGGGTACCAGAGGCTGTGTGGGTTTTAGATGAGGATAAAAAAACGTGTCGTGTGATTCGATGAGCCTCACCCGACGGCTGAGTGGATGACCTGACACATTATCATCTTGCCCTCATCTGTGATGGTATAGAACGTCTGCGTCTCCGTGGCGAAGCCGCCTGCACAAGTCCATTCTAGATCTTTGGATTCTAGTTGGCCGTAAAGCTGTTGAGGCGGGTATCTGGACGATACGGGGTGGAAGTTGGGTGCGTTTGGATCGACCGGTGGTGCTGTTCTGAAAGAATCTGAGGTTGGAGCTATCTAAGGTGACACGGAACTCACGAGAAAAAGGAAGAGAACATGATGGTCTGGGTCGAGGTTTCGGCTTACTTTACTAGATATCGTAATTAAAACAATTCGATCAATGCCTAAACTAACGGCAGCGTGTACTGCTCGGTTCGCGCCCGCTTTACTGGAGGAGGTTCCGTATCCTGATCTCCCGTCTCCGAGTACATCTCGGATGGATTCAAATACTCTCCATAATCAAAGCTCTCATCTTCATCTGCGACCACACTACTCGGCCTTACGTCATAAGCCCACGAAAAGTCTTCATCAAGCTCAACAGGCGTCTCCGCCACCTCAGTCTCCTTCACTATCCGCTCAAATCGCAAAGATCCATTCTCTAGAGCTTGCAGCAGCTGTTTATTCTGGTTTTGTTTCAAAGTTGACGGATTCTGCGCTGGTATTTCACTAGGCCATCCAACTAGTCGTACTCCGTACGAGTCCAGCCGTTCAGGATTAGTCCACTTCATTTCGGCATTGCGAATGCCACTGACCCTCCTGAATGACCGACCATTTAGTCATACAAATTAACACTCTGTAAAAAACCTCACCGTAAAGCCACTCTCGCTTTTTCATACAATTCAGATTTAACGTTCTTTGCCGTAGTTCTTTTAATTACCGTTGTTTCAGGAGCATCAGCAACAGCAACAACATCAGCCGAGCAGCCCTGTTGTGGAATATCCAATGCCGCAAGCATTTCTTTCATACAGTACGTTCTGAATGACCTGGCTCCCGACTCTCCACCGTTACGCATACGGCGCCAGAATTCTCGCCCGGTCAGTGAACCGCCGAGGAACCCGCCGTCGTCACCATCGGCGGCTATATCAGCCGCGAGTATAAACGACTGCACTCCCGTTGTCTCGGACAGGGATTCTAGAATCCGAGAGGCGTCATAGAGGGTAGTACGGACTAAGGGTAAAGGCCCGAGATTAGCTGATGGAGGGCATTGCGGGCAGTAGTACTTTTGTCATTCCTCGAGGGCTGCTGCTCAGTGGAGACCGCCGAGTCTCTCTGTTTGAAAATATATCTCGCATGCCATTCTGCGACGTATCTCCTAGTCTGAGTTTCGGTTAGCGCGCGTTTGGAGAGAGGGTACTAGAACGAAAGTACCTCTTCGAATGGACGAGATTCGCGCTCGGCAAAAGCTTTGATGTCAGCGATAGACTTGTCCATGAAAGCGTCTAATCTTTCTTGGAAGAGACCATCGTTGGCTGAGTGCTCGCGAAGGCCGAGCTCTATCATGGTCGCGGAAGGCAGTGAATTCGAGGAGACACGTGATGCGTCGAGTCCGCTCGCTGTTCAGCGCGCGATGGGTAGAACACGCGCAAAGAAAACGCCCGCTTCAAAAGCGCCCGTTGCGCAGCCCTCAACCGCCGCTCTCCTAGAAAAAGCCCAGGCGTTCGTTGTACAATGCGATTACGAACTCGCAGCGCGTTTTGCAGAGCGCATCCTTGAAAGCGAACCAGACAATGCAGACGCTCGCGAGATCCTCGGCGTATCTCTATTGGAAACCGGTGATATCGATGGTGCAAAGCAGGTTTGTGTTCGTGTATTCGCCGGATGCGATCTCATTCGACCTCCATCAGGTTTTTAATTCACTGTTATCCGTCGTACCAACGCCGCCATCGGCGCACTTGTATCTGGCACAATTGTCTGATGACGAACCGCGATTAGGCTCTAAAACATTTTGGAGCTGCTGTTGATATCTTGGTGCAGCAGCTAAAAGGAAAAGATCGCGAGACGGCGGAAAGTGCGCGGAACGATGATGGTGAAATTAAAGGCAACATTGTTCGTGCACTCATAGGCCAGGTAGAGATATGGATGGACCCATCTTATGATTTATGGCAAGTGTGGTGTTGCTGATAATTAGATTTTTTTCTTCTAATATGATACTAGCTTTGCACCCGAGGTGGAAAGCACATGTGAAGAACTTTTAAAATTTGCGCTGCAGGTAGATCCTGGCAATTCAGAGGCACTACAATCGCTGGCTTCTGTTCGTCTGTCACAACAACGGCCAGACGAAGCAAAACAGTGCCTCGAGCAGGCGTGGTCTGGTTGGAAAGACCTTGATCTGGGTACGTACTGAGTACATATGAGAATCAGGACTAATGATCTGTCTCTCTCAGAGGACCCAAAGGTGCCCCCCGTCTCGGCCAGGCTATCCATTGTAAAATTGTTCCTGGAGCTATCGTTGTACGCTCCAGCACTCCTAGTGCTACAAGGCATCATGGCAGCGGATGATCAAGATGTAGAGGCATGGTACCTCGAAGGATGGTGTTTCTATATCATGACGGAACAAGCGCAAGAAAATGGAGGCATTTTGGATGAATTGACATGGGAAGAACTAGCAAAAGACTCGAGAGACTGCTTAGAGACTTGCCGAGTGGTACGGGTCTTTCTTTTACTCTTTTTTTGATACGCGAATCTTACCTTGATCCAGTTGCATACAACGCAAAATCATCCTGACAAACCAATATTAGATCATCTAAATGAGCTGATTACGAAACTAGAAGCTCAAGGAATCACACCCTCGCCTGCAGAGGACGAGGAAGGTGAATGGGAGGATGCGGAAAGCGAAGAAGAGGAGGAGGAAGATGTGGAAATGCATTAAGTACTCTACACTGTGGAAGGTAATTGTTGCAAGCACGCGCGTATATCGCGCAGCGTGGAAGCCTTGTCGTAGTAGAGCCTACCGCAACCATTGTTCGGACAGCTCGCGCTCCAACATGCGAGGGCCTCTGGCCACTCGTCGAGCATCTCCATCAACGTGTCTCCGAGCGGACGTTTGTCGAGCTCGAGGACCATCCTGAGTTTGAGTGCGCGCCATGCGTGGTTGTCGATATCGGCGGCACACCCGGCGCACAGATAGTGCAACGCATTCCCAGCGTTGAAAGCCATCTCTGCGTCGATCCGGGCCTGAAATTCGTCTCTGCGCCTCCGATGCAAAAGTAAGAGATCCAACAGGTCTGGGGATGGGAGTTGCTGCAGCTGTTCCAAGTTGTCTTCATCGTAGATAGAGAGTGAGAGGGTAAACATGGAAGCGATCTTTCTCTCTTCTTCCCATTTCATACGAGAAGTGAGACGATAGAGACGGATGGGGTGTTTAAGGAGCGGGGGCGAGGTGACGGAGGAGCGGAGGGTGGAGAGGGGACCTGCAGCACCCCAAGCGTCTGCGAGGGCCAGGACGGATTCAAAGTCGTCCAAGTTGACCCAGACTGGAATTTCGAGACCTGATATCATGCGGAGAAAGCGATCGAGGGTGTTGTCGTTATGAGGGACTTGAATGGGAGCATGTTGTAGTTTGAGGGATTTGAATCGGGTGCAAGAATCGCGGAGGATAAATGCGGGTATACGGTATGTTGTACCTTGTATCGATCGGAGGACGGTATCGGCGTTGGGGTCTGTGAAGAGCGGGTGCATCGAAGGCGTGCATCGGGTCACGTACGCTCACGTGAATAGTCACGCGTGTCACGTAGTTTTACCCTTCCATGGCCCCGCCGCCTTTGCGCATCGTAGCATCCGGTACTCTCTTTCTCACTCATACATTGATAGTCCCATCCCATCCACCACCAGCTACAGTCATCCGTGCCAGATCAGTGAACAAATCAAGAGGTGGTTCTGCCAATATCGTATGTATTTTACTTCCTCTTCCCTTCCTCCATCTTAACCCCCTGTTAGATCCTCTCCCTTTTGGCCCAATTCTCAGGCGTAGATACCCTTCTTATTGCTCCTCTCGGTGGTAACGATGAGGCAAAAATGATCACCCGCGAACTTGAAAGAGAGGGCGTCAACACCCATTATTGCAAGCTCTGGCCCAACGCTGGTGTCCCAAGTGCTTGGGTCATCCATTCAGGTGAGCCCCACTCCACCTCCTCCTTGCCTATCACCAACCCTTTGTTCAGAGGACGGAAACACGCGCACGGTCATCAACCACAACCCACTTCCCGACATCACTCACGAAGATTTCGTCTCGATACTCGGTCCTTTGTTAGCTCCAGAAAACTATCCCCAACACTCACCCACGCAATCACCAACATTATCATCTAGTCACTTCAACTCATCCTCCAGCACGTTGCACAACCCTCACAGTCCTGCTCCTTTCGACTGGCTACACTTTGAAGGGCGGTCCGTCAAGACGACGCTCAACAATATGACCGGACTAGACGGCCTAGCACGCGAGCGGAAATGGAGAAGCTACTGCGTCTTCTCCGTAGACATTAGTCGCAGGGGGCGACAGGGCGTTGAAGCGGTGTGAATCTCTTTTTCTTCTCTTGCTTCAAGTCCACGCCTAATGTTGCTAGTCTAGCTCATACCACACGCTGACGTCCTCTTCGTGAGCAAACAATACGCCCAGTCCATCTCGCCAGAATACGCCGCGTCCCCTCGCGCTTTTCTTCTCTCCCTCACCTCGAACACCGCCCCACACGCTCTCATCGTAGCTCATTGGGGCTCAGAGGGAGCAGCTGTCTTGTCCGTTCCCACTAGGGAGTACTTTCAGAGTTCAGGTTGGGTCGAAGACAAGCTCCCACCCAAGCCTAAAGATCCTGTCCTCAAACCTCCCGAAGACAACAGCGAATACCATTCTGTAAGGAGCGGAAGTGCGTATTGGGCAGACGGCAGGAGCAGGACTCTCTCTACCTTTTCTGGTGGTGGGCCACCGTCAGACGAAGCTGCCGGACCTTCGGCTAAGGTTCCGCAGACATCGAGGCGACACGGACACAAGGGCAAGAGGCCCATTCATAGCAGCGGCGATGACGACGAAGAAGACGATGACTCGGAGGGAACCGAGACACCAGGTGGTAATGGCGACGCCGATGGCATGACGGACGAAGTAGGATCTCAAGACGCGTTTATTCGCCGGCATGATATACGCGCTCAGCAGGAAACTCTGTCCTGGACATCCTTATACGCCTATTTCTGGTGGTGATGATAAAAAGGGTCCCGATTCGGACCGAGCGCGTTGGAGGTTGGATGAATGTCTTCGGTGTGTTTTGAGTTTCAATCTCTGAGCTTTGGGGTTGACAGCGTCTGATAGGTTTGCGACTGAGCTGGCGGGGCGCAAGGCAAGACGGAGTAATTGGGATGGATTGGCGGAAGAAATGATACGAGCTGGATGGTTTGATTGACGTATTAATGAACATTTATGAACTAGTGACGAGGTTTACCATGACTTTCACGGCATTATACTTGCATTCACATTTTTTATGATAAGACGCGTCGCGCGCCCCGTTCGTCCTCTCTGCATCTCGTAGACTCGGCATAGCATTTTTTTCACTTACCCATCTCCCTTCACAGGTCTGCAGCAAGTCCGCGCCGCACTTGTCCCCTCATTAGAACGGTTTCGTCCCGACTTCTGAGCCGTTCGAGCCTCAGTTCGGCGCCTCTTAACTCCGCTCCACCACCATCCCCCGTGGGAATTCCCAGTACTCTACCGAACACCCCGTCGTCCAACAAGTGGCTCCACTTACAGATATGGGGCACGATTAGTGGACGTGAGACGTTATTCAAGTAAAACTCATTGGTCTGAACATTGTGTGAACCTTGAATGTATTGACACCTGAGCGCAGGAACGCGTGCCAAGTTATACTAACGCACTTGCCCGTTCACTACTATACTATCGTACAATGAATCAACCCGTTATACTAACTGAAATCAATCGACTCGCTTAAAGGTCGGGGCCTGGCGTACGTTCAAAACTCCAAATGCATACTTAGTTATCTACTTCGAAGAACGACCAACGAGCATGCTTTGAGTCGGCCGAAATCTTATACTGAGTACATTGTGAGCCATATCCATTTCATATACGGTTTTTTAACTTACGCCACCATATCCCGATGGACAGACATACCAGGATGGATATTCACCATAAGATAAGCTGTGAAATCGTTTGTCAATTAAGATATGAGAGTGACTAGCTATAATAGACTAACAAATAATCTCCTTTAGTTTCAGTCTCCCT
Source organism: Amanita rubescens (assembly GCA_015039365.1). NCBI lineage: Eukaryota > Fungi > Basidiomycota > Agaricomycetes > Agaricales > Amanitaceae > Amanita > Amanita rubescens. The sequence continues at coordinate 908,471 of WION01000006.1, forward strand.
GAATACGAAGAGGGTGGGTTCCCTCTCTTGATCAATGAGAGTACCCTCAACGTAGGTTGAAGGCTTAAAGGACGTCCCGGATGTCTTGTTGCAACACCTATAACGGTCATTCCCCAAGCTCTCAATATTCCACTAGTAGAGAATATGAATTAAGAACGCCTGCGGGTGTTGGTATTGTACGTACTTCGACATTTTCGTCGTTTCTATTCTTCGTGCCTAATACTTGATGGACATTCCCCTTTGCTTCTACTTTAACGACGCTGTCATCATCGTTACAGATAGCAATGTAGGTCCCGGTGGTTAGAGTTCCTTCTCCGCGGCGCATTTTGGAGCAAACTGGGTGATGCAAGGTGATCAACTTGCCCTCGTTTTATACCCGCTGCTGGCACGTTCGCTGATAACTGTCATCAAAAGTGACCAAGTTTGTATAACCATAACGTGTGGCCAAAAGTATGTTTGACACAAGTTTAACTGACGGCCGTCTTCATGTCAAACTTTATACGGCAGACATCGGCCTACATCAGACCCCAGAAAGATGGAAATGTCATAAAGACACCCGGAAGGGTTATTTTGATACTACCGTGCAATCCCTGTAGGCGCTTTTTCCTCTCTTGACTATTCCATTTGCAATATAAGATTGCTCATCATCTCGTCCCACCTTCATTAGATTGATCAAGATTGCACGGTCGCCATGAGAGCTGACAATAAGAATAAACAAAGTTCCGATGACTGTCCATCATGATCTCATCTCGATCTGTTCGACCACGACCTAATGAACTTCGCCTTTGCAATTCAACTGCACTTTCCACTCCCATATACTACTATTGTACAATGGATCAATCGACGCGCTTAAAGGGGGTACGTCCAAAGCCCAAACGTATATTTAGTTATCTACTCTGAAGAATGACCAACGCGACTGGTTCGGGTCGATCGAAATCTTATACTGAGCAATTGCGAGCAATATCCATTTTATATACAGGTTTTAGCTTACGCCAGAGCCATATCCCAACGGACAGATATACCAGGATGAATTTTCATCAAAAGACATGCTGTGAAATGATCGTTTGTCAATGAAGATATGGGAATGACAATGGACTAACAAGTATTCTCCTTTAGTTTCAGTTTCTCTGAATATGAGGAGGACACGTTCTATCTCTTGATCAAGAGGAGCACCTTCTCATGGTCGGCCGTGACCTTTTTTGCTTTGATAGTCGTATCCAACTCGTACATGCTATTTGTACGATAAGACTAGCCGGTAAGCATTCGTCACCCAACAAGATCAAGAAACATCTTTGAAATTCAACTGCATATCCACTCCCCTATTCTGTCATACAATGAACATTCAAACCATAACGCCAACCGAGATCAATTTACACGTCTAAAGGACCTAACGTGCGTTCAAGGCTCATACTCAGTCCTCTAATTTAAAGGCTGACCAACGGGATTGTTCTTTCGAAATCTTAAACTAACGCATTGTGAGCCAAATCCATCTCGTGTACTTCTTAACTTACGCCAGTGCCATAATTCACAGGGTGGATATACCAGGGTTCACTTTCGTCGAGAGACACGCTGTCAAGAAATCATTAGTAAAAACATGGTTATTGACCAACTTGTATTCCCCTTTCAGTCTCTCTGATCACGTAAACGACGGATTCAACCTGTTGGTCAAAGAGAGCCCCTTCAGCGTGGCTTGAAGGTTTGAATCCCGTCCCGGATTTCTTGTTGCAAATCCTAAAACGATCGTTCCCCAGGCACTCCGTAACATACCACTAGAGATTATAAATGAAAAATGCGTGTAGCTGTTGATATTGTACGTACTAGATAGTGTATGGCCAGACCCACTCCTTTCTACTTTAGGAACGTGATCTTGGTCGTTCAAGGTGGTGATAGGAATGTAAGTCCCAGTCGAGAAAGGTCCTACTACGCGGTGCATGTTGGAGTAACTGGATGCAAAGTGACTAACAAGAACCCTTTTATACTCGCTGTCGTGTTCTAGGCAGAGGTACGAATGCAGCTCAACCAAGTCATCCATGGCGCTCTCAAGATCCTCGGAAAGTTTATCATACAAAGAGACTACAGTCGGACGTGCGTACCAGCTTTACAGTGGTCTTACATTAACGTTCTTTTGTTGTCCGGAAAGCGATTCGTCGTAAACTTTGTTTTTGCACCAGAACACATCACCCACTCTTTCGGGTACCACTGATACAGCAGAGCGAGTAAGTCTCAAGTTTCAAGTTTCCGGGGGATTCATGAATATGACCGCATGAGTATTATAAATCATCGGGCCCGGTCTCTCGTCTTGAAGCCAAACACTACTTCACACGAGGACAATACGGCAAATGAATTGAATTGTTAGCATCCGCCTTCCCACCCCGAAAACAAGGTTCTGAAGATGCGAGATATGCCGCGCCACCGTTTGCAAACCGGCTATCCTCGCTCTTCTACTTGATGCACAACACGAGATCATCATCTACTACTACTATTCCCCTTTCGTCATCCCCATGTCATTTGCAATATAAAACCGACCATCAGTATTCGTCCTTTATCAGATTGCGGGGTTGCCGTGAGAGCTTGGAAATGCTGACGGCAATAAGGCTAACTACAAAAAACAACGATTCGTCTCATCTCGGCTTGTTCGACTACGACTCCAAGGAATTTCGTCTTTGCAATCCGACTACGTTTTCCGCTCTACTATACTATGGTACAATAAACCATTCAACCCATCATACTAACCGAAATCAATCGACACGCTTTGCGTCCAAACGTATACTTAGTTATCTAGTACTTTGAGTCTTTGAAGAATGACCAACGCGCCTGGTTCCGGTCGGTCGAAATCTTATACTGAACACATTTTGGTATTTTGGTATTTTCGTCGTTTCTATTCTTCGTGCTTAACATTGCATAGCCATCCCCTTTTGCTTCCACTTGTAAAACACTGTCGTCGCTGTTACAGATAGAGACGTAGGTCCCGTTCGTTATATTTCCCTCTGCACGGTGCATTTTGGAGTGATCCAAGGTGAACAACTTGCGCTCGCTTTATACTCGCTGCCATGTTCACTGACAACAACTGTCATCAAGATAAAAGTGACCAAGTTTGCATTACCTTGCTTGAAAAGCAAGGTTTATTCGTAGAGAGTTTCTGTCCCACAATAATGCCAAACACCTCGGCAAAGTCCGCCGCTTCCAGGCCGCCGCCCAGCGATCCCTCGCGTTCCTCCCCCCCCCCCCTCCCCCTTCCTCCTCCCACCGCACTCGCCTATTGGGCCGGACGTCGCTTTGCCCTCCCTCTGACCCCGACCGCTGTCGCGTTCTTTCGCCAACCCCTACCGACCCGACAACCCGGCAATGTCCAACGTTTCGCATGGGGGCCGAGATTGCCTCCGTCCGAGGACCCTCTCTGTGCCCGCCAGATCGTTTGCAATGGGCTCCACCTCGATGAATATGCGTCTTGATGATCGGGAAAACCCAACCGAAAAAAGAAAAAAAAAGGTCCCGTTAATTTTGTCTTTTGGGTCGGACGTGGACTCCCCTTCTTTCTGTCCCTGACCGCCTAGAGTATGCGTATTTCACCGTGCCTAACGTCAGACTAAAAAATTGGCACAGATGTCTGGCCATGTTGAAGAGGCCCATGAAGAAGTTTATAACCGCCTCTCCGATTTGCGGTGGAGTACTCTCCGTCACTATGCCTCTTTTTTCTGTGGACTCCCATCTACGGATCGCAGGAACAAGCACGACCTGATCTATTGGATCATCCGCAGTTCACCACCATCTGTCTTAGACCGACTTTTGACGTTCGCAGCAGAAGCTTCACAACAGGCCGATACTCATATCGGAAAACGCACGCATGCTCGGGACGGCACTGACGAGGACGAACCAGCCGCCACCCGTGTTAGAGCTGCCGAAGCCGTGGACTCCTCGTCGTTTCTTGAGGTACCCACCGACGCCGAGCGAAGGCACTGCTATCGATCATTCTACGACGCCACCTCAAACGAGGCCTTGGGATCTGGTGTCTGTGGCGTCTGCGGCAGACACGCGTTTTTGAAAGCGGACCTCTTAAAATGGTTTTCCTTACACGCGATTCCCAACCGTCGCCGCTTGGCCCCCGCGATACCACATCCTGATCACGACCTCTTTCACAATCTTTTACTGGAGCCATTGGGCACTCGACAAATGCCGGATGGCTTCTTCGTTCGAATCTGTTGTCACTGCGACGGGGATTTAAAGAACGGCGACCTGAACCGTCCGCCCAGGTGATCCTTGGCTAACAACCTCTGGATCGGGAGGGTTCCACCGGTTCTGACGCGCCTAAGCTTTCCGGAACAGCTGCTCGTAGCTTTGGTCTATCCAAGGGTTTTTGTATTCAAGCTATTTCCGAGGCGAGTGAACAATTTTTACTTGGGTTCAGACAACCCTAGCCTTCAGAGAGCGATGCGTGGGAATGTCTGCAGCTACGAGCTGGATGCGCCAGGTATTGCTGAAACGGTTCAGGGAAACTTGATGCCTCGTCGTCCGGAAATTCTGGCCTCCGTCATCCAAATTACCTTGTTCGGCCAGCGACGATTGCCCGAAAACTGGATGCGTAACCTCTTTCGCGTTCGAAGGAACTATATCCGGGAGGCTCTAGTCTGGTTGAAAGCCAATAATCCAAGATTTTACGGACACATTCGCATCTCTTCCGAACACCTGGATTCTCTTCCCGATGATGGTGTCCCCTTGGAATTGATGGCCATCGCCCGTCATGTCGACGATCCGGATTTAGTGCATGAGCAGAATGACTCTTATATTCCCGGCGAGAACGATGAAATAGGTATTCTGGAATCCTTTTCTCTGTCGTCTCACGTGAGACTCATAATGTTCAGATTCGGATGCCTGCAATGCTGACGTCGATTCAGAAGAGGGGTCCATTTCCGATGAAGATGACCTCGAATCTGGTGCGCCTCGTTTTCTTAGGTCCCCCCTTGCTGTCTATCTGACGATATTCTTCAGTGCCCCCCGAGGTCTTTCCGATTCAGGTTTCGGGCGCCATAGATACGGATCTCACCTCCATGTCGGCGCCTGACCTCTTGCGACAAGGTCTGTCCAATCTGTGCTCTGACTCGCGAGAACCTCCATATGGCGTTCATTGCTGAATGGTCTGGAACTCGAAGGTTTTCGTAAAATGGATCAGGATGACAAGAAATTTGTCACAAAGTACAAATACGTGGTGCCCGCTAATGCGAGATCCTACCCGCCGAAACTTCAGGAATCCCCAATCAGATGGGCACGAGGGCATCTTTGAGGTTCAAATGCGAGGTTCTGTTCACGTACAAAAAACGAAACGAAGGAGGCGAAATATGATGTATGAACGCTCTTGGAAGGTTCAAAAGCGAGGTTCTATCCACGTATGGCAGATTATCAGAGAACAAACTAAGGAGGGGAATTATGATGTATGCGACGACTTCACTTCTTAGTCCAATTTTAGTAGCATACGCTGTCTCTTGGAATGGATTTCAAGCAAGGTTGCTGCCGCCGCAGGCGGCGCTCCCCGAGTAACCAAAGCTTCCATAACTCCAATTAAAAATATGTTTGACAAAAGTTAAACTGAAGGCCGGCGAGGAGATGATCGGCTGATTGACACGGACGTGAAAACACTGAAGAGGCATCTGTCAGTCGGTACGAGAAAGAAGGCTATGATGGTGGCACCATGTTCTAAACGAGGCCCATGTGACATTGCTATCGCACAATAATCAACTAAGACAGCGTGTTAGATCATGAGCAGGTACGTTTATTTTTAGCTTTGCCCAATCTTATGATCGATCATTCGGCGCTGAATTCGAAGGATAAATAAACTGAGCTAACTTCGGACTCCAGAGTGCCTATACCACATCTTTGTTTGTCTCTTGACTATGTCGATTTCTGTTCTTCGTCACCACTGACGTTTTCCTCCGCTTTCAAATGGGCGTGAGCTAAATGAACCCAACACTTCTTATGTATCACGTGACCTGAGCAACTTCCAACGCGCGCGCAAGACAGTGGTAGAATAGGCAGCTGGTCATATTAGTAATTACTTACGGTTTAAGAAAGCAATTAATCAAATACTAGAGGATGCAAGTCGCCGAAGTGGAGGCTTGGTAATGTGAACAGGCGATATTGCATACAAGGACACATATATGATAGCGATAGCGATACCAATAAAATTAAGGGTAATAGCAGCGTCGGCTGGGCAAGTAAAAGCTAGGACGGATAGTCGGTGGCAGGGAGGAGAGAAGAAAGACGAGCGAAAGATGAGGGAGGAGGGCTATATATGCGGACGTCATTGTACACAGAGGTCGACATGATCATAAGAGGAAAAAGGACAAAATGGGCAGTTGGCAACATCGGCTTCAGCGATGTATGCGCCGTGTCGTGCGACGTGATGCGTGACGTTCGAGGGCAACAGACGTGAGCTGAGAGCCTGAGACAAGGACATGCGACACCAGTCATGCTTCAGGTGACGTGCAGCAAATAACAGAACAGGTAGGGCTCGTGGACTTGAAGTGTGTGTATGTGTTAGCTGAGACCAGGACGTGAAAAGCACAGACGATTGAGGGCATCCAGGCTGTGGACGGCCAGACATTTCCAAGTCTATGGGCGCTGCGTGCACTACGAGCTCTTCGAAAGGCGAGATCCATGAGGCGCAGCGAGCGTCGTCTCGTCGGCAGTCGGATGACGCCCGTCTCGGGTCTCGCCGATTGTCAGAAAAAGCCGAGGCAAGACCGTATCTTCCTTTCTTTTCAACCCAGATACACATAATCGATGGCGCACCTCAGTGGTGAAAAAACGGAAGAAAATGCCATGTCCAGATCGGATGTCGATCTTATACTTGGTGTACCGACCACGATAGTCAAGACATTGGAACTTGAAGCCATGCTAGCAGGAACATCAACTCCCCGTGAGTTAGCGCAGGCTGCGGAACTGGCGTTGGAGATAACGACAATAGTTGAGGTGCGTTTACACGATTGATTTGGGGCATAAAGTTGACGATGACTGGGTGTTCTCCATATCTAGACAGTGAAAAAAAACAAAGCTGGCTTTGAGAGCCTCGCGGATGATTCGAGAAACTTGGTGTATGCATTTATTTGTGTGAATCGATATGCGGACGACGTGCCACCGGAGCTAGAGAAACAACTCCTTAACCGTGCTTTAACGTGTGTAGAGTTCAAGCTGCATGTTATGGACTTTCCTTCCACCTATGTCCGCTTAGTGTTCTTCTTGAGGTCAAAGGGTTTGCACAAGAAGCCTCTTCTAGGACCATGAAGTTCTCGGCTTTCATACAGGCTGAAGCGGAACAGACACAACACTATCGGCAGGAGTTGGAGCAATGTTTAACTATATATGGGGTGAGTTTGTCGGGGGAAATGGGCACAGCGGCGAACTGATCATTATTACTTCAGACGGGTATTAGCCTCGAGGACATGGTGTACAAAATGCTTGCTAACCTATTTGCTGAGCCCCGAAGAAATTTCCTCAAGATGCTTAAGAACAAGGACAGAGTGGAGCCTAACGGACAATCAAAAGGCTCTAGTCCCGATCCTAATCCAACACCTGGTCCTGGTCTTGGTGCTAAACCGGCATCGGGCTTTGATTTTAGTGGTGCAGGCGGCAGCCCCAACCGTTGGGCCGATATGAAGATAAATCGTGGAGGACATACTGTGACGAACGATTATTCTGTCAAGGAAGAAGACGTCAACGTTGTGTGGGCGTCTGGCACAGACTTCAGATCAAATTATGTGGGTCGGTCGTAGAGTGTCGCGCCTTCGTCTCCATTAACTTCTCGTCGTAGCAAGTCTCTAATGTATGTCTGAATGATATCAGTTACTCTTCTCCATTTAGTATTCCCTGTCGAATTGAATGTTCTTTTCATAGAAATAATGTGGTAATTGCGTCATGTCCCCCGCAGGGTTTAGCGCTAAACCCACAACTTACGTTGCGGGAATCAACGATTGCAGAATCAGACTATCCGAGTGCCTTGCAACCTTCATGGTGAACCCTGTGTCCGGACTCCCAAATGGATGATGGTCTTTCAGACTGCTTCCCGAATAAAACTGCTGGCACGCCAGGACGAAGATGCTGAAAGAGAGTCACGATGATGACCGCAAAGTTGTCCTGAGAGTCTGCTGCCGTGAAGTTCGTGTCAGTCCAACGGGTAATGAAACGTAAAATTTGGAGGTCCTTTCTGTCGACGACGCAAGGAGAGCGGACACGATGTTTTGATATATATGCGATTGTAGGATCCAATTTACTTTTATGTCGGGCACGCGCCTTTTGCACTTGCTTCTGACCGCCAATCTTTTTCTGGCCATAGAAGTCTGATATCAATGAATCACTCCATCTCCGTGGCTGACCTAATACACAGATGATAGTCGATCTGTTAGTATAAGATCGGGAGGCTAGCGCACACCTCCAATATGCCCATTTCTGGTGATGATAAGAAGGGTCCCGCCGAGCTGGACTGGGGATGTTAGAGGTTGGATGTTGAATGTCTTCGGTGTGTTTTTTCTTTCTTTCACGGATGGGCTGGCGGACGAGATGATACAAGCTGGATCATGTTTGATTGAACAATGATGATGATGAACGTATTAATGAACATTTATGAACTAGTGACGAGTTTAATTCACGACTTCAATTTGAAAAAAAACAAAGCTAGCGACGTTTCAAAACCATCAGCATCCACCTCTTCCGAGTATCGACGACTTCTTGACCCACGTCGTTCACTTCAGGCACATTTGTAAAGGGCTAATTCATCGTTAACGAGGTTCACTCTGGAAAAGAAAATTAGCGTCACTCACAGTCGTTAGGCCAAATACTGCATTAAATTTGTCAGCCTGAGCACCTGTCCCTTTCGTAACAGTGTCAGCGGCAGCTTTCGCTTTCACACAGGTATCCTTTGCCAATTGGTCTGCGCCGCATGTGTTCGTTAGGCTGTCACAGATGAATTCTGCAGTCGTCGCGTTTTTTAAACAAGTGTTTGGACTTTAGTAGGGATAGCTTCTTACGAGTTATAACGTCAATGTTCTGCGCAGAGCCGTGATTGTAAGACTCTTTGAGAAAGGATTTTTAAGATTTCACTTTTGGTATAACATTGGGTTAACATTGACATACTTTGATCCACTGCGCGGTAACTTGTCTCCTTCCTATCATCGAACCCAACACCAAATTCGATCTCTGGTACAGAGCACGAACCAAAGCTGCCGATGCTTGCGGTGATATTGACACTGGCGGCATCGACCCCTGTCGAGGAGGCTTGCTTACTATTAGCAGTGGAAGATTTTGAGCTACTAAATAATAATGAAAAGAGAGATTTAACTAAAGAATAAATGCGAACCAAGTTGAATTATTCGTGTTGGCCTGTTCCCCAGCAGAGGTATTTACAACTTGTCCATTGTCATTTACCTCGGCCACGTTTGCAAAGTGCTATAATTCGTCTCGTTAACGAGTTTCACTCTAGAAAAGAAACGTAGCGTTCACTCACGGTGACAAGGCCAAATACTGCATTGAATTTGTCAGCTTGAGCACCTGTCCCTTTCGTAGCAGTGTCAGCAGCAACTTTTGCTTTCGTACAGGTATCCTTTGCCAATTGGTCTGCGTCGCATGTGTTCGTTAGGCTGTCACAAATGAATTCTGCAGTTGCTGCGTTTTAATCAAGTGTTTGTAGTAGGGACAGCTTCTTACGGGTTATAACGTCAATGTTTTGCGCAGAACCGTGGTTGTAAGACTCTTTGAAACAAGGATGAGTGTTCATTTGTGGTCTAGCATGGGTTATAACATACGTTGATCCACTGGGAGGTAGCTTGTTTCCTTTCTATTATCAAATCCAACGCCGAAATTGATCTGTGGTACAGAGCAAGAACCAAAGTTGCCAATGCTTGTGGTGGTATTGACACTGGCTGTATCGACCCCTGTCGAGGAGGTTTGTTTATTAGCAGTGGAAGATTTCGAGCTGATAATCGTGAATAAAATTGACACATCGCCGAAGCCAAAAAAAAAACGAACCAAGTTGAATTATTTGTACCAAACGGAAAAGTGTTAGGTTGTTCCCCCTTTTTCACCGTCTTTTGCGTGGCGGGATCAAAGAAAAGGTCAGGATTATTGGCTGGGTCCTGCGCTTGCACCAGGCCGTTCAGCTCCGAGTTTCTTGGTGCCTTTTGGCAGAAAACGGAATTACGAAGTGTCGGTGGGTTGGTTGTGAAATCCTAGACGTCCAGGACGTATCATCAAGCCGAGCAGGAAATTATTCCGACTGTTGATGCACTTACAGGTGGAGTGTTCTTCTCGGCTTGACGGTATTCGATGGCAAGAGCGATCATTTTCATTTGTGTTGCTTTATCAAACTGCCGACTCGCATCTGCATACGAAGCCATGTTACCCACATGTCAAAAAGGTTATGATTGTGCTCCCGCTCACCGATAATCTGGTCTGCAATATCTTGTTGTGAACACTCGGGTTGAACCGCCAATAAAGGTGTTATAGCTTGGCCGGCCAAGGTTCCGCATACCTGTCCGGGGCATGCTTCATGCAGTTTTGCCAGAAAGGCAGGTTTCTGTTGTCCGAAACGTCGTGGATGGAGGTATACGGGCTTGTCGTGCTTTTCCAACCATCGTACTCGGCCAAGAGCTGGTGTAAGAAATAAAGTGAAGAATACAAGCCCGGCTTTGAGGAACATCTCGCGTTGCGGATGCTAAAACAAGGGGTTGCTCGGCTTGCGATGCAAGAAAGTCAAAGGGAGAGAAGGAAAGGCCGAGTCGAAGGCGCCTGGCCGGGATGAACAATTGGATTCTTGAAAATGCACTTGGGTCTTTTATAGTAGCAACCTATTGCTACCGGAGTTGGTTATTCTCAATCGGACCGTCACGGTTACCGCATGCCATTCCAGCTTTGAAACGTCAATGTAAAACTGATAGAATTCCGTGTGGCTGGCAGCGACAGACTACTAGGCCTTTTGTTCTCCTTGTTTTCCTGCGGCTGCTGGAATTGAACAATTATATCCACCGATCAGTAAGAAGGATTTCAGCAATCACATACGTTTCATCAAGGCTGAGCCAGTTGTATGCATCTGCAAATATTGGGGTTAGCACCACTAGTCGGCTCAGTGTCGTCATTATCAAAGTCCCCCCGAGCGGGAACGGGCAACATGGACTATCACCGCGTGAGATTAGGGCGGGACAAAGATGTGGCCCATTTTGGAGGCAGGAACCGTTGCTAATTATGAACATCTTCGAACAATGTGGACGGATGTGGTCATGACTTATAATTAGGTTCACATCAACGTCCACGGCGATATTCTGAATCTGAGGTGTTCATCAGAAGTGCGTTCGAACAAGAATAGCGAAAAAGAATATTTTAAATTCTGGGAGACATCGTCGGTCCAGAACGGTTTATGTCTATTGTACTTTAATGATGGTGTGCGTCACCATGCTCCTCCCCATGATAATCAAGCTTGTAGACTGTCGCTGAAATCAGTACCAGCGCGAAAGACCGGAGAAACTGCATTCGCACCTGAGCCACATTCAGTGCAACGTTCAAGCTTGTCCGTTGTCAAATTGAACCAGAGAATGTCATGGGAATCTGCTGGTGACCCGGTGCAGCCAATTATGCGTTCAACGTCCTGTCCAGAAGATTATTCATTCGTCCCGCAACATATCTTGAGCCCACGCACATATGACTGAACCAAAACGGGGTTGGCCTTGGTGCCGATACGACTCGAGTCCAATGGACCGTCATCAAAAATCTTGATGCCTTGCATATCTCCAAGCAGTTGCAAGCGAGCCAAACCCGTCAACTGGTCGTAGTCGCTGGGGACCTCACCAGGCTTTCCACCAGGACCAATAAGTTGAGGAGGAGGGGGACCATCTGAGGCCGCACGCGGCGTTGTGGAAAATGCGCGAATGGCATTTACACGCGAAGAGCGAGCTACGAGCGGACGTGCAGCGCGAAGAGCGGATTGTAGCATCGTCGAAACGAGGAATGGAAGGATACGGCTTGTCACGTGTCACATCCGAGCGGCGGTCACGCATGTCACTCGACTCTTGGTCGACTCGAGGAAACTGAAGCGCAAGCCTGCAAAGATACAACTTGCTTAGTCTTAAATCAGCCTGCTGCCCACAAACGCGCTGGAGAGTAACTCGGCTTGAATTTTCGTGGAGCCAGGGTTTTTTGGAATGCGATCAACCAAATTAGGCAAATGGGTTGGCGGCCGTCGTGCCATTGCTGGATGCAAGACTCTGTTGCATCTGCACCTCAATCCAACAAGAATTTATCTGTCACCACCAGCAATCCATGGCCTCCTTAGAACCAAAGCCAAGGCGGCAACGACGAGATAAGCTACCACCAGCAGAAAAGTCGGCTCGCCACCTAGAAGCGAGTCGCAGTTATTATTCAAGGTAGCAGTACTACTTGTCATATTTCTTAAGTTGATCTCTGATGGTTCATTTCAGAAACAAAGAACGCATTCGAGAAGTACAACGTATTCGGTCCAGAGTGTTTGTAAATCGTTTAGCAATATTTCAGATATCTAAATCTATTTTCAGGTATCGCGAAAAGTTGCGGGAACAGAAGCGTCAGACGGAATCACATCAAAAGACTTGCTCGCAGTGTGGTCAATTGATTCCCGCAAAAGATGTTGACCTTGGGTCTAACCGTGAGCCTGTTGATCCGGAACCGGAGAGTGGGGAGGACGATATGGAATGTAACTAAAATAGTACTTTATATATTCTTTGTTTCCTCTCTCCGCACTTTTTACCGTCCTGCGGTCGCGTCGCCCGCCCATCGTAGCTGCTCAACATCAACTTCAAATGCAACCGCGATTTTGGGGACCCGCCGAGCTACCGGAAGCACAGACTAAGCATGAACTCGACTGCCAATCTTGTTCGGCGTGACGCGAGTCCAGAATCACCCTAGTGATTGGCCCGAGTATTACTGGATGTCAGACTCACACCCACATTCTTCCAAGAAAAGGACCGCACTCCAGAGCATATTCTACGGATGGAGAACAGTCTTGTTTGGATCATGTGTGTTGATACTCTGCATAGTATAATGCCGCATAAACGTATATGCATTATTACAGGGCTCAATCTTCTGCTCGTTCTGCTTCCCATCGCAGTGAGTGACCCATACCTCTTCGTAAATGGTTTATACAAATCTTCCCGTAGTGGGCTGCCAGTGTAAGCATGAAGGACAGCCACGACCTAGTATTTGCCCGTAAGCCTCCATTCCGTCACCAACTTCCTCGACTAACACAGTAAAGTCAAGTCTGCACGCTCGCTCTTATTCCTCTTGTCAAGGTAATACAGCCTTTCATGTATGAACTATTCATTCTTATCATGTGCACAGTTACACGATTTATCAACGACAGACCTGGCCATTAGGATGGGGGGTACAAACGCAGGCCTGGTAAACGCTAGTTTGGTACGTGCAAACTGAACCCCATCCACTTTGTTGATGCTCATTGTGGAATTAGAGCAATACGTAAGCACATTTCTATATTTTTACGTTCAATAAGACTTAAGCCGTCACTGAAAGTGTCGAAATCGTTGTAGCTGTAAGTTGGTTAACAATGCTACTATTGTGGCACTATAATTTAAATGGAATCGCTAGATCAGTGCCCTCAGGAAATGTGAATTGCAAATTGTACAATCAACTAGTAAGTGACTTTCTCGACCAGTTGAAACTCCAGTTAAGTCCGACAGTGGTTGGGGCTATTCTGAGCAAATTGCGTTCGTAGATCTTATACTTTACAACTAATTCTCACTTTGACGCCATCATTCTAGTTCTTATTCTAGGACTTTGCTTCTTCGCTGGGGGTCTGCGGTTTTCAGAACAAGGTTTTGACGCCAGTAAGAGCTTTAGTCAACTGCGCAATACTTTCTAACAAGATTTTCCCTCAGCCGCAACACAGATTCAGTCATCGCTGCTGAACATTAGTGTTGGTGCCGTGTTGATTCCAGTTGCCTATCATTTTGCCTTGAAAAATGTTGCCCACGACAGTCCAGCAGAGCAAGCGCGAGATATTTTGCACATGAGTCACGGGGTAGGTACTTATAAGTGGATGATATCCTTGCGAGATTGTGCTAACTTGCTATTCCTTGTTTATAGGTCTCTATTGTACTATTGATCAGTGACGTACTTGTTAATTCGTCGAGGGGCTGCCGTTGACATTGTAAGCAGTATACATTGCCTATCTTCTCTTCCAATTCTGGTCACATACACACTTCTACCACGACAATCACAACAAGAAGAGTAACAGATTATCCATCAGACTACCTATAGAAACACCGAGAATGTTTCGTCCAACAAATCGATCGGCATCACCCCGTCCATCAAATATGGAGAAAAGCGACTCTACTGAATCTTCGCCCGTTAGCTTATCCTTTCCGCGACCGCTGTACCTATCCCCACAAGCATCGATGTCTGATCTAACTTTGGCCAAAAGTGATCCAGATTTTGGCGTCCCTTTGCAACGCTACGATTCAATTCAGAGCGAATTCAGTAGTGTACGTAACCGCGCGAGTCTCGCCAGTGAAGGAGATTCGAACTCCCCACGAACAACCAAATCGGCAAAAAAGGAGCCACGATTAAGTTGGCAACTTACCTGCATCCTACTTATTGTAGTGACTATAGTAAGTAGTCTCTGCCTCGTGAACCTGCCCAGCCTTAGCTGTTTCAACAGGCTGTAGCTGTCACAGCAGAATGGTTGATTGGTTCACTGAATGGTATCTCCACGAAAATCAGCAAACCATGGTTTGGCCTGATCCTCCTTCCTGTGGTCAGCTCAATTGCAGGTAAACGGCACACCACAAGATGTTTTTCCGTTAACAATTTGGGCATAGAATGCATCACCGCAGTAAACGTTTCTGTTAAAGATCAGTTGACGCTTAGCATCAGTGTTGCCATTGGTTCCGCATTGGTGCGTCATTTTCGGTAGTAAACACTGAGGTACTGCATGCTGATGCACATCCAGCAAACGGCCCTTTTCTGTATCCCGTAAGACGAACGGTTAGTTTGAGGTACCTGTGGATGACAAATTTTTTAGGAGCCTGGTCATACTTGCATGGATCATTGATAAACCATTGTCTCTGTTAATGGACCCCTTCCAATCTCTCGTAAGTTCACTGTGCCCCATATATAGCCTCCTACTCACGGCTACTACCAGGTTCTTTATCTCTCTGGTAAAACTCAAACTCGTACATCAGTATACCAACACGTCTGACTTTGACCCATTTAGTACAAACGACCGGTCATGTCATCGCTGACGGAAGATCGAATTGGCTGGAAGGAATGATATTGATATGTAAGTTTTTACGGATAGTGTTAAATCCTATTTACTGACTGGACTCAGGTGTATATGCCATTGTTGGCGTCGCTTTCTGGTTCTATCCTGGCGAGCTCTCTTCACTTACTTTTATTCCTTTCTGATGCCAGAACCACAGGCGTTAATTTACCGTCGGCGTTATCGAAGTGCCATGCCTGAAGCACAGGCATTCGTGATATCGTAAAACTCTCCCGCTCCTTTACAACTATTCATTCTTTGGATTCATATCGCTCGCACAACAATAACGCACTACACTACTACCCTTACAAGCGGTACATAATTAAATTGCGATTATTTAAATTGCAATCTGGCCCATTCCTTCAATACATTGGAAATCACTCGTATAGCATAGTACATATATTTTTATGGGTCGTATATAATTAGCTTACACTCTATTATTCAAATATTCATGCATCACGTCCAGAAGATGCAACGTTGCTTAAGCTGAGAGGGTTTGGATGACTCTAACGTCCCACTGATTCAAAGTTTAGGAAATTATCGAAATAGATTACATTTAAATATAGGGCGGTGTCAGCAAGGTATATATATAGCCCTAAGCTCGACTTAGGAGGGAGACAAGTTGGTAAATAAGGAGATAGATGGCTGTCATGTGCGAGGAGGGCCAGATGAAGAACAGTAGGGTAGAGTTGAAGTTCTGCCTGAAGTTGAACATCTGATGGGTCCTTCCTATGTAATATCCAAGAGGGCCTAAAAAGAGCATCATAATCAAATAGGCAAGTAAGCCTTTAACAAAGGTAAAATAATTCATCGCGGCAGATTGGATGAGGAAGAAGAGCAGAATTCCTGGCGTAATGGGAAGACCACTAGTTCCCCGCTTTGATTCTGTTCCATAGACCAAGGTGGCGAAGGCCCAAAACCCGGCAAGTTGCGGAGGTATAACGAGCAGGTCAAACGCGGATGCCCGCGCTGAACGCGTGATTTTTGGTAGCCGCACAAAAGTAACCCGAATTGGATGTATAAAGTACTTCCCTGCACGCTTCTTGTCGAGAAAGAAGTCATGTAGGGATAGATGATACGTCGTGATTTCACGGTGTGAAACATGAACAAGCGAACGTAGCCTGAGTAACTTGTGCTCGAGTTGCTCTTCTCTGATCCGGAGTCGTCGACAGATGAATTTGATCTTTGGGTTACGCAAGGCGATAATCAGTGTGAATAGATCTCGCAATAGCCTGACGTTTGGCTGTTGCGAAAGTATCTCGATATAAAGCTGGTCCAACTCTGCAAATGGTGAAGCAGACTTGACTGGATGGGCCTTCAATACAATGTCAAGTCGTTCTCTGGGATCATCATATACTTCGCCGACGAATTTGACTACAGTAGAGGCGTATATGAACTGCCCAGATGATTTCGAGACTAGCCGGTCGATCGTCCTACCTGGTGGCCATCCAGGTGACAACTTGAAAAGTTTGTGTTCCGCACGGATACGAGCGAATTCGTCCTTCAGATATCTTCGAATGTCGTCATCTGGCTTGAACTGATCGGTTAATGAAACTGCATGGGTGATCCTGGTCATAATATCTGATTCAAACGCTTCTTGAATGTGGGGTTCTGGTCTGCTGCATATCAGGAAACGTAATGGAATATGTATCGATGAGAGTGCATCGCCGATGACCCTCAGAAAGACCGTCTGATCTCGATCAGGCGTGCATTCGTCTACACCATCGATTATAATGAGCGAGTTCCGTGGCGAAAAGTCTGGTTCGTGACGTAAAAGTTCTTGCAATGGCTGTACTATGAGACGGTCGAACTGGATATCAATGGATTTGGTATGAAAGAGGGGTTCTGTCTCGACGGCCGCCTCAATGTAGGGAAGCAATTCAGGTATGTTCTTTGCAAGTTGCCAGGCCAACGTTGTGAATAAACCCGTCGCATCACCCCGGTCGGAGCTGTTTCTAAGAAAGAAAAACGATGCTGCTAACCGCTCGTCCGAGCAGCGCCCAGCAATCGTTTGGGCAATGGCAGATTTCCCAGCCCCTGCGGGGCCGTTTAACCATATGATAGACTGTCGCGTGTGTGGATCGTTAACCCAATCTGTGATTGCTCCCAAGACCTTTTCACGGGTTTGGGGATGGCACATGGGTGGAGGGAAACGTGCCATCGAATCATGAAGTGCACCTTCCGAAATGTACTGTTGAAGATGCAAAAGACCTAACTCGCAATCAGAAAGATGATCATAAAAATTGAGAGGGTAAACGGCACTTTTCTTGTGGTCATCGTGATAATGGACATTCCGACTAAAGTCATTAAGCTGGGAGTTGTTGATTTGGAAGTCGTGAGAGCCTGCGAGGAGTCCTGGAGATTGAGTAGTAGCCTCGCTATGTGATCGTGGTGGTAAACTATTGCCAGCTGGTGTGTTGTGCTCACATCTCATTGGGGGGATGTGAGAAGGGTAAGGATATTACATAGGTTTTTAGGCGCTCAGCTGCCATTGTTGCCAATTCGGTGTTTTCAGGCCACACGCGTGTTCAACCTGTCTTCGACGCTATTCGTCAAAAGTGTGAACGCAACTTGCAAGTACGAAAGTAGCCTTCTGAGCAACTGTTACACTGTCCTGTTCCCTCGCCTACCGTTGCTTAGCCACTGTCAGGACCGCTCGCACGTCGAGGGGCTTGCGAAACGTTCAGGATGGTGTTGGACGACGCGATGCAGTTCAGGAAGATCAAAGTGGAGGATGGAAGCATTATGTAAAACTGTGGGCCAGAGCAGCACGAACAGGGTCGGAGCTACCGTGTTATTGTTGGTGCCAGATGCCTTAAAATACCAGTGTAACTTCTTCTGGCTAACATGTTCGTAACTATCAACAATCCCTTATACACCCCGATACGTAACTAAAGATAATAACGATCCCCTTCAAAGAAGAATTAGAAAGTTCCGGAAAGCGAGGTGATTTGAACATACCAATCTGTCCCATCCCAGGTTGCATGACCCACACTCTGCGAGGAAGGCCTTCTGGGTTACCTTCACCTCGATAACCTTCCAACCACCCCTCCTTCATCTCATCATCTACCGCACCACATACAATCTTTACACCCGGAAAAGCACGACGCAACACTGATATGCCACCCCCTCGAGCCACGAGGAAAGTGACAAAAATGATGTGATCTTCCTTGACGCCATGATCGAGTAATATGCGTATTGACATGAACGCGGCCGCACCAGTCCCGATCTTGAACAATTGGCATCATTATCGGGTACTGCCGGGTACATTAAATCAGGAAACGCTCACTTGGACGTCCATCAGGAATACATATGTTTCCTCAGCCATCTGCCTGGACTTGACGTACATCGGTAATTGACCTTGGAGTAACAGAGGCTCCCCGGATCGGGCATCCGATTGTATCAAAAGCGAACCGACCGGAACGTCGTTGATAACACGTCGGAAGCCTCTCTCCAGTGCACCACCTCTGTCAAAAGCTTAGCTCATGACCACTTAAACGAAAACAACTTGCTTACGATCGGAGAATCGTGACTCCGCATACATACTGCGATTTATCTCAGAGATTATCCAATAAAAAGCTATCATTCCTACCTTTGCTGCCGTTTTCAGCCCCCTAAACTCGGCATTCACTGGCGTAACGACATGGTGCGAGGAGTACGTGAGATGTTGCAAGGCATGTTCCACAAGAAGAGTGGCCAGACGGTCAACAGAGAAGATAAAATCCTGACGTGAAGTATCCTTGGATCTTAGGATGGTATAGATCCCCTGGTACAATCAGAATCGGGCAAGTTGATACAGAAAATCTACTCACGAACCTGCATTTGTGGCGTTTGAGGATGAACTGTCAGATCTAAATCTTCTAATTTGTTTCCAGGCATTGGCGAGCCTGAACGACTTGGTAGGTACAGATGGGGAATAGCCATCTTCTCCCTAAATTTATTACTGCGCTCTTGCAGTTGTCGCCGCACATGTGTGCATATGAGGTCAATAGCCACTCTGTTGTTATGACCAGGAACAATCTTCAGAGAGCAAGGAAGTCAGCCACGAACAACGCTCCTATGTCCTACTTACAATGTCAGCATGGCTTGCAGTCGGACGGACAAAGTTGTCATATGATGGCTTGACAAAGCGCAGATATCTGCCAACTGTGATGGGGATGATGGGCTAATGGTGAAAAGGGACATACTGATCAAGGATCCCATCCACTGTTCGGCCACGCTGCGCGACGTCTCTCTTGATACGTCTGGCTAGCATCAAATCCGAATCACACTGGACAAAAATCTAGATGCTCATCAATACTAAATGCGAAGTGCGCGAAAACGTATTACATACTTTGAGGTCATATAGTTCCCTTAGAGCAGGGTCGTGTAATGCCATGATGCCTTCGGCTACGACCCATGAGCTTCGCTCGGCATGAGATTGAGTGACGAACCAATAATAATGGAAGCTCCATATAGGTATTTTGTCTCTGTCAACCGTTGATGTTGTGCAAAGGAATATACAGGTATATTGCTTTGTTTGCACGCTTTCAAGTCTGCCAAGCACTGAGATAGGCTTAACGTCGAGCGGCGCTTTTCCAATCAAGATATTCAGCTTACAGCGGCAAACATTGGCATGTCTATAGCATCGGGGTGATCAAAATCCAACTTGTTGGCGTGTGCTAACTCGAGCTCTTCCGGCGAATGGTATTTATAAAAACTATCCTGAAAAGAGATGTGAGAGATGGTTCAGATGAAATATGCAATTGAGAATCACCTGCGAAAGAATAGTGACAGCAGGGATAGACCCTAGCGACTTTACGATCTGCTCAGCCACATGAGTCTGCGGAATGGCACTTGTCGTTAATGAGCCTCGAGCTTTGAAAATAAGGCAACCTTGCCGCTGGCAGAGCCACCTGAACGAGCATTATACATCGCACGCGATGTATCGTACTGAATGCTCACCAGCAATACCAATGACATATGCATCACATATCCGAACACCATCCTCGCTATACCTGTCACAAGTTCAGTTCCGCTGGCCTGCGTAAATGTAGGAAGTGAGCGCACCATGGGGGTCGCCCATGTGAGACTAGGACAGTGTTCTTTTGGGGCTTTATCCAGAGGTCGCTGTTGTTGGGGGTTCGGATGACTGGCACATCGCCCGAAGACAGAGACGGGGCTGGCGATGACCTGTTGGTGTCGTCCTTCATAACGAATTCATCCGGCATTGCCGAGGCCTGGAGCCCTATATATAAGGCTACTCGAGTCAGGGATAAGAAAGGGGAAACTTGTGGCCCTGGGAAGGGCTACAAATGGTAATTTCCATGTGCCTCGGCTATTTGAAAACCAAAGCGCGAATGGTCTACGGCCACTCTGGATCATCACGTATGCCCGACAGCACAGAGCCTATCTAGGAAAATATATGTAATACGAAAAGCCCTGGAATCCTTGTCAGGGTGTTCCTGGCGAGAACACGCAAACCTGATCCTGTGTATACGTGAACGCATGACCCTTAATCATCGCTCAGTAGGAACCCCTCTAGCGCATTCCTCATGGCCTTTTCATCCATCTTCTCGGTCTTGAAAATTTCGCCTACCGTTCTCGACTGCTGTTTCATGGAGCGAACTTAGCTGGGTATTGACCCAGACAGGCAACGGTACCAATCCATGCGTTATCGTGGAGGTACCGGACAACAACGGCGCACCTCGACTGCTCTTGCTCACCAAAGTCGTATGACACATATAACATAGATGTGGTGTCAGAGTTTCGAAGTGAATGTCCATTGTCCGCGGTACAGTGCCAGCTGCCTGCGCGTTTAAAGACGTTGTAACCTCCTTTACGTGAGGCGGCAGATTCGCCGGATCTGTATATTCCCTGATGGATATTCTGGACTTCCAGCCTTCTATGTCGCGTTGCGCTGGTCTGAAGAAAAATCATAAAACTACACATGACCTTCGAAAATGGGATGCGTACCTCCCACACATAACACAGACATCCCTCTGATTCCTCCTTCGGCTCCACTTTAGCGCACGTCCTTGCAATCGCAGATACAGTGGATGGATAATCTGCTTCCAACCCAATAATGAAGTCTGAACATCATCCAATAAGTATGAACCTTTTAGGGGTGAGATCTAATATACTAACCTCTCGTCAGGGCACCGATCCCCTGCTTCCCGCTCGAATGTCGGTCCCTCCCCACGACGTGCAGAGCTCGCCACCAAACCCAAACTCCGCATTCCTTCATCCCCACATCCCTCAAAGGACGTATCACTCTAATCTTTTTTCTTTCCAGACTCGTATGTGCAGCAGGCGTCCATTCTTCTTGAGCTTCTTCCCTCACAACAAAACCACCTCCTTGAGCGATTGACGATATATGCGCAATAGACAATGACGTCGAAGACGTTCCTAGTAAAAGATGTGACGATCCCGTTGAGTGAGCGGTCTGTAGAAGAAGGCGGCGAATCAATGTTTGTATGGTTGTGGCAAAGGCTGTCTGCGTTGGAAGTGATGATAGATAAAGTCGTAATGCTTCAGATGGTGGCAAGGACTGTATGCTTGACCTTGATGTGAGAGGCAGGTCTGAGGATGTGATTTATCAGGTATATAATCCAATACCTCGGAGGGTGTCCCTTACCTTCGTTCGACATATCAAGAGCAATGTCAGAAAATTGGGTATTTTCGCCATGCCGTGTCCACCAGTCGTGGTCAAAAGCATCTTCTAAGCGCAAAGGTATGAACTCGGCATTTTCGTACTGCTCTACGACTTTGCGAATATCCTCCGTCCTGTCTTTTGCATCCTGTGCACACAACTTAAGCGGGAATGCGTCAACAGAATATCAAACGCTCACTTCTGGAAAGGCAGCGCATGTCTCTACGTAGCATACATACACATTTCTCCACACTTGGTCATTTCGTGGATGGTCTTTTCCTCCCTTTGGTTTCCCATTTATTGTCATGGCAGCGGGTGCCATATAGTGTTGGTTGATCAAATCGAGCAAGATGGTTGAACCGATGCCACCGGAAAAACCAAGTAGAAGGTTTCCCGACGCCTTGAGCACCTTCCGTCGTGAAGCATCTGCCTTTTCGTTAATGAATGGATCCAATGCTCGCTTAAATTTGGCTGTAACAAATGGAAAGAAACAGGCTCTGCATGCGACAAAGAAACAGTAAGAATCAGAAAGAGACGGATGGTATGGGACAGACTTGCAGAATACAGCGTGTCTGACAACGACATTGCCCCGATTTTCCTTGCACTTGACGCAAGTTTTCGATTTATCGAACTTCGGACGACCTGGCATGGTCTCAACGGACGCTCGGACCATCATTAAAGCTTCTTACGGAGCATTACATCGTCTTTTTCGGATGCCGTAGGATCACCGCAAGACATTGTACTATGTGAGATCTTGAGATTGGGAGGACTAAAGTGATTGGCCACAAATTCCCACAATCAACAAACATATGGTCCTATTAGCCAAGACACATGCGCCCAGTGAGAATTTAATATTACTTACACGCCTCCATCGCGCACGTACAAAAAGATATGGAGATTATCTGTAACTTATGTAAGTGCTCCCTAACAAATTCAAAGGACCAATTTATATGGAGCATATAGATCATTCAGGTGCATGATAAATCCACCAATGTCCATGCACTCATGCGCTGAAGCGCTGAAGACCGAGGCTACTTGAGAGGTACATAGCGGAAGATACTGAAAATCCCCTTTTTCTGCTTAGACAGGATAGAGGTTATGAAAACTAGAATGCGGTGATATGACGATGCCATAGCGCTGCCTGCATGCGCAGTGAGCGCTTGAGCAGCGGCTAATGCATTGGATTGTTTGGTCACGGAAGTCGCTGGCGCTTAATGAAGCGAACAACATGTCTACTGACAACCTTCAAGTTGGTACGTTCCACTTTTCAATTCATGGTGATGCATCGATGAATAACTTTGTAAATAATACAGGTGGCCCAAGCTTGGACAGAGTTGAGCGTAATACACAATTGAGACAACCTAAAGCTGCTCAAAGAAGAGTCACAGTAAAGGAAGGCGGGGGCAGAAACTTGGCAGGGGAGGGACCAGTTTCTTTCCAAGTTACAAGTCCCAAAGGCCCTCGCTTCACTCTTCAACGAGCCGCGACTATGATGCTTACACCCACAAGGCCTGTCGGCCGTGCTCCTGGCTTCCTTGCAAGTCTTCTGGCGGTTGCAAAATCTTCATGTATGCGCATCTACCAAGGTGGAGACCCTGACATACGTCGCTGACCCCTTTTTTAGGGCTCAACCTCATGCTCGTCTTTATCCCAGTTTCAGTAGGTATTCCGTCTGCCTACACCACCACCTGACTGACGAGATTCTAGTGGGCACTGCATTTTGCATTACCCAGCTCATTTCAGAATAAAGATACTCTGGTCTTTGTGTGTGGGTTACATGACCACCTGCGCAGCGTGCTGTTTCATGATCCCATCTCAGTTTCCTTCCTTGCGATCATACCACTAGCAAAGGTAAATCTCAGCTTGGACATCCGCCAGGCAGAAGGTTTTAATGTTACTTAGTTGCTGGCTTTCACCACTGATGAGATATCGATACGTGTCGGGGAAACCCTTGCAGGCTTAATCAATGTTACCTTGGTTCGTGCTGACACTCTGCACATACCATGGCTTTCTAACGCCTATACAGGGAAATGCGTATGTGTTCGCAGCGCTTCTAGTCTTTCTGCTCTTCTGACATCTTGATGTTCTCAGAGTCAAGTTGATAGTTGCTGTGCGTTGGTTTTAGAGCTAGACGATTGATGTCACACTTGCACCACAGATCATTGCGTTAATCAAATGTGAATTTCGCATCGTGCAATCCTCGCGTAGGTTAATCCATATTGTTGCATATTGTTGATTATATTCTTATCTAGTGGTCGGATCCATATTAAGCAATCTTTGTAAGTACCGAACTTTGTTCTGCAAAGAATAGTACTGATTCTGGGTCTGATGTAGTGTTGGTTCTTGGGATGTCCTTTTTCGCTGGAGGCTTGAAGTTCTCTGAACAGGGCTTCGGAATCAGTGAGTCATTGGGTAGAATGTAATAATTGTCCTAACATGAGTTCAGGCGCGACGCGGGTCAATTCCTCGTTGCTGATCATTAGCGTCATTGCCGGGATCCTTCCTGCTGCATTCCAATCCTTTGATCGAGGAAATAGTTCAATTGAACAACAGGATATTCTAAGTGTTAGTCGTGGAGCAAGTGTATTCCTTATATGATCTCCCTTACAAGCGTTAAACTATTTTCTCAAGGTTTCTGTCATTCTTTTGTTCAGTGCGTACCCTCGAAGTGTACAAGATACTGATTTTAACCGCACCTAGCAGTTTATTGCGCCTATCTTATCTTCCAACTCTATTCTCATACCATCCTTTACGATGGTAACACCGATACCTTCCAGTCAACTAAATACCATCTCAAGAAGAAAGACAAGGGTGAGAATCAACCGAGTGGTGATGCAACACAGTCCGCGGTTGCTTCAAGCGAGGAGGTCTCAAGCCACGCTGGGCATCGTGACGAGGAGCAAAGAGACGAGAGCGAGGACGAGGACGAGACACCGGAAATGAATTTCTTGGCAGCACTTTTCTGGCTAGCAGTTGTAACAGCGGTAAGGATTCCGTCAACGATAAGCGTGTGTATTGGTTGATCTCACCGCACGGATAGCTTGTCGCGGTAACAGCTGAGTGGCTAGTGGACTCGATCAACGGCCTTACAACCTCAGGCAAAATTCAACAGGAGTTTGTCGGCCTGATTTTGCTCCCAGTTGTTGCAAACGCTGCAGGTGAATTTCCAGAGATCTACTCGCAATAGGTGGTTTACTGAATTGCCGGATAGAACACGTTACCGCTGTAACTGTTTCCGACAATGACAAATTGAATCTCAGTCTCGGGGTTGCCGTCGGTTCTTGTATTGTAAGTGTCAGCCGTAGTTGTCGAGGGTATCATTAACCTCCTTCCAGCAAATCGCCCTTTTCATCATTCCGTGAGTGCTGCCGATCTTCTCAACTTGACGTTGCCGACTGGAAACAGTTTCATCGTTGTACTTGGCTGGATCCTCGGAAAGCCAATGTCGCTCCTTTTTGACCCGTATGAATCTATCACACTTTTCTTGTCGGGTCTGTGTTTAAGTTATCCCGGCACCACACAGCACTCACTTACGATAGTCCTCACCGTCAATCTCGTTGTACAAGATGGGAAGTCGAATTGGCTAAAAGGCGTGATCCTAGTGTGTAAGGCATTTAGTCAAACACGTTAAACGTATCCTAACTTCCCCTCGAGGTCTCAATGTGATTCTTGCGATTACTTTCTGGTATTATCCCGGTAAGTCATCCCCTTTATCCAGCTCACCACACGACTGACTATGAACAGGTTTCGGCCAAGGATACAGTTGTTCATGAGTTCTCGAGAGCAACCCAGATTCTCATTATACCAGGTGCAGGCTTGATGCCATCTCACCCATGTAGCGGTAGTCTATTAGCGATATTTTTTGGGACGAGCTTGGAACGTACTGCTATTATATATGTTACGAGCGAGTAGCTCTTTTTTTCTTTCTGATCTCCCTCGAGAAGGGTAGCTGCAGCCGTGGCGAGGTCTCCCGCCTTTAAAAAATGGAGCGCGTACGTACTGAGTTTCGAACCTCCTTGGGATCCTCCGGATCCGTGAAGGCTTCGGGAGACTTGAACTCAATCATAAACACGGGAGTGCGAGGCAAAGAGTACAGTATGTGTGGAAATAGAATACGGCCAATTATGTGAACGATGCTGGGATCAAATAATCACTTTGAACAGGTAAATCATCATCGGGGCCACAGATTCGAGCTCACGAAAAATAATAGAGACAAGGTCAGTAATGTTTCGAACTCAAAAGTTCGTAATGTTAAGATCGGCCAAGGAGCCAGAAACCTTGGAATATTCCTGTAACCTACAGAGGCAAAATCACTTAGTAGATGCCTCGAAGGGCCACCTGCGCGTTTTTTCGCCAAGGAAAAAGGAGTGACTAGCCTCTGGCAGACAGGCTTGGCAGTAGACCAGATGTTGCCGAGGCGGATGTGCTTCCACTGTGGAGCCGAAAATGCGAGCAACGCGAATTCGTGTACCGAGCTTGGTCTGGGGTGAGAAGGTACAACACTGGTGCCGTACTAATGGGTCAGTGCTTCTCCATCTATGCATAATCACAAAGGATATTGCAACACTAAATTTAGCTCGAATATCTTAGAAGATTAAAGACTGGCTGACTAGTACAGTTATCTTCAGCTTCAACGTCTAGGTGCGAAAAAATAACAATAAGCACTGTAAAGTGCTGATTACAGTGTACGGAAACGCTGGATGCTTTCCTCGCAATCTGATAAGAGGTAGAGTTCTCATCATTCCCCATCCATTTATTGATCGACATGGGATGTTCCGCGGCTCCGGAGCTCGGTGCGAAACCTGTTTTAATTTTTTTTTATCTTCGCAGATTAAACCGACAGCGATATCGACGATATCCACCGCGCTGGCAAGTGCGAGAGCTTTGAAACATAACATATGGTGTAGTCATTCATGCTGTCAACACGATGGTTATGCCATTTCGTGCACGTCATCTTGGAAGACAGGAAAATCATCATCGGGATTAGTAGCACATGATGAATCAACCGTTAGGGAAATTAGAATCCCTCTTGCGCTATCCTATAACATTATTGATGTTCTAAAAATTGACGCACGAATTCACAGACCCGTGAGATGACCCACAAGCAAAACATATAGTATTATGAAAAGACGTTCGTATCAGCGTTGGCTACGGCCAGGCACTGCCGTAACTTGCTCCAAATGTGCACTTGACGAGAGCTTAGGCACGAGCTTATTCCACATCCAGAACGGCAAGTATGGTGTAGCTTGAAAATCCACACGACACGATCTAATGATAGCAAAGAGTCTATTCCCTTGAAGTTGCAACGTGATCAAGTACCAGAGAGCATCTCCGCATGTTCTCCATTTAGTCAATGAAGAAGTGATTAGTTCATATGTGTACTTTACCAGTCACACGAGCGCATGTTCGTCGCTTCCCTTCTTCTTATCCGATCCGATCAACGGTAGGAATAGGTGAGATAGATTTCAGGACTCGGAGAAAATTGTAGTCGTGATATATAATATCTGACAAAGAGACTTAAGAACGTTCAAAAGAGCCCAATCTTAATCATATTTGACGTATCAAACTTACTTTACGGCGCAGTGGAAGGGTACGCCACGAGTGAAATTCTCTTTCGCAGTCAGAAGGCAGGAAGCACTATTCGGCTGCGTGATATTTTCTAGAAGGAACGATGTCGATGATATTTATGTCTTCTTGAGGTCGTGCGCCTGCGCTCAAACGTCCAAGAAAGCGGTTTTGGGGCCGTGCTATGCCCGGTTTTCTCAACGAGCAGCATGGGAAGTCGCTGGATTTGGAACGAATGCTGTACGCTCAGCGCGGCATCAATATATCAAGTTGGCAGTTGGCAGCGCGCGGTCGACGTTGCTGGGAGAGGTGCCACGCCGAAGACACCCGAACACGTCTCATTTCGGCACGTTTTAGAATTCCAAGTAGAATACGTTAAACCGCGAATTCATTTTGAAGCCGTCGACAACGCTATCAGTAGTTACTCCATCTTGAAGTTGGAGCTGACTTTGTGCGGAAGACTTGATTGCTATTTCAAGTAGCGTGTACGCATCGATAAAAATCGAACATAGGACGACCGTGGAGTTACCTATATCCGGCCACGCCTAATCCTGCTGGGGAGGAAGGCAGCACAAGATCGTAGATTAAGAGTCCTACAAGCACGGCACATCCGCCAGGTTTCAACAACGTTCCCATGAAACTACTCACAGGGCCGAAATTGACTAGCCAATTATATAAAGTCATGTCTCGGAAGGGTGACTCTTTGCTCGTCCAAGGCACAGGCAAGACAACTTCTATACCGACTTGAACCTGGTCTGTGACCTCGAGTCTGACCTCGCTCCTTCCTCGTCGCGCCTGCCTTTTCAAGAATACGAATACATCTATACCGTTCTACTGGCAAGAGGTAGTCATCACCGAGTCATGTCGACCGATGCTATCCATAACGCTCCCTTGCCAGTACATTTACTCAGAGGAACGGCTGCTGGTCAGCTTACGGAGACTGACCCACTGATCCCTGGCGCGCGTCCGCGAAAGAAGCCGTTCTATCGGGCAAGGCCTCTATGGTAAGTCCCTTACTCTGTCCGTCTCGGCCTATTCATCTGTTGCGTGTAGGCTCGTCCCTTTTGCCATCTCGGTGTCACTCGTGGTATGTATTCATTGCTTTCATTTCTACAACTAAGTATCTATATAGGATGTAGCGTGGAATGACGCTGGCACCCCGCGTTGAGGTTTATACTCAATTATCCTGCCGAGACGTTTATACACATCGACCGACTCTAAGCAATACGACGCACATTGAACATATTTTACCCGCATATGTCGCTCTCGAGACGCTCGATGAACAAATCTATAATCCGACTTCTTTTAATACCCCCACGCTAACGTCCTCGATCGATTCCCACAAACGAGAAAATGAGAAGACGGTCAGTCCTGTCGGCCTCTCGCCCGCGCAATGTATAAGCGACCCAGAAGTCCAATCAGCAACTGCACGCCTGCAAATGTGGATGACGACAATAATGGGTATTCTCTCTGCTTTGTCCACTGCTTGGTGGGGTCACTTTAGTGAACGACATGGCCGGACGCGAGTGCTCGCGTTTTCAACGTTTGCCATGTTCCTCACGTAAGTCTCTAACTACTTGCTTGTCGTGTCATTCATTCCATCATGTCCAAGCTAATGCGCTCTCGTACACAGAGACCTGATGTTTATCCTTGTCTCTATACCATCGTCTCCACTTTCTCGACATGGTCAAAAATTCCTCCTCTTGGCACCTTTATTCGAGGGACTTTCTGGTGGCTATGGCGCGCTTCAGTCTGCCACGTCAGCATACATTAGCGACTGCACTTCCCCAGGCTCACGCGCGTTAATCTTTTCGCGCTTTGCTGGAGTCACATATCTTGGCATTGCAATTGGCCCAACCATTGGCGGATGGCTCATTAGACATCCGTTATTCTGGACGAATAGATTAGAGACAGTGACTACGGTGTTCCTCGTCGCAGGGGCCTGTTCATTCTTGAACTTCGTGTTAGCTGCACTTGTGCTACCGGAATCTCTGTCAAAGGAGCAACAAGAGAAAGCGCGAGATGTGTACGGCAGTACTAGCAGGAGTTACAAGGGGAAAGCGCGGTCGCGTGACGAAGATAGCCAGGTCTTGTCCGATTCAGGTGGACGCGGAGATGACCAACGTGGTGGATTTGGCCGACTGTTTGAATCGTTGGCGATATTTCGTCCTGTCATGACGTATGACCCCAGGACTTTGAGAAGCAGGAAAGATTGGAGCCTGACCATTCTTGCAATAAGTCTCTTCGGTTATTATTTGTCACAGGTATGGATTTCTGTCGAGTAACCAACCTTGGTGCTGAAGAGTTATTCAAGGCAATGTACCAACTCAAGTACTTGTATGCAGAGCATACATATGGGTGGGGGGCCGAGCGATTAAGTTATTACATTTCGTTCCTCGGGGGAACAAGGGTGCTATTCCTGTTATTTGTTCTCCCTTGTCAGTTATTTCTCAACGTAACTGGGAATTTCGCTGACTTCTAATAATAGCTATAATCTCAATCTTCAAGCCTGTGACAAAGGGCAACAAGGCATCCAGGGTAGTTTCGACGCTGTCACAAGGGCTCATCGTGGAACGAATACCTCCAAGTATGAGCCCTGTGATTCCACCAACGACAAAAGCTCCCAAGAAGGGGAAAAAAGGAGTGCCGATGACAAGACCGCAGCTAGCAAGGGAAATTTCATTTGATCTGAGCCTGGCTAAAGTTTCGTTCCTTGTTGAAATGATGTCGGATGTCTTGATCGCTCTAATCCCCACGCCCGAGTACATAGCGCATGTCACGGACTTTTTGGGTGGAAAGAAGCAATCGAGACGCGCTACCGAGATGCTATTTGTGCTAGCCTCGTCGTTCAACTGCTTTGGAAGTGGAGTGGGTCCATCGACGCAGAGTCTGGCGCTTTGCATCCTGCAGATAAGAAACGGAGATAGCACGGAAGCGGACGCCGGAGCGGGCACGTTGTTTGGGGCGCTTGCTGTCTTACAGGCTGCTGGGTCGGCTATTCTTGGCGTAAGAATGTTTTTTTCGTTGCTATCACCGCGCATGCTAACACGGACTTTAAACATAGCCGATTCTATTCGGACTAGTATATAGCGAGACTGTGGCCAAATATCCCAAAGCTGTGTTTATATTGGCGGCTGGGATATTATTTGGGGTGTTTGTTTTGGTGATGCTTATCGAGAAACCGAGTATGGCACCCGGTATTGATAGGGTAAAGAAAGGTAAAGGTAAAGGACGACTACGGAGATATATAGACGTTGAGCGAGGGCGGTCGCGGATTAGCAAGGACTTGCGCGGGGGAGCCATCCCAAATTATTCCCGGTTTTAGTATATTTTCAATAATATGTACAAACAATTAGTCACCCGCTGCGAAAGGAAATTGCAACGCAATGGTCTCCGAGTGAACAAACTCTCTCGCCGCCATCGTCCCCTTCTTCCTCGTCGCCGCTCTCGTCGAGCTCGCCATCCTCCTCATCGCCCGACGCGGCCTGTATTGGGCTGCGACGCTGGTCATGAATAGCGAGCCTTTCAGCCCAGAACCGGGTCCTTCCAATTCGCACAATCATGCGCCCTTAGCGCCATCTTTCTCCCTTCAAATTTCCTCTCCTTCATCGCCTACTCCCTCGACGCGCCCACCACCGGCTCCCTCAATACCTTCACTCTACCTTCCGCCACCAGGTATGACGTTCGCTGCCTCCGACAGAGTTCTTTTTAATCACTCACTCCATTTTTTTCCTCGGTTCTCAATTTGGCTTTGCTCATTCCGTCATACTCATTCACCCATGTATTGGAACGTCGCACTATGGCCGCGACATTCACGCGACAACTACAGGTTCGCCACTACCACAAACCCTCTTAACGAGCACGCAGGATCTTATCTCACGGTTCAACCTTCTACCTGCCTACGACAAGTATGTGAGGCCAACTATCCTACCCACTAATGGACCTTCTGCCACCGCCCTTCCCGACATCGGCGCCTTGGATCAGACGGCAAACTCTATGCAAGGACCTTCGCCATCTGTTCAGGGAGCCGCCCCTGGCTTGGATAAGGGTAAAGGGAAGGAGAAAGATGCTATGATGGTGGATGGTCAGGCAGGAATGGGCGTGCCACTGACGGGTGGCCCAGGCGTGGCTAGTGGTACAGATGACGCTACGGACAAGGGCGAAAAGAAGAGGAAAAATACCTACAAGCACCTGATCAAGGGCATCCCAGGTACGTTCTTCCGTTATTGGCAAGATGCCGTATTTAAGGTTAACTTTTGGGTCAGGGAAACATTCTATGAAGAAGGATGACTATCTAGCTACGATGATGCTCATTCCTCCAAAACAAAGGATGGAAGTAGTGCCTTTTGATGCGAGAACGCAGCGAGA
Organism: Amanita rubescens; assembly: GCA_015039365.1. Taxonomy (NCBI): domain Eukaryota; kingdom Fungi; phylum Basidiomycota; class Agaricomycetes; order Agaricales; family Amanitaceae; genus Amanita; species Amanita rubescens. The sequence goes on from WION01000006.1 coordinate 940,318, forward strand.
TGCCTTTACGGTCAGCTTGGAGGGCCTGAAAGGGGTTTGTTCACACCTCATTGTTGTTGTCTTCAATGCACTAAGCTATCATAGTGGAATATTCACACGCTTGTTTTGGAGTCCCCTCAAGCCCGAGAGGATAGGAAGAAACGAGTTAGTGTGATTTTGTCTCATTCTGGTTTTATTGTTAATTGTGCCCTTTTTGTCATGATAGAAAGAGCTCAAGCGCCTGGCGAAAGCGCAAGCAGTGGCGCTGGCAGCGGCTCGGCAATCTGGGGCTCCAGCACAAGAGCAATCTACTCAACAGATCCAGGCACCTGTTCCAACGGCAGCACAACCACGACCACAGGTTGCTGTTGCCGCCAGTCCCAATGGTGTTGCTACACCTCGGCCTACAGGGGCATCAACTCCGCGGCCTGGCTTGAATGTGGCTCGTCCTAATGTGCCGACAATAGTGCCTGCTGTGGCTCCTGTTGCAGTGAAGGTGGAAGCTCAAACTAGTCTTGCACAGAATGCCGTGCCCCGGCCAGGCTCAGCTGTACCACGACCCAAGTCAACAGTCCCAAGGCCTGGCTCAACTAAGCCCACGATTGTAGCTGGACAAGCTGCGGTCTCAACGCCTGGTGCTACCAATGCAGGCACGCCGCTAAGAAGTGGGACGCCAATGCAAGTTGATCAACAGAGGGGCGTGAAGCGAGAGAGAGAAGACAACGTGGTCAATGGCTCTGTGGTAGGAAATGGTCACGGTCTGCCTACAACTGCTGCCGGCGCATCCATGATGATGATCGATGCAAAAGCCGGAGTTCCAGGCGTAAGGCCGAGACCCATCAAGAAACAAAGAATGGTCAGTGCTGCGCCCTTTGATGTGACATTGGTTTCTTTCTGTTCCATCGTGGGGGTTGGCGTGAATTTCATTCCTGACGCATCGCGACTGCGCGATGTCGTTACTTTCGAGCTTTGAGCTTGGCTGCGATCTTCGCCAGTTTTGTTCTATGAATGTGATTGATTGCTGATGTGGTACGACTCAATCCCTTCATTCATACAGGATATACAAGGCCAAGCAAGAGATGTCGCAGCACCCGTGCAACAACCCACGCCGCAAGGTGTATAGTGGGTTTCCAAAGTATATGGCATTAATTTATTGCTCTTCTCGACAAAAAGGGACATAATCGCTCATCCTACCTACGAACGCAATTTGGACCGAAACGCCGACGAACGCAAGCAAGGCGTTTCCTTGTGCCATCCTATCCCTGAACGCACATCACATGGCTCGTAACGTTTAATCGTTTAGGGATGCGCTCCAAAAAGTCCAGATCCCGGTTTTGACCTACCCCAAGAACTTCACAACTTTTTGGGGGCCGTAGACGACTTGCGGTTCTTTGGTCCCGCACATGATGATCTATCCACGATCTCTGTACAATGTGTCCCCTGCGGGCCTTATTTATATGGAGCTTATTGACCCGCCCTACCTCCCCCCAAAATTTTTCCTAGACGGACATTCACACCACCTCCGAAGAGCTGTCCGGGCTTCTAATTTACGTCACCTCTACCCGCACAAGTACCGTTTCCCGTCCCTCCACACGATTTGCATGCATGATTCACAGATTCTTAACGTCATCAAATGAACGATCCAACCCTTTGTTGTATGTCTCGTTTCCTTGTGACAGTCTTTACCGTACATTACCTTACCAACGCACCTTATTTCTCATGAAAAAGACAAGGGATTTTACGCAAACTCACACGACGATATTTTCATCCGTAACTTTTCTCATATTCCTCCCCCTCATCCGTGCAATGTTTCTTGCCCATTTCAAGTCGTTGTCTTTTGGCAGAGAGGTTGTTAGCATCCCGTAGTAGTTGTGATGTTGCTTTGTTCCTAGCAAATGGAAGCATAGATATAATTGACCGAGTGTCCGAAAGATGAGAGGGTATATATCAAGCTACAAGGTATCATACACAACAAAAGTACAAGTGAACATCATCACCATTGTCATAGGTATAGCAGTTCATCGTCTCGCACCCAGCCCAGTCGCCATGTTGGCCTCGTAACTTCTCCGCCCGGTAAGCTTCCCATCTTCTCGTACGGAAACTCCTGGGACTCGCAAATTAGTCGCACTCGCATTCCTCTTCCCGTCTAATGAGAACAACGCTCCTCTCGATTGAGGAGGAGCATGACCGATCCCAGCGCCAAGCGTGTACAAACCGGTACCGCTACCACTGCCGCCTTCGCGGTGGCCCTTCTTGAACGACGACGAGGAAGAGTCGAGGTTGAGCGCGTGCCCCATAACGACAGGCATACTCAATCGGCGCATCCACCCCACTTTGGACTTTTCGCCCGTCCCAGATCTTTTACCTCCAACCCTGTTACCACCCTCGCTGCCACTGCCGGTACTACTACTGGGCCGGAGTGTGATCGGCTGTTCGGGTGGCCTCAGAGCGTAGGGACTCGGAACGGGGTTGGGAGGCTCGCGGTACTTTTCGGTGCACCGCTCACAGCCGCAGTAAGGAGGATGTTGTTGGGCTTTGCTTTGAGGTATAGACTGCGCAGTAGACCTGTGTAACATGTCCGCGGGGGGACCTGATGTACGGTAATTGACATTGGGTGAGGACCTCACGTATGTTAGCGGTGTGGGCTGAGGGGAAGGGTTCGTGCGCTGTACGTGCTGGGGAATGCTTGGAAGGGAGTGTGGTGAATGTAATAGATGGTGACCTTGCTGAAGGCTAGAAGAAGGCGAGGGTGTGAGAGGTGCTTGTTCTAGCTGAGATGAACTATGGGTTGAGTAATAGGAATGTTGGCTTGTGCTCAACGGCGAGTCAGCAGTATCTGTCTGACTTGGAGGGAAAGGAACTTCAAGTTGCTGTCGCTGCCGACGCAAAGATATTTTGCGATCTCGAGGGCGCGGAATGAGTTGTTGAGCAAATGCAGAGAGACCAGATGGACTCGGAGGCTGCTTGGCAATATCTCGGCGAGCTTTGAGAAGTTCCTCCTTTTCTCGTTCAATTTCTTGGGCTTTTAGCTCCAACTCGCGCTCCAGCTGAAGTAACTGACGCTCTTTTTCGAGCTCCCTGGTTTCGGGTTGATCGGGCCTGTCATTTTCGAATAAAACCGCATCTTGCTCGGGTGCACCTGTACCTTGGAAGTACGGAGATGTATCTATTTGAGCGACAGGAGCAACGTTGTGATTCTGCCGATGAATTATGAGTGGTGGCCTTTTATGGTGTGAAGGGGACGGAGGCGGCTCAGGGGACTGGTAGCGCGTTGCGAGGTCAGCCACGCTGGTGGATAGTTGTGGTATATCTTTCGGTGGCGGAGAGACCGTGCCAGACTGTTGAACCGTGAATACGGAGACGTAATGTATAGATGGTAGACTTACACTATTTGTATACCGATGGCGCATTACAGCAACGTAACTATTTGAACCACCACCGCTTGTGACACCAGATTCTGTTGCTTTTGTGCTGCTCTCAGATGTAGCCATTTCAGGAGAGTGCTCTGGAGATTCCGATCGCGCTACGCCTTCACCAACAATGCTTGCATCCGACGGAATATCCTGCGTAGGAAGAGTCCCGGTCCCAGAAAGTTCTTCAATGGCTTCGTCATTCTGAGGTGAAGATATTGGCGTAGAAACACTGGGATTGAGTCCTGATGTTGTCGATTGGAAGCTGATAGAACGAGGCGGAGGTATTGGGAAGTGTGTCGGAGGCGGAGGAAACGCGGAAAGCGATCGTACAGAGCCTGTGTTGGGATCAACAAGCAGCCTCGGAGGCTGTAATGGCGACGAATCTGTGCTCTGGATTGGACCCTGCCCACTGGAAGTTGACGTAGAAGTATATGTTGAGCCGCCATGCCTTGTGTATGCGCTCGGTGGGTTAATGGTCTGCTGTGGTGAGCGCCCCAGGTTCCCGTCCGAGTCGACCAGAGGAGCATACGAGGATTGTGCACTGTTCATTTCTCGCTGATCCGTATATGTCTCTCGTTCATTCAGATCTTGCTTCGGAGAGTTGGCCACTATACGTCGTCTGGCATTCAGTTCATCTTCCGTTTCAACAGCATGGACATTGGGCAATTCGCGAGGAAGCGGTCTCTCCCATCCGCCTTCACAAAGCGCGCGCCACTCTCCCAAAGGACCAATGGTCGGGGAGAATCGACGAAGACTTTCGCATACGCGGATCCATTCCGCATCAGCTATCCTGGCAAGGCAAGCAGCCACACTGTAAGTCGTTGAGATGTGCTGCTTCGTTATGCTTGTGCCATGATCGCTAGTGATGATGAATTGGCGATGTTTTGGCTAAAGGTGAGAAACACCCACAATTTGTCCTTCGAGATCTCTGGCCCTAGGGTACTGATTAGATTCATGTAGCGAGCGTGCTCCTCGGCAGCATCTCGAGAGTTCTTCCTTGATTTCTTTTCGTACGCCTGACCTGACAGCACAATGGTGATCAATAGCAACACCTGATCGTAATGCGCCGCTACTTACTCGCTTGCTTAATTTTAGCATTAGCACCCAACAAACGCTCATCATGTGCCTTCTCCTCCCTCTGTAACGGACCAGCTTAGAAGACGCTTTACTGATAGATGTACATGCATACAGATAGCTTCTTGAACCATTTCCTGACTTCCGTTCCAGTTCCGTCGCACTCTTTGTCTGCGATCTTGGCAAATTTAGTGCTGACGTCGGCCAATGCCTCGAATAGGCTTGCGCTGGTGTTGAATGCATTAGCTACATGCGTTATGTCAGCTAGGTAAAAGAGTAAGAATGTCGCGGTGAAGCACCTGCAATATCTGTTGTGATCTTTAGACCGGCCAATTCTCTCATTGCTTTAACCAGCTTCTTCTCCAGTGTAGCCATGGCACTGGCAACTTGACTATAGTCATCCAACACATTCAACACTGATTCGATGGCTTTGCATGACTTGTGTATATCCGCGCGTTCAGCTAGGAGTGGAGGACCGGACGGTATGCCCGCCATACTGAATGATCAAGAAGTCGTCATTGGCTGACACCATGATAGATGACTATGAGAAGGAACTATAAAAGGCAAGTTTGATGTACAAGGTCCAATCAAGTCATACTTTGTGAATTCAATACCTCCGGTCCGTAGCTGAGATGAAAAAGACCTAGCATCATATGTTGTGGATCCAGTGGATATAAAGCGGGACGTTGAAATTCACTTCTTAGCAGACTGACTCACGTCGCTGTAAGCAACGCATAAAGGGCCTGAGGTAAAGCCTGAGGTAATGTCCGCTTATCTCATTGCACGTGCCACGTTGAAATTATCAGATAACAATTACGGCTCCAAACTCCGCCCACTTTCTAATACCCACCAAAGCGCACACGGACATCTTGACCCGTACACACCTCTAGGACGGTCAGAAACTGGAGATAGAACTCGCTCCAATGCGTACACGAGAAGAGCAGCCTTTGCTCTCTCAAATCGCCGAGCCAATCAATACCAATACGCAACATGTGCCAATACCACGATGGTCTCGACGTTGGAAGGCGTCCCCGCACTGGTACATCTCATTATTCACGTTTATCTAAACTCAAAAAATCCAGGTTAATTCCCGTAATCCTTATTGCAAATATAGCCGTGAGTTTTGGTGGTGAACGTTCTAACGTTCGGCTAAGCCTCGTGGTAGCGAGGGGTCACTACGGCTCCGAGGATACACGTATATCTTGCAATAGCTTGCAGCGCCTTGGAAGATACGTCAATGACTCAACCCGTTCCAAACATCCATATGCTCCAAAGCTGTACAAGCCCTGAGGTTGCTGCAAGAGCCGCGAATATTCAGGCTGGTGCGTTAACTATTTCCTTCATCAACTATTTATAACTCTCACCCAGCTGTGGTCACGGTGACGAGCATTCTAAGCACGGTGACAACAGGCTTCTGGAGTAGATTTGGCGAAACCTACGGCAGAAAGCCGCTGTTCATCGTATTTTTAATAGGAACTATCTTCATGTCGGTTGGCTCTCTTCGTATTGTTCCCTTCTCTGAAATCGTGGTCAGGGAATTTGTTTTCGTGTTCGTAAGGTGGCCAAATGCAATGGTCCGTCGTTATGCAGAGCAGCTTCTCTTAATAGGGCCAATAGTCGAAGGCCTTGTCGGATCCTATCCCACTTTCGGTGGGGCTATACACGCGTAAGGTTTCCTCTATCCGATACAATAAATAGGTGCTTAACGCTCCCATAGATACATCTCCGACTGTACACCACACGGATCTCGGTAGATCTCTCTGATCTATATCGTAGCTCCGTTTACTTAGTAAACGACAGGTCAAAAACATTCTCGATGATTCAAGGAATAGTTTACATTGGCTTAGCTGCGGGCCCATGGGTATACTGTTACTTATTCTTGTTATTCTATTTTTCTCTAATATGAAACAGCTTACTGGCCTCATCCTCCCACAAACATCTACCACAAACATTTTTTTCTATATCAGCATGTCTCTTCATGCCTTTACTGTGGCATACATGCTACTTCTTTGTCCCGAATCACGGGAAAGAGAAACCCCGATTGAAGTATCACCCCATGTTAACAATGAACCTTCGAAAGCCTCGACACTGGACTCGGCAAGGAGCCTTACTCTCAAGTTCCTTACCGCCATAATCTCACCGATAGTAATGTTCGCACCTCGACCTCTACTAGGCTATCCAGAAAGGAAAAGCTATAGCCTGACTTTTGTCGGAGCGGCATTGTTCATGTGCCTCATTTCGAATGTAACCCAACATTTTTCTGATATAGCGTGATCTAACCATTAATCAGGGAATATATACGACGAAATACCTCTTCGCGCAGCACCTTTATTCATGGACGACCGCTGAGGTGAGATTCTCAATAATACTATGTAAATGCCATAACAAGTTTGATAGCTCGGAAATTATATGGCGCTTCTTTGGATCATAAAAGCAATAAATCTACTAGTCATTTTACCCAGTAAGGAATTAGGCGATTCTCTCGTGTTTACGTTCTCACCTCTTTAGTTATAATATCATGGCTCAAGCCGAAACCCTCCACTGCTACCACTCTTCAGCCTCGAGAATTAGCACAAGAGTTGCAATTTGACAGATATCTTGCTCAGGCTTCGCTCCTTTTGGATGGCACATCTGACTTATTGGTGGCTCTTACAAGCGCAAAATCCCAAGTAATATTTATCGCGCTATCTTGCATCTCATCCTTCACTTCCGGGGCTGGTCCTGCTTTGCACTCATTGGGAGCGGTGTGTCTTCACGCATGCGGGTACAGTTCTGAAATTGGTGTACTTTTTGGAGCAAAGGCAGTGCTATCTGCCGTCGCGCACATTTTCGCTGTAGGTCTTTTGAATCAAAACCATTTTGTGTCTAGCTAATCCTCCTTTAAGCCCTACATCTTTTCCACTACCTATGCCACGACTGTGGCATATTTCCCACAGGCCATTTTCCTTCTAACGACGTCACTGATTTATACAGCAATAATTCTGCTGGCCTTTGTGAGACCGTCTTTGAAAGACATTGAACTAGTCCATGCCACGCGGGCGGCGGAAGAAGAATCGTCGAGTAGACTACTTCCTCAGGAGGAAGAGATTGATGAAGAGACAGAATGACCCGAGACGTACCTTTCCAACTCCCCTCTTTCGTATTTTCGCATGCTTCCGATGTAGCTGTAATGTACTTATATATCAATGGATAGGTTGATTAATTAAGTCTATGCTTCTCGATTCACTATGAAATCTCGTATCAGTACGAAACGTACGAAACTACTTAGGTACGGCCCAATACCCCGAAGTCAGCCAGCTTCGGAGTGCGGATCACATTGTGGCTGTGCACTGTTTTGCAAAGTCTTGCAAACGAAACGTCCATTCATTGTTCATTCACCATGTCTAACCTCAAAGCTTACTTGGCCGAGAAGTACATGTCGGGCCCGAAGGCGGAGGCCATCTTGTCCAAAGTAGCGCCTCAGAAGAAGAAAAAGCGGAAGACTGCTGCTCCGGCTTCTTCCTCTGCCAGCGGAGGGGCCAGGATAGTCGACGAAGACGGTGGATGGGTTGACCAGCCGCAGGACGAGACTGAAGATTTGGAAGAAGCGATTATTGAAAAGGACAGAGGGTTCAAGAAACGAAAAGTTGAACAGAAGGTTTCGGAGACCTCGGGCGGCTGGGCTATGATCCAAGAAAGCATAAAGCAGGAAGAGGAACAAGAATTAGAGGATGAGAAGCCATTGATAGTTGAGACGGCGGAGTCAGAAGCAGTTTGCCGGCGGTTTGGTCGCGACAAAGGACCTGAAGAAGGTGTTGAATCGAGAACCGCAGAAGAAGGGAAAAGGAGAAGATATGACGGAAGAAGGAGATTGCTCAGATGCAGGAGACAGTTTATCGTGATGCATCTGGGCGGAAGATTGATGCCAAGGCGGAGAGAGCAGAAGCTGCGCGATTGAAGCGGGAGCGCGAGGAGAGGGAAGCAAAGAAGATGGAGTGGGGCAAGGGACTGGTGCAGAAGGACGAGGAAGAGAAGAGGAGACAAGAAATCGAGAAGCAAAAGTCGACTGCATTTGCGCGACGTGCAGATGACAAGGAGCTGAATGAAGAATTGAAGGCGAAGGAGCTCTGGAACGATCCTGCCGCTGCGTTCTTGTCGGTGAGCAAGCTTTAGAGTAAGTCCGCGGGTTGAATTGCTGATATGTTTCTGTAGAAGAAGAAAAGTAAAGGTCCCCGAAAACCGGAATATAATGGACCTCCTCCTCCTCCCAACAGGTTCGGAATCAAACCAGGCTATAGATGGGATGGTGTCGGTACGTGCTTCATGATCTCCGTCGCAAAGATTGTCAACTTATTTGACGCTTAGACAGGAGTAACGGATTTGAAAAGAAACTTTTCCAGAGCATCAATAACAGGACTCGACAGACAACAGAGTACTACGCATGGAGTGTGGATGATATGTAGCTTTGTCCTTCGGAGCCGATTCGCGCCACTTTCGGGTTGGAGCTGTATTGTATTGTAAGCATTTCATTCTCGTATACCAATGCAACGTCGTTTTATCAGCGACAGTCGGCGGTTAATTTAAATGAATGTGATCCTGATAAAGTTTTATCTTATAGTTCGTCGCGCGATTAATGGGTGTCGATGGGTGACATACTGCCAGGACTGACGCCATTGACCACGTTGTCCAACCATTCGGGGAAAGGCTTGACCCAGTCGATGTGTTGCATTGTCCCACTGTTCCTTCTCTGATAGCAATAGACGTCTCAGGACTGCCGTGATCTAGGTTCTTTGTAGGGTCGCTACGCTCACGTCCTTGCACATAAAGCTACAAGGTCTGCCACGCATTTCCGGACGTACCTTTTTACCCATACCTTGAAGTCCGATCTATCTATCTCCTTTAGCCCCCACTTTGTGATTGACAACTACATGTCATAGGTGCCATACCCAATGGCCATACTTCACGGAGAAAGCGCTAGGTCTAGGGTTCAGTAATAAATTATCAAGCATCACCTTTGCTCAAGTTTCTTTTGCCGCCGTTCTATCGCTCATATACCACCGCCGGATTACGGGCGCGTCCGTTACTTATTATTAGGAATGAGTTTGAAACTCGTCCCGATCAATGCAGACTCGCGAGAACGTCGCCATTGCCTGGTTCCTTTCGGGCCACGGGATCTACCGGAAACAGCTTCAAGTCCTCTCTTACACCGACCTGGCTAGGCCATCTGGCTCCACTTCAAAAGTACAGAATCGGGATTACAGCGGCCTCCTATATGTTACTGTGTGTCTACTTCTGACAAACCGGGCAAAGCCTATTTTGACGAGGGATTGGTCGGGCTGGCGTATCGCCTAACCCTACAAGTCGCGTACGATACAAGTTACGGTCCAATCTTTTTTATCTTGCAATGTCTACTTATCTTCTGTGCAAATATCCATTTCGGAACTTGATGTTGCCCCTATATTGAGGTATTCGGCAAAGCTATAACAATCCATCACATCGTTGGAAGCGGCGCCGAAAAGAAGTAACACTCAAAAGGCAGCTAAGCAGAGTTGATCCAGCGCTCAGAATGAACGCTCGCACGACGGCCTATGATAACCAGAAGAAGATAAAGGTACTGATAAGTACATTCTTTCCCCAGAACGTCTAATTGAATCCAGATCAAATGCACTCCCTGATATGCAACAAAGCAATAAAATAGGGGCTGCACGAGAGCGAAGCACCTACGATGCTCTATCTATCAGCTGCGTTACGGCCATTACTATCAATAAAGCTCTAGCAGCCATAGGGAGCTTTCTTCTAAACGCCGTCGTCAGGAATAATGCCGTTTTATTCTAATAGGTGTCCGTGGTCCGCAATCGTTAACGCCTCTTTCAATACTTGAATGTAAGCCACGAGGCTTACCGGGCGGTTACGGCGCCATCTTTGATTAGTGCGTCTTGATCGTACTATTGAGATTGTGCACTCAGTCCTCGTTCACTCGGGAACGATTCAAAGCAGATGCTTTACTAACAGCTATATTCCTACCAAATTCAGAAGCGACGCCACCTCTCGATGCCCAGAAATAGCCTCAAGGTATTCATTTACCGAGATATGAGCGTTTGGGACCTGAAGTTGGACTAGTTTGAGCTTGTTCGGCAGAGGAAGTCAAGCTTCAACCTAATAATTGATCCTGTTCTCATCGGGTCTTGAAGTGCTATACGGCATGTACATACCTCAAGTAGGGAGGCGTCTTGACCACCGTTCTAATTCCTTTCGTTTGATTGGTTTAGGAAGCTCTTGTGGCCCGGCTAGCCATGCTTTCGGCAAGGATCATCACCATTTGAGGTATTGATCCAACTCCATACTTTTTTTTGATAAGCAACGGCATGGGTATGTAAGTATCTTATTTATTATTATAGGCGGCAATTTCAAATTCGACGCGACAATGCGGCAACGTTACTGGCGGGAAAAGGCAACATGAATGTCAAGAACGCGTGCACTTCTGAAGCGCCTCCACGTTTCCGCTTCTTAAAAACGTGCGCTGGCAAGTCTTGCGTTTAGTGAGTGACAGGCGAGGCACTTCTGATAGATCTTGGCCGCGTGTTGATGAATTAATAACACAAGCATCCGTTGACAGCCTTTAACGTTCATGTGAGCGGCTTAATCAGGCATCTGTTTATTATTTCTATTATTCGCAGGGGCACTACAGCTACGTGACGTCAGTGCGGTGTCTGGATGCTATTAGAAACGAGTAGAACAGGTAATAGTAAACGTTCCATGATCAATAAAATAATCCGATATGTTATGAAAAAAATCGTGTCACGTTGCATAGCGCGTACAGAAAGGACGAGAGAATAAACCAGCGCAGCTGTTGTACCATCCCTGTAATCAAGCATTTCATTTCCTCAAGCGCCATCAGATGGCTTAGGTTCCACCCGAATGCAGCGCATGTTTGGGTATCGAATTATCAATTTGTTCTTAATCATAAAGCTCTTTATTTCTTCGTACTAGGGAGAAGTCAGTATAGGGCAAAGGGGATGGGTCAAACGACGCTTACTTTCGTGCCTTCTCCCAGTGGTAGTGTTCTCTGAATTATTTGTTCGACTCGTTCTCGGATGATACGACCATCGTCCTCCTCCCATTCGGTGATGTCGATTAGCATCCACGAGACGACGAGTCGTTTAGCGTTAAAACTGATGTGAACGTCTTGTTTCTTAACCTCGGGTGGAAGTTCAATGGTCGCATTCATGGATCGACCATCTCTCGACTCGCGGAACGAGACTCTATAGGTCAAGATACAGGTTAGCCGCATTTCAAAAAAAGACCTGAATGACATAGGTACGTACATCGACTTGCGCTTTTTCACCTGTCTCGACGACGTCTCTTGACCTGCTTGCATATGGTCTTGAGAGATAGGCATCGGAATGGACATGGTATCTATATTGTCCATCACCTGCGCAGCAGAAGGTTGATGGTGCGAATGCGGACGTGCACCCTGCGAATGTGGATTATGCCGTTCTAAAGTTGGATGCGACGGACGATCGGAGAGAGCAAGCTCTCCGGTAATTTCCTCTAGGGATTCCACCTTGGGTCGCTCCTTGGCCATTCTGCGTACTTTCTTTTCTCGGATCGCATCCCAGATATGATCGAGCGTGTTCTCGCCCGCAGCAGCCCCGCCGCCGGGGTGATCAGAGCTGTTATCGTCTTGTGAAGAGCTAGCCATATTCCCGTTCCCGTGCGTATTCGTCTGTTGTGCTGGATGGTTATGCGTATTCCCAGTATTGTGATTGTCGTTTCGATAACTGTAGTGGTAATTACTTTGATCAATGGTGATGGGGTGTCGCTGTCCACGAAAACTGTTATCCCCCGGATTTGATATACTGTTTGGCGGGTCGTCGAACTCCAAATCTTCCTCCTCCTCCGCTGGATAAGCGATACCGGTCACTGCGGGCGTAACAGGGGACGTGGCTGAACGTCGGCTTTGGCGGTTGGCTACCGCGTTCGTGTTTAAGTGAGTGTTGGGTTCTCGAAAGGGCTGCAACCGATCGTTGGGGTTTCTATTGCTGGTGCCGGCATTGTAAGCCTGCGTCGCGTGGTCTGGTCTCGCGCGTGTATAAGGCATGACGTGTAAGGGAAGCGGACAAATAGGCTATACTGATCGATGGGGCAAGACGCGAAGAATGTCACCAACAAGCTTAAGGGTAAAGGCAAGGGTAAGGGGACTGGGTACGGAATAAGAAGCGAGGATAATAGTGAAATATACCAACGTACTTACCTCACTGGGTGTTCCACAGGATTGTCAATCAGAAGACAGGACCGACCTGATTAAGAGAGTAGCCGAGCACGCTTTCGCGCGGAGGCTTGGACTCGGAGGATGGCTGATTGTATTGCTGTGGAAGATCAATGGAATCCAGGGCATTATTTGGATTGGGCGTATCACACGGTGATCTGTCAGTTCGAGTCCCCTGTCTGCTCGACTTTGTCACTACACGCCTCGTTGTATACACGAGGCGCTACATTTCATCTCGATTCCGATTGCCTTTTCTGGTCTGTTTTTTTCTTTCTTTCGATGGTGAGTCCCCTCCAATTGCTTTCTTTTCGACGATGGGCTTCATCTGCCGTCTGTCGTTATTAAGCATGTTAGACTTCTCATCCGTTCACAAGAACGTTGAGGACACCTTCGACTTCTGAGATCTGATTTCAACCATGTTCATTTCCGAGCCGCTCCTAACGTTCTCATCCGACAGGGTCCCTTTGCACTATATTTCCTATCCATACACGAGACTATGCCTAACATGGACGTTTAAATTTCTTGTTTGTATAACCACCCGTAACTCGCCCCATACCCAACCGTCGTTTTAATCCTTGCCTATCAGTCTCTGATGGACTAGCAGCAAGACTTTCAGAGCTGTTCAACGCTGTCACAGGCTCGTCCCCCAATTCATCTTGACTACACTGACTAGTGTGCGGTGTTCCTGGCATGTTCTTCGCTTGACTTACATACGTATTACGAGCAAGGGCTGCGGGCCGTTCTTCTCTTCTTGGCTCTGGGAAATCATAATACAAGTCTTGCGAATCATTAGAGCCATTCGGCATAGCCCATGTAGGGTCGGGGGCTACAGGTTGTGTCATGAGACGCGTGTCCCGATGCGAGTTTGATATGCCGTTGTGTAATGTTGGTGGTCCAAGATTATTCGGTGGTACGCTTGACCGCACACTGTGGATCGGCTCTTCCACTTGGTTACCTGCAACTAGTGATGCCTGCCGTGTGGACGCAGTTGTGTTTTCCGATCTTGACCAGAGCATTTCGGTTCGCGACGCGGACGCGTCGACACCACGATTCACAAAGGGTACACTTGAAGACATGCTTGATGGATTTTGGTTCTGATTATCATTCATACGTTGCAAAGTGTGGAATAACAGCATCCGATTCGACGTTTGAAATGATGGCATCGGCGCTTCCGTCCGTGGTACGCTTGACTGTACGGTGCAGACTGGCTTGTCTAGTCGATTGTCTGTAACTGAGGATGGGTGCCGCGCAGGTGCAATTGTATTCTCCGATCTTGACGAGAGTACTTCGATTGGTGACGTGGATGCATTGACAGCCAATGGATTACGATTCACAAAAGGTGTATTTGGGGGCATGGTTGATGAACTAGGTCTTATATTTTGGTTCCTTTGATCATCATGCATACGCTGCAAGGTGTGGAACAGCAACATTCGATTCGATGTTTGAAATGATGGCATCGGCGCTTCCGTGGAGATTGGCTTGTCTAGCCGATTGCCTATGACTGAGGATGCCCGCGCAGGTGCAATCGTATTCTCCGATCTTGACGAGAGTACTTCGGTCGGTGACGTGGATGCATTGACAGCCAACAGATTACGATTCACAAAAGGTGTATTTTGGGACATGGTTGACGAACTAGGTCTTGTATTTCGATCATCATGCATACGCTCCAAGGTGTGGAATAGCAGCATCCGATTCGATGTTTGAAATGATGGCATCGGCGGATCCGTTGTACGCTCTTGTTGTAAGTTTGCGTTTTGTCTTGGCACCGTATCTGGGGGCTTCATAGAATCCTCCCGTGTTCTTATCTCTGGGTACGACGACTCTGTCGCGTGACTGGCACGATTCTCAATAGCGTCATAACTGTGGAGTCGAGAAGTCAATAGTGACTTCAGATAAGAACCGAAGAGACGAACTACTCAACGACCCTCCGTGAAACTTCGGCCTCGTCAGGAATCTCTCGACGTAAAAGGTTTGACAATGCAATGCGGTCTTCTGCATCCAATTCTGGGCATTCGTACGTGAGAATATCCTGGGGCCCCAGATAATCATCAAATGCTGCAGCACAGAATGCTAATCAACCATACTGGGTTTTTGATGAAAACGCTTTCCACAAAATGGCTTCGACTGGTATCCACCGTTCTCCCGGCTACATTTCGCCGCTGGGCGTGGGTCAAGTATAAGAGCCCCTGAGCTCTCGTACACGCCACATAAAGCAACCGTCTGATGTTTATCATTACCAAATAGCTGGGGATCGGGAATCACTCCACCTTTCCTCCTCAATGTCCTCTGACCGAGACAATGGAAACGTTCCTTGTTCGACTAATGAAAAGTCAGAAATTACGCGATAATAGCGCGTGGTTGACTAAACCTGATGGTATCATTACGACTGGCCATTCCAGACCTTTTGCTGCGTGGCATGTCGCTATTGTCACTTTCTAAAATGCTTTTAAGTGTTGCCAAAAATGCGTGGGGAATATATCTCACGCTTTCAGCGGAAGTGGTAGCATCCGACTTATTGTCCCCTTCGGACGACAATGACGAGGCTTGTACGAACAAACGCAATGGTGTGTCTCTGCAATATTCAGTCAATTGGAAATTTTGGACTTTATTCTACGCACCTGGACCCTACGTCGCGCTCGGTAGGGACATTTCTTCTTGCCAAGTCTTCGGCGTCTAACCCTACCTCAGTTGCAAAGTTAATCAACTCCTCCACGTTTGCCCAACGACTCTCCCAATCCGTTTGTGTCTTCTTGAGATGCTCCGCGTAGTCTATTAACAAAAGTAAGTGTCGGAGAAGATCTGCGGGAGACGTTCTCTATGGGCGACGTGAGGAAAAATCCAGGTTGAAGGCGGGCGCTTGTACCTTCTGAGCCAAATCGCGCAACGTGCGGATGGTGTTGACAAACGAATTAATCTTCCGCTTCACAGGTGGCTTGATATCAGGAATTTTTCCATCATAAATGCGTTCAAGCACTTCTAAATGGGATACACCACTTATCTCGGCCTTTGAGGCAATCTCGAGAAGGGTCTGAATGGGTTAGGTAGGCGAAGTGTTTTCAACAAGGCATGTTCACCTTTTCTCCGACGCCTCGGCTTGGGACATTTACTGCTCGCGCAAAGGCGGGATAGAATTGAGGATTGTCCACGAGTTGCAGGTACGCTAACAGATCTTTGACCTAGATTCATGTTAATTGAAAGTATGAGCTTTTGACGAATGATATACCTCTAATCTTTCAAAGAACCGATGTCCTCCCAGTATTTGGCATGGAATGCCCTCTTTTTGCAGAGCTCTTTCAATTACGCGGGACAAAGCATTGAATCTGACTAGGCATTTCATGAGACTCAGTTTTACGCAAAGAATCAGACAATTACTGAACGAAGAATGGCGAAGTCTGAAAACTGGAGTAATCCCCCCATATATGCTATCACACGTTTGATTTCGTCAGCGATAAAAGAGGATTCATCGACCTCGGTAGCGCAAGATCGCAGCGTCGGCAGTTTTCCTAGCGGATGCGATGTGTGAAGCGACTTTTGGATGCGTTTTTTGTCTAGTAATAATTTTATTAGGATCCGTAGAATCGGAAATACATGCTAACCTTCGGAGATGATGCCGAGACTTAAACGGAGGATTGCACCAGTAGAGCGATAATTTTCCTCCAAATGTATTTCTTGTGTTCCTGGAAAATCTAGAGCGACACGTTGAGAAAACTGGGATTAAGAAAGGAATGAATCCAACCTCTCTTCATATTAGCCAAGTTTTCAACCTCAGCTGAACGCCAGCCGTATACTATATACTAGTCAGTGACGATTTCGATAGCCAAAGGGCTACTCGCTTGACTGATCTGGATCGCCGACAATAGTGACGCAATTCCTATGGGCAATCGTTCGCATAAGGTCATATTGAATAATGTTTGTATCTTGACTTTCGATGCTATCAGTATCAAGAAATCATGCATAGGCGATAGAACACACAATTCGTCAACAAGAACATGCTGACACCAGTTGACTGCATTCCTGTGTGCCTTGAACATTTTGACGCCAAACAACAAGAGATCGTCAAAGTCCAACGAGTTGTTCAGCCGAAGCAATCTTTCGTATTCAATGTATGTTTCGGCTGCTATTTTCTCGATGATTTCTGGAGGATACATCTCTTCAAACGAAGTCCTCCCCCGTTCTCGGAGCTTATCCTCAACGTCGGCCGCGAATCCTTCGGCGGTGACGCTTTTAGCTTTCGCTTGAGAGATCTTTGACATGATCACGCCTTCCTTCACCGTCATATTTCTCGCAGCAAGCATCTTCGCATATTTTTTGAGCAGCTGTTTTATAATTCTCTTGCTGCATAGTGATCAAACTAAGTTCAAACAGACCTTCGAAATGAGCACAGACATACCTTTCATCGGCATCGCATATGCTAAAGTTGTCCGATAACGCAATAGTATGAGCATATCTCCGGAGGAACTGGGCGCACAGCGCGTGGAACGTCCCCATCTTAACTTCTCCGACCCGGTTCTTACCTAGTATCTTCTTTAGTCGTTCTCTCATCTCGTTTGCAGCCTTGTTTGTAAAAGTAACTGCGCATATAGATGATGGTGGAATAGAATGTCGTAAAATTAGATGAGCAATGCGAGACGTTAGAACCTGAGGCATTCGTGTCAAAAGAAAAGAAGAGCTTTGGGCAACATTCCGACGTTGGCGGAATTCACCTTTGTCTTGCCGCTTCCTGGCCCAGCCAGAATTTGTAATGGTACATGAGGTGGGTGCTCGACCGCTGAATAAGCAAGATCAGATATGTTCACAGGATATTACTGTTTCTAACCTCGCAACTGAGCAATATTGAGCGAGTTCAAGTACGAGTCCGGTGGTAAACTAGCCATGGTGGTAACTCGGACTTGGACGCGTACGCGCCCTAATTGCGCATGTTGATCACGCGACCGCGTCACGTTGAATTACCGGCTAAAAAATGGTACCGGCTCGGGTTATCTTGTCCTCCCTCCTAAACTAACCGACTAACCAACTGACAAATATTTCGCTTGTTTTTCATTACGTAGCCTGGCGCGTGAACTGCGCGCGGCCCAGTTACAACACCACGACGGATGGAATGTAGCATGCACGCAAGTGCCTTACATTTTCCTCGTACCTTCATGATGCAGACAATCACCCAGTTATACTCGGGAACAACAAATATGTATTTTCTACCCAATTGTTGTACAGCTATAGTCATTGTATTACAAGGTAGTCATCGTCGAGGAGACGCTTAGCAGGTGCAACTGTAATGTCTCAGTTAATCCACTAATACTTCATAAGAAACAGGGAACGTGCCTGTCGCCGCAGTTACACTTGTCGCCGCATGTACATCCGGCGTTGGAACATCCGTAGGAGACGGGGACATCAACGTTCTGCACAATGGAAACATTGGTTAGTATGAGTCAGTATCATGGTAAAGCATAACACTACTAACAGCGTGCATTATGAGAGTTGGTTTGTGAGGATGAGAAGAATTCAGATATTGGTCTTGGAAGCGACTGCCGTTTCACCCCAAGGAAGCCAGCCTTTTATGTTCTTTTCGCGCCCTGAGGCATTTTCTGTAGCGAATGAGAAGCGAGCACCTTTGCACCACCTGATCAGATTAGTGACGTTTACTAAATTGATCTTTATCAGCATGGGAGTCAAATTTCCCTAGGGCCCTATGAGTCAAGCATGTGTAAGGAACTGTAAGGAACTAAAGAAACAAACGGCAGGTCAGTTTGATGATGCATAATGATCGGCGCTGGTTCAGAAAATGCCTCAACTCAATATCAGCCACGTGGCGAGTTGACCGATCGTTTGGGTTGCTCAGGCTAAAGGTTATTGTTTTAAGAATGGCAAATGCCACATCATGCCATGATGGAGCATGCCCACATTGCCCAGACGCCTCCAGATGCACATCTTTGTAAATGGAGATATGGGCATAACGTACAAGTGTGATGAAGCTATGTATGTACTTAAGTGGAGGAGCTCGAGATCCGGAAATTTCGACGGCTAGGATCAAAGGGGTGTAAGATAGAATTATACGATTATATGGTATGCAAGTTATAACACAGTCTAGAATTCCATCAAACGACGGATATCTTTTTGATTGTCGTCTCAGGTGTGGACCTGGGGAAGGTGACGGTCAAAATACCATTTTCCATCTTCGCTGCAATTTGATCATCCTGGGCAATGATCAGAACTAATTTATCACGAACAATAAATTGTTCTTACCGTCACGCCTCGGGGGAGCTGCAAAGTTCTAGCAAACTTCCCATATCTCCGTTCTCGCATGGCGTAGCCACTCTCGTCATGGCCAGAAGAGATTTGACTTTCGCCAGATATAGTCAAGCGGCCGTTGTGAACGTCGATTTGGACATTCTCCTTGGAAAGACCAGGGAGTTCAAACGTCGGGGTTATAGTGTTGGAGTCTACATTCTCATGTAGGTCCATTCTATGGGTGTTCAGTCAGATGTTACTAGTTCGATAACGGATTAGTATTCACCTTGGCCTTAGAGTCCTTTGAAAAGCTGCGGCAGACCTACATTTGGTACGGTCATTTACTCCGCGATGCGCGACGAAAGCATCGCTGAAGAGGCGGTCAAATCCGTAAAAGGGTTCATAGAAGAACACGGAAGTTGACATGCTTAGACTTTGGAAAGAGCGCTTTGAAGTTTTGGTTGAGTAGAGGGCGAGCAGCGCCGCCCTTTATATACCTGGCGTATAACATTCCTTCTTGAATGAGCCACTGACCCAGGACTTTACGGAGCCCAGTAGAGTGATCCGCAGACTTGGAGTTGTGTGACGAACATTCTAGAAGAGTACGACACCCTCGCTGACCCTGGCGTCCATGGAATTTCAGTTGCACTGCCATTGGCCGACAGTGGCTGTACCGTCTACTCACTGTCACTTCGTTATCGACTCCTCTCAGCGCTGACCACATTTGCGATATGAATTACGGCTACGGTTCAGATAAGAAGTATGTTGGACTCAACTATCTCTGAATTTCTTTTTACTTGATCATGAACACTCAATAATCAATATTTTACAGTTACGCGCCCCCTCCAGGGCCTCCGCCAGTGCACCATGGGTCAGTCAGATGTAGATATGCGCGACAGATGTCCGTAATTTGATATGTCATGTCTAGATATGCGCCTCCCCCAGGCCCTCCGCCTCCCCAGTGAGTCAGGTCTTTCGTGTGTAAACCTGTCTAACCTTTTCACGTTAGGTCTAGATATGTGCCTCCTCCGGGCCCTCCTACCCAGTGGGTCAAATCCTTGTGCATCATCTGACGCTTACACGTTGGGTCCAGTTATACACCTCCCTTTGGTTCGCCGCCTCCTCAGTGGGTCTAATCCTGTCGATGATCGACTTATCTGACTTTTTTACGCGTCAGAACTGGATTTGCTCCTCCCCCAGGCCCACCACCCACTCAGTGAGTCATATTTTGCCAGGTGTGCGCCGATCTGACGTTCCGCAGGTTTGGCCTGCCACCTCCTTACAATCCATCTGGCTATCCTGGCCAAGGGTACCATCACGGTGGTTATCCGAATCCAGGACAGTCTTATAATCAATACGGTAGCCCGCCTCCGTACGTTCAGCCGATTCGACTGAGAGTGACAAATTGACTATTTTACCAGAGGAGGTTGGCCTGGACGCCCAGGTGTGTAACGTCTTTTGTTCGACTTTCCGGATACCCCAAGCTAAGTTCTTATCAGCTGCTCCTCCGATGGCTCCCCCAGAGGGCAATCAAACTTTTGGACCCCCGACAGCGGGAGGAAACCAGCGGTTCTACCGATATTCGCAATGCAGCGGCAAGAAGAAGGCGCTCTGTGTAAGTTGGCCAACTTGAGCACTTCAATTGTTTATACTTTTAATAGATTGGCATCAATTATATTGGCCAGGAGAATCAGTTGGGGGGATGTATCAATGATGCATTGAATATGAGGAACTTCTTGTGTCGTATGTCTGAAGTTTACCTGCCATCCAATACTAATCTCTTGCAGGGCATTATGGATATAAAATGGAAGATATCGTATTGCTCCGAGATGACTCGCAAAATCCTAAGGAGCTTCCAACCAAGGATAATATGGTTAGCGAATGCGGCTTTTTCCCCGTTTGGTGCGCAAGCTGACGAGGATAAAGCTCAGGGCTATGCAATGGCTCGTGAGCGATCCCAGGCCTAATGACTCATTGTTCTTCCATTGTGAATCCGGTTTTTCCAGTTGATAAAACGAAACTGAAAGGCATCTCAGACTCAGGCCATGGTGGACAAACGCAAGATCTCAATGGTGATGAAGACGATGGCTTTGATGAAGGTATGTATTGGCACCTTTTCTCCCGGAATTCTATTCATGGTCATCTTAGTCATATATCCCGTGCGTCGTCATACTGTGCGCGACACCAGGCGACACCTGACTTTAATCGTCTGCATCAGGTTGATTACAAAAAACGTGGCCACATCGTTGACGATGTAAGTAGTTCGAGAGTTGGCCATAGCTATTCTTCCGACATTTTGACCATTAGGACTTGCACGAAATCATGGTTAAACCTTTGCCACCGGGATGCCGCCTTACTGCCATCTTCGATGTGAGCAAAATATTTCTAGAAAACTGATCTGATGCTCAATGATCTCATTTTAGTCGTGCCATTCAGGAACCGCGCTGGATCTACCATATGTTGTAAGCCTGTTCTGTTTGCTTAAGCAGCACTGGGCTCATTACGTTCTTTTAGTATTCAACCGAAGGTAAAATCAAGGAACCTAATCTGATGGCGGAAGCAGGAAAGGGCGCGCTATCGGTTTTTACTGCTTATGAGCGTCACAATATCCTGGGCGCTGTCAAGGGTGCAGTGGATCTTGTCAAAGTTGCAACAGGCAATACTCGCCAAGCTCAAGCTCAAAGGACAACCAGGCAGACCAAAACGAGTCCAGCAGATGCTGTATGTTTCTAATCTCAGTACAAGCCGAGGCATGACACCATCCCCAGATCTCGTGGGGCGGATGCAAAGATTCGCAAACTAGCGCTGATACACAAGAGGCGGGTCGAGCAACGGGCGCGATGAGTTATGTACGCGTCTACACCATTTTAATGCAATCGCATGCTGAATCGTTCTTGGTCACCTAGGCATTCATCACCTCTCTTGGTAAGTTTTTGACCGCACTCTCATGATCTCTTCTAAAACGGATGTCCAGAGCAAAATCCACAACAAACCTATCAGCAATTGCTCGTTAACATCCGAAATATTCTCAGCGGAAAGTACAGCCAGAAACCTCAGGTGTGTATCGCTCTTCGTTACTAGACCGCCAGTTGATCACTTATATGTCAGCTTTCGTGTTCACACCCAATGGTAAGGTTAATACACATGCCATCTGCACGTTTCATTTACCTTGTTTAAAGGATACAAACATCTTATTCATATATCATGTCTTATGTACATTATTTCGTCTCGCTCCTGCACCGCCACCCTGTCTCCCACATTGCTGCACAGTCTGACCGTAACAAGACTTCACCAGACACCAAAGGCGAGTAATGTTCATCTCCTGGGCACAGCCTTTGTTAGCAAACTGACAGGGCGCAGATTATCAGGCGATGATCCGATGAGGTCAGCGCTTTCATTACTGTGCGTATTTCCTCCGTTCTACCATTATCGAGTGCCAACCGACGAATGTGACAAGATGAACGTTGGATTAAAGACGTTATTTCTCTTTCGTAGGGCTGATCATTGTGCAGGGAGGGGTGGTAAACCCGTGTAAATGGAGATGTTCCAGTAAAGGCGCAGTGAACATCGTGGCAAAGGTTAAAGAGATTTCGAGAAGCCGAAGGCGAGGAAGGCGTATAATGGGAAGCTGGGAATGAGGCATGATGCGGTGGAAGGTGGTGATGACGTGTAACTGTTCAATATTTTCTAATTGGGATAGAACTCCCCACATATTATTGCTGTAGTAGTCGCCAAACTCTTTGCAGGACATTTTGAGCTTTGTCAGTTGTGACCAAGGGAATTGCCATGTTGGCCGCCCGCATTTGAAGAGGGCTACTAGATCAAGTTCAATTAGGTGCGGCGCGATTTGGAATGCATTATACTGCATCGGGGCTAGGGAATGGGGTATAGACACCTCCACCGGCGACATAGACGACTGGTGGATCACTGCCAGCGTTGAAGCAGCATCTCTGTCTTCCTGGCGCCGCCTGAGCCTCACGAATCAGAAGTTGCCCTCGCTTGGCTGCAGTATCGGTATAAGAAACACAAAACTCGACCGTAACTGTTCGTTCATATCCTCGCCTTTGTCTGTCCAATCTGACCACCGAATTTAACAGCGACCATAACCGCGTATTCATCAGTAGCCGCTAATATTCCCCATCATATGTAAATCAAAGTGGGTGACGCCGAGGCCTCTCCACTTACAAGCCAAAGGTGCACCTTCAAATTCTTACCTCTTCTCCTGCAACCTGATGGTCTATGACAGCATCGTGCGATGAACAGCTATTAATGGATTTCTGTACGAAGGCATGACAATACGCAGAGGCTAATAAGGCAAAAAATTGCTTCGTGGGAGACCTTGTCGTGCACATCGACATGGAACAAGGAGGACCTATTGCGACCCTTTCCCACTGACTTGGGCTCTCTACCACGCAACGATGGTGTATGTGGGCTGCGCATCCTGTACGGCGCAAGGATGGATTCGAAAACAGGTCATGCAGGGCACCGAGGTCACGATTTGGATAATGGTGGGCAAAGGGTGCCATGGATAGAGGATGTGACCAACGCCGCAGATGGAGCACTGAGGAAGTTGATGCGTTCGAATGGACGATTGCACCTCGATGCCTCTGACCTCACATCAGCACCAATGTTCGCCTGTTGTAGTAACAGCCCATACCGCAGAAATACCCAATGTGCAGAGGTACGGTCGCTGCTGCCATGCAACCTCTCGTATCGCAACTCACTTCCACAGGCCACACCCTCCGCACATCCATCTCTCTTTCTCAGTCAACAAACATCATAACGGGAACTTTGGCGCGATGGAAGTGTATTACAAAAGCAATTAAGAAGGCGAAGATCGACTGTGGATCGCGCCAGTCGAAGCAACTCTCCAACGTCACATTCATATCCCTCTCACTCTTTCTCTCCAATCTAGCTACCAAATCTCAGCACCACCGCGCATTTATCACCCCTAGCGCACGATCCGTCGGTCTAGCTATGAGTCGGCCATTGACACAGGTGAAATCGAGAGGCACACCCACAAACCCTTTCATTCAAGACGGTGATGTTGAATGACCTCGAACCTTTGTTTCATCGATGATGCGGGAGAGCATCCAGCCCGGTTTTCTTCAAATCCCTAGGAGCACAGCGACGCGATAACATGCATCATCTCGTTGGGCGTGGGCCCCGTGGCAGATGCGCTGCTTGTCCTGCTTCATGTCCTGAGACAACATAAAAGGTACGATGCAAAATGAGTATCTCACCTTTGACTCGAGTTGACTTAGGCTCTTGTTAATACGCGTGTCACTCGTTTATGCATCAACTGCCCATCCACTCGTCTCGCAACAGCTGGCATTTGCCGGAGCCCGTTTGGCGAAACTTGCTTGCTTCGCAACATATCTTAGATCTAGGCATGGAGAATGAATAGAACAAGAATAAAAATTGTGCCTACATGACCGTTCGGTGCTGAGAATCCCGTGCCGATCCATACCGTAAGGAGTGACCGATCGTCGCGGGTGCATAAAACCCCTCGCCCGTCTCACCTTTCACGTTGCGCGTTACCTCCAACCTTGCACTCGCTATTACTTTAGACATTATTTTCCAGGTGTGTCCAAGTCACTTTTCGTCCAGTTCAATACTGATGCAGTAATGTGAAAGTTGAACAGATGGCATCCATTGGCAGGTCTGAGACACTACCGTGCTCGTCATTGAATTCCCTACTCATTTTAGCACTAGGATCTGGCACCGTCATTTTGGAGGTGCGTTCCAATAACCTTTCAGTTCCAGATCAATACTGATGTCCGTAACCTGAAAGCTATTAAACCGATGGCACCCAGGCCGGAGAGACTGAGACATAGCTCCAATACCACGCCCAGTTATCATGGTGAGCCCAGATAATTTTTTCTCTAGATTGGCAACGCTGATGTGAATAACTTATAGGAGAACCATCAGATACAAAAATGAATCCCCCAGTTCCGAAAGTCCAGGTACAAAACGACTTACTCAAATATAAGGCGGAACTCAAGGCACACACTCAACGTCTCGAGGCACACAATCAACGTTTCGAGGAACGCGTCGAGGAACATATTGATGCCTATGAGAAAGAATCGAAAACTGCCAAAGCGTTAAACAGGAAACTGGAGAGAGATGTGAGGGAGCTGAAGGAAAGGGTCAACAAGGTAAGTCATTTATGATTCAAATTCATTGAAAACTCAAGTATTGGGTAGCTTGAACCTACCGTGGCTCATATCCACCGTCGAATTGTCCTGAATGATGCACGAAACAAGCTGAAGTCTTCGTACGGCTACAAGTTCGATTTTGGCGATTCCGTTGAAAAACGCGTTCAAGATTTCCTTCCGAAGGTAACCGAGAAGGACTCGGCACTTCTTACAGCTGGCTTTCTCGGATGGCTCCATCCACGCTCAAGGGAACAGAGCCGCGCATGAAGCCACCCTAGAGAGCAAATTACTTGCTGTCTCGCTTGGCGACGACTTACCCTTGGAACGACGTGATAACATGCTCAAACTTCTCAGATTCGCATATGACGTGTAACCTTAGCAAGTTCCGACCTCGGAGATACCCCTACCGTACTATACAAGTTTACTATACTCCAGCGTATCGCGTTACCCGTACATATACTATAGTAATTGATGGCTTCAGTCATCAACAAAGTTAGATTGGTCCCCGTCTATTACAAGAGATTACAATTGTATTCCCGCCATGTTATAAGCACACAATGATTATTATAATTCAATTACAATGTAAATAATGGACCAACGGCCTCAACAAGTGCCGCTCCACGAGTGGGTAGGAGTCTGCTGCTGTGATGTCAACCGACTCCGCCGCGTCCTCTCCTACGCTTAGGCAGCTGCTCAATGGTGTCAATCTTACCGAGACATTCGATCAAATAGGTGGCAGATCTCGAAAAACCAGAGGCACAACCCGTCGCGAGAAACTGGTGAGACCAAAGTTGACCACCGTGACATTCACAAACAACGAAGCATTGGACAAAGAGGTCCAAGACTTCCTCGCCGAGAACGGGGATATTCCTGCATCAAAAGATACGATCGGTATATTTGCAGGCCAAGAAAAAATACTCGTCGCCAAGAAAAAAAATACTTGGACGCACGAAACAGCCTTCACCAATGCCTTAGCCCACCCGCTCGAAGTTGCAACATTCTGTGTCATAGACATTGTTCAGCATAACAAATATCAGTTTCCTACCCTCAATACGTCCAACGAGGATGGCGCGTGGGCGATGCCAGATTTAACATCCAAGGTGAATAAAGGTGTTGGGATACCCTTCGATCTGTTCAACCTCCTTGCGGAGCTGAAGACCGTTTGTGTCCTTCATGAGGGTGTCATAGAATATATTCTACAACATGCTGTTCCAGGAGAAAGTTGGGCTGAAGGCAAATTCGATCCCGATGAAGCTCCCTCCGGCCAACGTGTACGGTACAAGAAAGTAGCCGAGTCCATGCTACGACAGGTGTGATAGCTTCTATCTCCAGTCGTGGATTTTGAATATAATGTAATTTAGGTCTATCTACAGATGGTCCCTCGTACCGCCATACGAATCGACGCCATCCCAGTGACCTCTGCATCCCCTAATTCCCATTCTCCTCACACCACCGTAATCGACACCGCGTCGATGTCCTCTACTTCGTCCAACTCGCTAATCAGCGTATCACCATTGTATAATTGTCTTTCCAACTACAACAAGACATTGATTGTGAGACGCTCATCCGATTTGAGCGTTGGCGCCATCGACATCTTCGGAACGTACGAACCGCAGGATCTCCTTCCTATCTTCGTCACAATCATCTATAAGCAGTTCAAAGAAAACTGTGAGTTGCAGACTGTGGGGAGGCTTCGAGAAATTGAAGATAACCAGTATGAGCTCCAAGAGGCGGATGACAACGATGTCGATGTCAATGTCAATGTCAAGAGGTACCGTGCAAGTAATATGACGGAAACCTGGCAATCGCCTTCATTTTGTACGTTCCCTTTTATTTCGTTGACAAAGGCTCATTGGCTTTACAGATCACATACGACTACGACATCCGTGGCTATGGCGGAATAAAATATATATTCTCTGACGATCGCACATTGTTATCGGCATGGACTCCTCAGCGGAGGACCGGCAACAGTGAAATACCCCCTCCTACCATTACACCACATATTACGATCGTTGCGCGCGTTGCGGCTGGTGTATCCGGAGAGACATTTATTGCTAAATGTGATGGCGGTCCTCACCTTGTTTATAAAGAAATACCGCTCGATGATGATCATCTTCAATATGCAAGAACCGAGGTAATGATGTACGATGGTCCACTTGCCTCACTCCAGGGAACTCTTGTTCCTGCCCTCTATGGAGTATTCCATGAACCAGAAGACAATTATGCGGTTTTGTTAATGGAGTACGTCGCAAAACCTCTGGGAAATGATTGGAACGAAGTTTCTCCCATACATTTATTTCTCCGTACATTTTAAACGAGTTAATTCTTATCATCTGAACCAGCGCGCTAGCAGATGAACTAATAGGAAAGCTCCGTGCAGCTGGTGTCGAGCATGGCGATTGGGCTCCACGAAACATCTGCCTCCATCACGGAAAGGTGCGAGTTATTGATTTTACGCATTCGTACTTGATCGCGCCCGTCCCGCTTATGAGAAAACCGTCGAGACTTCAAAAATTGCGCCCAGAAATAGATTTGACATGATAGGCAGAGCTTACTTAGAGTGAAGATTGATGGCGACGTATGCATTAGACATGTACAGTGTATATTCCCGCGGCTTCTATGCCGTAAGCGATAAAAAGAACAGCCTGGGTAGCAGTATGCTTGCCAGTAACACCGATGACTCAAACCACCGATACCAAGAGTGCCTTCTTCTACGGCACATTAATCCACCCCAAGATACTTAGAGCAGTCCTCGAAAAAAGGGGGACACATCTGATGATATGCCCAGCATTGTTAAAGGTTTGATTAACTTTTTGTGCCTTGTCCCGCAACTGACTGTAACAGGACTATACCAGACACGAAGTTGAGGCGAGTCATGTTCATTTCCTGGGCACAGCCTTTTTGTTGACAAACTGACAGGGCGCCGATTACCCTGGTATTGTGCCATACGAAATGGGAAGAAAATTGCTCGATCGCGAGTTGGAGCCGGAGGAAAGCTGTGTCCGGGGGACATTGGTGATTGGGCTCACTCTGGGCGATATCGCAAAGTTGGACATGTTTGAGGGGAGTGTAAGTATTAACGCGTTCCCTGATGGATGTGACTGATGGAAGCATAGGAATACACTCGAGAAGTTGTGACGGTTTATCCTCTAGAAGAGCCGACGCCGCTAGAGAAGTTTATTGATGAAGACGGACATCTTATCGCGCGTATCGTCCCGGCACAGCCGGTGGCCGCGGATGATGTCATTATGGTGTCTGATAAGGCAGGAGTCGAGGCGGAGACGTATATATATGGAGACGAGAGCGACTTGCGGCCAACGCTGTGGTCGTTCTCGGAGTTTATGAGTAAGAATGCGTGGAAGTGGTACAAAGGGGAGACAGATCGGCCGGAGACGGAGATCGACCGGCGGTTGCAGCATGCGTGATGGCTTGTAAAGCTCGGCGGCTGTACCATACAATAATGGGGTTCTCTATTCGCTCCCCTCTTCCTCATGCCTTTTCGTTTCCTGGTGGCTTGCGCCGCACTCTCTTTCCTCTCCCTTTATCATGTATTCAATAATGTCCACCTTAATATCTTCGTAGATGGCAAGAATGGTATGCACTTCTCATCGTCATGAGAGTTACTGTCTTATTTTGGCTGTCGTGGAAAGGTCCCCCCGATCTTAGTCACTATAGGCCTCTTCAAGTCCTATCACAGAAAGAGTTTCCTTTCGGTATTCCCACTTGCTATTCCCTCGAGGCGTTCCTTATCTGCTTCCTTAGGCGATCCATCTCGGCGTGTAATACTTGTGGGAGATATCCATGGACAGTACGACCATTTACAGTGCGTGGCCTCCTTCTTCCACATCCTAAAGCTAAAGCTGATTTTTGTTCCAAGATCCCTCCTGACGCGTCTTTCGTACGACAACAAGACGGATACGCTTATTCACTTGGGCGATATCGTCACCAAGGGTTCGCTTCATGGTTCTTTGGACGTCTTATCCTTCCTGTCTTCAAATGAGATCCAAGGCGTACGAGGCAACCAAGACCAGAAAGTCATAGAATGGCGTGGTTGGATCGCCTGGATCAATTCAAAGCCTGGTGGGGAGGACTTCTTGCGAGCAGCTCGACATTCTTGGAAAAAGGCCGAGAAAAAGGGCAAGAATCTCAAGAGCTGGAACAAGCACCAACGCCAACTCGCTACGGAAAAGGTGGAAAACTCTATTTCTGCCGATCAATTATTCATGGATGACAATACGGCCAAGTGGTGGCTCCAAGTACCCGATGGCTGGTTGCTTTTCTCCGACTCGTATATGATCGCGGCCGAGATGACCGAGAGGCACTACGAGTACTTGATTTCGCTACCGCTGCGAATTCATGTGCCCCATGCCCACATGTTCCTGGTTCATGCTGGGTTGCTATCGCACGATCCTAAAACAGATGTCGATGATCCAAGTCAACCTCTTAGCCATGCTCCTTCTGTGTCTAGGGTTTATGCTTACGGGGATAGATTCAACAAGCTTCGTGGCGCTCTGAATCCTTTTGCAGGGTGGTTGGTGAAGTTAGTTTTACAGAATCAGGATAGTTACAGAGAGGACATTGAAGTCTACGATTTAAAGGAAGATGTGAGGAGAGAGAAGCAAGAGCGGGCGATCCTAGCTCTACCACTAAATATGGACCCCTGGGTAACGCAGAATATTCGCAGTGTGAAACACGGAAAGCCTACTAGGTATGTGTGGTCAAGTGCATTAACTTTATTCCCTTACCCACGTCACAAAATCAGAGGCAAGAAAGGGGAACCATGGTCCGAGATTTGGAATGTAGACATGAACATGTGCCATGGTTTCGACCCCCGTGATACCATCGGCGTTATGAGCAAGCACCGGGAATTACCTTGTCTTCCCATGTCGGTCATTTACGGCCACGCTGCCGCTCGCGGTCTTGACATCAAACGATGGTCGTTTGGCCTTGACACCGGTTGCGTAAGTAACGTTATTATGCGTATATATATCATTTGGAAACTGAAAAATTGCTTAGGTCAAGAAACACCGGCTAACGGCTCTCGTCCATAGCGGAAATATGACGCATGACGATGAAGACGAGCTTATCCCTTTCGGCGATGCAGGTCATGCTCAGATCGTCAGCGTAAAGTGTAAATCCTAAACGCTTCGTAACCTTATTCAATATTTCGTGGGTAATGATCGGAGGTGTGTATGTATTATCCATTCTTTCCTATCGCACTTGTCGTTTGGGACGACGGGGGCATTGGCACGTTTTCGATTTCGGTACTGTAGTATTCATGTATCTGTGCATTCGAGGAATCCCGTACATTACCATGTTTTAACTAATTTTGTAATATCTCAAATTCTGTTCGTTCCAGCAATGGTATCGATAACGTGAATGATATACACAGAGTCATAGCTCCCCACAAGGTCAGATGACCCCCGTCAATCGGATATCCAAGCTTGACGCTCCAACCAATGCTATGAACTGACCAGCTGGCCTTACCCAGCCCTGGCTGTTAACGTCCCAAATACTACAAACCCTCACATCAGTTTCGTCTTGTCAAAAGCCAAATAAGACCCACCTTAAATCTCTCTGGGTTAAAGTCATTTTAACAGTGACGCTCTGACCTTGCGCAATACCGACTTCTTCAAATCCACGAAGCACTTTCTTAGGCTCGTTTGCTTTAGGAGGGTATGTCAGGTATAACTGGGGTATTTCCGTCCCAACCACAGATCCCGTATTGGTAATCATAAATGAAACAGTCGCAGCCGCGGATGGGTCTGAAGACGTAGATATCAAAAGGTCAGAATAAGAAAAGGTGGTATATGAAAGTCCGAATCCGAATTCGAAACGGGGTATAATGTCGTTTGCGTCCATGTAACGATAATCTAGGAGTAGCTTTTCCGTATAGATGATCTGAAAGAGGCTGATGAGCGGGAGGACAGAAAAGAATGATTTGCTTTGACACTCAACGGTTGGGAAGCCATCGCTCTCGTATACGATCCGTGTTCCATAATCTGTTTCTGCCTATGGTCTATGTCAGCATGAATCTTTATGGAGCAATGTTTGAGAATTACATCTGCCATGCTGAAAGGAAGACGACCTCGTGGATTATAAGCACCCGACAAGACATCTACAATGGAAGGACCAGTCTGTTCACCCGGAGCGCCTGCATATATGATAGCAGTAATGTTGGGATGGTTGCTCCATGGCATATATACAGGTCCGACAGAATGGACGACGACAATGGTGTTGCTGCAAACCGCTGCAACATCTTGGACCTGAAAAATGTTGGATAAACCGCAGTCTCGAAAGGCCTGGGTCGTGACTCACCAGACTTCCGCCTTTAAACCATATGTTTAAATCATTCCTGTCACCCATGTTCCCGTGAACAATGTTATACGCTCCAAGTTCGCCGCTCATGCTATGTAAGTGGCGCTTAATTAATGCATGGCCAGAATGATGTACGGACTCACGCGTTCACGAATACCAACGCGACGTCTTTCCCTTTCGCAGCTGCAGGCCCGGCAGTCAAATCATCTGAAAGCGACTCTGATATGACAGCTGAAGAATCAAAGAAGTCGGTGAGAGCATCCACCGGCGGTACAACGAAATCAAGAGAGTTTGAGCCAGATCCCCACCTAGTTACGTTAATCGGTTTGAGACGACGGCTAGCTCGAAACCAACGTACCCTATCACCATAGTGCCGTCATTACATTCATTCAAGCCACCGGTACATCGTTGATTGAGTTGTTTTGCATCTTGGCCTACGATCGCAACCGTATTAATCATTGACTTGGTAATGGGTAATCCCCGGGTTGTCACTCCTCCAGATGTTGTTTGATTATTCTTCAAAAGTACAGCAGACGCGGAAGCTATCTCGCGGACCAGAAGAGTATGGGCATCACTCCGAACATTGACGTTCTCGTTGAGTGGCCCCGAACCATCTGGTGCTTGAGTGTTGAAATTGACAGGTGGATAACCCTGTAAGAATGTTTTGAAATCAGTCATCGCGCGCAATGCTTTGACATATGATTCACATACAGAATCTTGACCGAGGCGATACCACGGAGCTAATATCCGAGCTACCATTTGATCGAGCCTATCCTCCGAGACAGATCCGGCCTCGACAGCTTCCTTGAGATCGGACCCGTACACTCCTCCACCTATAGCTCGTCAGCATATGCTATGAACAATGTATATACATGTATACATACCAACGAGGATATAGTCCCCTGGCTGTTCCATATCGAGCCCAGCATTAGCATTGCCACTAGCCGAGTCGTGGGTTGCACCCCAATCGCTGACAACATATCCTTTGTTACCGATATAAGGGTTCCGCTACGCAACGCCAGGAAAAACCCTTACCTTTGAATCCATCACTGCGAAGCTGGGCATTGGGACCAAGAAGCTGGGCATTATGACAAGACGACACTTTGTTGAACCGATTGTATGCACACATTACAGAGGAGACATCAGCCTTCGAACTAAACGTCAGGCAATGGTCGTTCGTAGTAGCAGGATACATGCCTCGATGCTTCGCAGGAAAGGATAATAGTACATCTCATAAAGTGTTCTGTTGTCCATGTTAGCAGATAGACCGTATCGCCAATGCTCCTGATTATTGGCTGCAAAATGCTTGGCGCAGGCCATGACTCCTACGCTCTGGATACCCATAATGGTTTCGTATGCGCCTTCTCCATTCAGGTAAGGATCCGGACCAAAGCTGTTCTGCAGTCAGCAAGTCGGCCTCTGCTGAAGCTATCTTCAAGTACCTTTCCCATCCACGGCCCGCTTTGGGGTTCCTCATCTATTAACCATAGTTAGATCAAGGGAATGGAATATGCACGCAGAACATACGATATCCATGGCAGGACCCAGCAATACACTACGCGAGGAACAATCAGCATATAACACGGCGAAACGCATTGATGCGTACTTCACACCCTTTCCACGAAATTCTTCAGCCATTGCCTCACCTCGCGCGCGCATCAACCTACGACTGAACGTGGAAGCAGTGTTGATTCCCGACGGAAAGCCGGTAACATTCTTGACAAGACGCAAGCCTGCCGGTCCATCATTAAGACAGATAGACGGGATACCGAGACGCGGAACCGCGTATGTTTCGCCTACACAACGACCTGTGCGCGAGTTAACAACACTATTTCATTATAAAACGATGACCATACGCGAAGAGTTCAGTTGACCATTGCCCGTAACTAGACCTATCTTCTCGTCCAATGTCATCTGTGCGACCGTGTTATTCGCGAGTTCGTAGGCCTGATCCCATGTTCCTGTCCCATAATTGAATGAGGATGCAATACGACACGATAACCGAATTGCACTTACGCTGAGTGAACGCGTTCGTGCTCCAGGCGCCCACTACTGATTGATCCCGTGTTTCTGTCCCATAATTGATTGAGGATGCAATACAACGTGAAAATTGAATTGTACTTACGCTCAGTGGGCGCATTCACGGTTCCGGCGCCCAGGAATGCCCAAAGGGCTCCTGCAAGAAAGTACATCGTTGGTAGCAACTACAGAAGAACAGTTATGTACGTAAGTATTGAGCGCCGGACTTGATGCCCGCGTTCAAAGCAGGTGTTAGCGGGCCGTGGACTCGGACAAGAGGTTGTGATGGTGGCTGTCATGGTATATGGGCTTTGGATTCCAGGAAAGGTTTAGCGCCATCAGATCAAATCGAGTCTTCAACGTATTCTATTCTAGTAATCTACAAGTTGCAATTTAGTACCTTATTATCTTTTGTACATTGTAGTATCGCTGCCTCTAGCTCCCCTTTCAACCGTTTCAACACATCGACCGCCGCCTTGATTTGTTCCTCAAGCTCCGGTGTCTTCGGAGTCTGCGCTTTCAGGTTCCGTACCGTCTGTCCCTGCTCTGCCACCTTGGCTTCTAGTTCCAACACTTCGGGAGATTTTGGACCGTCGACAACCGCAGCTGGTTTCGCGATGCCTTTCTTCTTACCCTTGACACCAGCTGCTGCTTTGTCTGCTTTGTTCGCTGTCTCCGCAGCTGCTTCGTTTCCTCCAAACTTCTGCTTCCATACCTCCGCCATACCGTCGTCGATCTTCTTGAACAGGTGTTCCGGAGTGCCTATCGTATGGCCACCGAGAATGTCATTTGAAAGAACCACGGGCACAGTCCGAGCCGGCGCATTCAGTTGTTTTAGTATGGCACCGGATGTGGCGGGCATAAACGGATATACGAGGACGGAGAGCGCGTAGATCAGATTGATCGTGCGTAAGATGACTTGTGCGCATCGTTTCGGATTTCCTGCCATCAATGCCTTGTTCAGCCCGGACGATTGAAGATAATTGTTTCCCCGTATTGAGATAAGCATCACGATTTGGAGACCCAAACGCAATTTGACAGCCTCCATGGCGTCAATGTAGTCTTTCAGTAGACCATTAATTGCCGTGACGAACTCTGCATCATGAGGATCATTCGGAGACAAGGGTCCCTCAGCATCACCGCTGTCCGGTATGACGCCTTTGTACTGTGATGACACAAATTTCAGGGTACGGTTGACAAAGTTTCCGAAGCTGCCGATTGTAAGGTAAATTTTCAACTGAAGAGCAACCGACTCACTTGTTCAGCAGAACGTTGTTATTGGCCGCAATCTGAAAATCAGTCAGTTTATGTCATCGTTTACGCGGATATATTGACATACACAGTCTGCCCACGAGAACATGGCATCCGCAGTTTCTGGGCGCGTTGAGAGAAGGTAATACCTCCATACTGACGATGGAATCCCGGCATCCTTTGCCGCTGGTCCAAATACACCGCGGTTTTTGCTCTTGGAGAATTTACCTCCTTCGTAATTCAAATACTCTAGAGGAGGTGGAAATCAACATGATCGCCACGCCATATGGTAGTATATACCTGTCGTAGATAGGTGGTGCAATTTCGTCCAATTCCGCCCATCGCCGATTTGCACTGACGGCCAGTATATAGTATGGAAATAGACATTATCTTTACCCATGAACTGGTAAAGATTAACGTTTTCCGGGTTAAACCACCATTGCTCCCATTCGGGGAGGTAGTTGGCTGTTATACTTGGGTATCCGATAGGGGCATCAAACTTGAGTGCGAGAATCAACGTTGAACATCATCGCATAGATAAAAGTGCGTACCCAAACATCTAGTTGAAATGAGCATTGGCATACGTAGGTAGGGGGCAAGCGGACTTACAGAGAACCTTTCCCTTCATTCCATATGTATCTTCCCCCTCTATAGGAACAGGTACTCCCCATGAAAGATCGCGAGTCAACGGAGTTGGCAACAAGCCGCTTCTGAGTCTCGCATCTACAATCTCTCCGTCGGTATTCATCGTCGCATTCACAGACCATTTTCCTTTCTTGTATGATTCTTTAATCCATTCTTCCGTCTTCGGCTGAATGACATCTAGTTTCAAATACATGTGCGCTGACGTTCGCCGTGTGATAATATGCGTCTTGTCAACGAGACAGCGAGGTTTTATCAGTTCGACTGCGTCCAGTGTTCTGCTACACCCATCGCACTGATCACCACGGGCGTCCTATCGATGCATTAGACAAGTTTGTTGGGAGGTAACAGGCGACGAACCTCATAGCCACAGTTAGGGCACGTCCCCTCGACAAACCGATCAGCTAAAAACCTTCATGACATTAGCACGAGAATAAGCACACTGGGCAATTTATCGTACTTCTGGCATCCTTCGCAGTATGTTTGTTCCTTGTTTTGTTTCTCCAGGTATCCATTCTTCAATAAATTAAGATATATACCTTGGGAGATTCTATAGTCTCGTGAGATAAGATTCATCAGAGTCGAGATGATGCGTACTTGCTATGCCAAGGTGTTGATGTCCGGCCAAAATAGTCAAATCTAGTACAAGTTAATCAAGAGCATATTGCCGGGTGATGTTTTAAACTTACCCAATATCAAACCACTCGTATGTTTCTTTATGAATTGGATAGTATTTATCACATAGTTGTTGGGTTGTGATGCCTTCCTTCAAGGCTTGTGTCTCCGTCGCCGTTCCATACTCGTCCGTACCGCAAATGTAAAGAGTGCGCCTGTTCCTTGCCCCTGTATATACTCAGTAATGCTGGGACGACTTCTTCACAGGACATACGGCTATAACTGAAGATGGTGTTTCCGTCAATGCTGTTGTCATTCTGAAAGCTTCGAACTCACCGACTATAAACATCAGCGCTTAGAGTGCTTCCGATAATATTTCCTTGTATTCATTAGCTAGATCATTCTCAGAAATCAGACTGCTCACCAAGATGTGGAACATTGTTGCAGTAAGGCAGGGCGGATGTGATCAGAATATTCTTTTCCCCTTCTATGGGAACACTGGAAAGTGATGTCGAACGCAGTCAGCAATGACCAACGTTGCAAAAGAAGAGTGAAGCTATTCACACGGGTGACGAGCCTGGTTCACCTACTGTCCTTAGAATGCCCTCCGCCTCTCTTATCTTCTGTGTCATTGTTGAAGAATCTATTGTCGATCGAAATGACCTTCGTAGAGTATAATACAAGGGGCGATGAATATGGATCTTGGGTGGAATGCCTAGATCTAAACGGTATATGTGGTCGAGTGACTTGAATCTCGATAGCAAATCTTAGAAGGTACAAACAACACCCAACAACGCGGCCGTCAATAATACTACTCCGGTCCAGCGTATCTGCATGGTTGAGCGTGATTAGCCATGACATTGACCAGGTTGGTGAAGTGAGCTTACCAATATTTCGTATTGTGGTATGGAATTGATTGCGTGCAATTAGATGGCTACGTCGCGACTCTCAGCAAACGTCTAATTCGCAACCAGAGTTCACTGTCACTGCTGTGTTCATTGGTTTGGCAATTGGATGTCTCGTCTGCTTTACCAATCTTAGCCTTGGACTGCAGTCAGGATGGATATCAATGTACGTGATACTACTACCAATCCGTCATCAACTGAACGCTCTGAAAGGATGTCCATCCAATCGGCACTTATTGGCTTCTTAATATCCCGCATGCTTCCGAAGCCCCTCACGCCGCAAGAAATCATCGTAGTACAGACGACCGCTGTCGCTACTGGTACTATGCCTCTTGCGGCAGGATTTGTCGGAATTCTCCCAGCATTACGACTACTTGACGAAGAGCGTGACGGGACGCCACCACTAAACCTTACGTGGTTATCTACCATTGCTTGGTCTTTCGCTGTAGCATATTTTGGGTAAGCTTTCGGGTCGAAGGATCCTGAATATTTCAAATTCATAATGTTTTCAGTGTTTTTCTCTCACCACCATTGCGAAAGCAAGTTGTGCGTCATCCCCCCCAAGATTTTGTTCAAGAAGCTTCATTTTTCTGTAGATCATCGAGGAACAACTTCCTTTCCCATCGGGCACTGCCACTGCCCAGCTTATATCTGTGCTACACCAGTTACCTTCACCGGATGAATCGGTCAGGCGACGCCGAGGATACCGACCATTAGACTTAGAAGATGAAATAGAACCAGTCGCCGCTTCCTATCCGGATGTTTTAGAAGACGATCCCGAAGACGATGCAGCTGAGCGAGAGACTGTTCAGAAAGAGGGTTGGCACGACCTCAGATGGAGTTTTGCTGTCTCTGGCTTTGTTTCTGTAAGTCGTATTGCTACGACATTGCGCTATGTGGTGCTCACTATGAAATAAGCTAGCTTCGTATTTCTTCCCTGCTCTCTTTGCCATTCCATTGTTTGGGACCTACCTGGCCAACGAATGGCTGTGGTATTTTTCTCCTAGTCTTTCATATGTCGGACAAGGTAAGTTGTTAGTTTATCGCCAGTCTTTAATACGAACGTCTGTCAGGAATTATAATAGGATTCCCAACTACTTTCAGCATGAACCTGGTAAGTAAACTGTCCATCCATGTGTAATCGAAACAATATCGAATTAGGGCATGCTCGCCGGTTGGGGAATCTTGTCACCTTTAGCCAAGTTCTCTGGTTGGGCACCAGGCCCCGTTGGCGATATGGCTAATGGCGCACGTGGCTGGATCCTATGGGTATCATTGGGTATTATGTGTACAGACAGCTTGATTTCCCTCCTACCCATCATCTTTGAGTACGCAAGAGATTTGGTGAATCGAGGAAGGCATCACGAAGAGCCTGATACAAAGGAAAACCGTGAAACGGAGACGCCAGATCGATTGGTCCCTGTCTCGTGGGTTATATCGGGGCTTCTGGCAAGCATCATTGTCGGCACTATCCTTGTCTGGCTCGTATTCGGTAAAGAGCATATCAGTCCTTGGGCCATCAACCTTGGGTTTGTGCTCGGTGGGCTGCTAAGTGTCATTGGGTTAGCCTCTTTACTTATAATGATGTAATCATTCATTCATATTCTGACAGAGTCCGCGCTCTCGGAGAGACAGATCTAAATCCTGTTTCTGGTTTGGGCAAGGTTTCACAGCTGTTTTTTGCGTGGATTCAGCCGGGAAATATAGTTGCTAATATAATTGCGGGAGGCGTTGCAGAGGCTGGTGCCCAACAGTGAGTATCTTGATGAATGGTGAACGATAAATTTTACGTGTGGCGTTCAGAGCAGGCGATTTGATGCAAGACCTCAAGACTGGGCATCTTTGCCATGCGTCACCCAGAGCCCAATTCTTTGGTCAGATAATTGGATCGACGGTATCGATTCTAGTGACAACAACGGCATACATGTTGTACAATCGTGCATATGTCATACCTGGACCATCGTTTCCAGCACCAACTGCCTATATGTGGCTTAGCCTCGCAAGATTACTGCGTATGTCCAGTATCTATCTCGTGTTTCTTCGCTTGAGCTAGCTTTCTAGGTGATGGGCAGCTGCCCGAGAACAGCGGATCATTCATGCTCTCCTTCTCCTTAATTTTTGGAGCTATATCGGCAGTGAAAACCTATGCTTCATCCCGGCAATTAAGATATGCGAAATGGATTCCATCCGGTGTCGCGTTTGCGATTGGGTTCCTAAACACCCCGTCTTTCTCTATGGCACGATTGATCGGGGGCATTCTAGAATATGTATATCGCACGCGGTATACCAAGGGCGGAAATGACATTCGACTTGTGGTAATCGCAAGTGGGTTTGTTCTAGGGGAGGGCGTGATTAGCATTGTTTCGCTTATTTTACGGACACTCGGAGTTGGTGTGCTTAGCTGTTGGGGGTGTGGCCACGGGCAATGCGGAGGGTGTCCTGTAGCTGCCTGATGTCTTTTTTATCAAAACACGTCGCTTCCACGTCACCCTACCTCATGCCATATTTGTTTCATCCGTTTACCATAAATTCGTGGAGTCACAGCTTTTCGGGCTCCTACCTTTCACCGTACAACGAGAACCATGCTCTGGGACAGTCACAGTCGCGTCCAGCTTTCCAAGATCACGGCTTTAACGTTTGATAAACATTCTCAAGCGGTTGGCAGAAGAACAAAAGTCCCACAGCTCGTATGCAAGGGAAAACCATGCGATTTGTACCAACCAGAAGCCGTCCACTGCCGTAGACTATCGGGGGGCTCCGGCACGGACATTGATTGGAAAGTGAGCATAGCCGTTCTTCTGACCTTCAAGTTCTAACTTGCTGCATTTCAGTGCGAAGCGGACCTTCCTGACGCTTTGCGATTTGGAAAAGTTGAAGTCAGTTGTGAAGGATGGTCAGGTCCTGGTGACCCCTTTGTGGTGAAAGGTGCGCCCTTGTGCGGTTTAATTGATACAGGGACTCATAATCCGCAGGGTCATGTTCGCTCGAGTACAGGCTAGTTGAAGTACCTGGCGCTTTGCGGGGTTCCAGGTCAAAGGCAGGCTGGACGTGTACGTATACATCATACATGTTAACATTCCTAAGCGCTAACAGCTTCTCCTCGACTGTAAAGCGGAAGACCTGTTCTCGACACTTTTCACCATCATATGGATTGCGGTCGTGTTCTACATTGCTTATACCTTCATCCTCAATTTCTTCACCACCAGAAATAACTCTAGGCAGCCAGGGTCTCAATATTCGAGCAGACCTAGTAGACCCGGCGGTGGAGGTGGTGGTAGTGGCGGCGACACGTACCGAGGGAACTTCCCTGGTGGTTATGACGAGCCCCCTCCACCATACACGGACGATCGTCAGAAGAGGAATGAATCAGCCGAAGGCTGGAGGCCAGGTTTCTGGAGCGGTGCTGCGCTGGGGGGCCTTGCGACTCACCTATTTAATCGTAACTCATCGCAGCCTCAGGCACAACCCGATAGAGCTGCACCTTATGATTGGGAACGGGAAAGGTCTTTCCAGATTCCTTTCGTCTCTCGTCCATTGCGGCGAGCGGCACCATCCCAGCCTGCGCGGAATGACGATGACAGAGGGGAAGGCTCGTCGAATCTTGGCTCTATGAGGAGAAGCACAGGATATGGTGGCACTAATGTACGTTGAAATGTCTGTTTGGTTTACCGTTTTTTTTTTTGCTTCTGGAATCTGTATTTCATCCGAGATAAGATTACGCTGGTGTGAAGTAAGACTATCATATTAGTGTGGTGCAACTAAGACATCCTCTCTCATTCTGCTCTTCCACGTATGAATCCGCTCTGCTAGCTCAGCTCATTCTCTGACCATAGTATTCCTGACAGATTGTGAGCTCGTCATGTCGCAGAACAATAGCGGCGTCCGAGTAGGCAACCAGCTCCAAGCCTCTCCTTCTGGTGGTGGGCCTCCGCTTTATTCAGAGCCGAGACAAGCCAGTTCAAAGCCAAAAAAGCGCCGAGGTCTATCGAACTCGGAACTCGTTGAACTGGGCTTGCACTTGAGCGACGAAGACATCCTTCGGGACGAAAATTGGATCTGTTGGAAATCCCGGATATTGAACCTGCTTGACATAGCCGATCTAAGAGGCTACCCCCTGGGCCAGATTCCGCAGCCCGACAAGGATCGCGAGCCTGACGAATACGAGATTTGGGATGAACGCGATCAGGAAGCGTTCTACATTCTTTTTCGCAACATTAGCCATCAACAGTTACTACATATACCGGCGGTCAGCTACACCCAGGACATGACGTCGGCGGAATTATGGAACAGTCTACGACAGATTAATGAAAACCATTCTTGGTTGGCGGTGGGGTTGAAGATGCGAAAATTTTACAGTGCACGAGCCGGAGAAGGCTCCGACATAGAAAAACATCTATCCGACTTGCAGAAACTCCGCCTCGAATTGGCCGATGCAAATCATCATATTAAGGATGATCTCTTCAACTGCATCGTCGTCACAAGTTTACCTCCGTCGTGGGATGACTATACGGCGCATATTAGGGGTTTGCTATCTTTTCAAGGCGAGACGGGCATCAGTACACCGAGATTAGTCAGAATGCTGGTGTACAAGTATCGACATGGTCTCAAACCTAGTAGCACCAAGAAGCGCAAACGGGAAGGCGAGGCCTGTGGGATCTGCCGAAAAGACAATCACATCGCTGACGAGTGCCGTTGGAAGAGCGTAGGCTATTGCACTCACTGCAAACGAGGCGGTCATTGGACCAGAAAATGCTGGTCGAAAGGAAGGTCAGGTTGAGAAGGTGGATTTATTAGTCAGCCTCTTTTTGTACAGTACGACCATGGAGCTGGATGCAGGAGACATCGTGGTATTATTGCCGCCCTAAAATATCAAAATTGATTGACCGTCTTTAGGTCAGGCGAAAGAGAAAGAGGCATTTGATTAGCAGCGCATATAACTGTTGTTTGCTATGCAAAAACCCAGAAGAGGCCACTTTAACAACTGATGTTCAATTTTCTGCTACATATACCAACACCACCGAAGTCCAAGCTTCTCCAGAACCTGCGTCGGACGTTTTACAAGATTTGGCATCGCAAGTCTATGCTGCTAGTGGGCCTCTTCCCGCAATTCTGGACGAAATGACTGTTACGTCCAACTCGGACCATGTTGAAAACTTGGTGACCGTAGATACTTTCCTCAAGCGGCGTGTAAGGCCCAGGAAGTATAGAGCGCGATTCAACAAGCTCACTAACGTGGAGGAAGACGAAGACGAAG
Source organism: Amanita rubescens (assembly GCA_015039365.1). Classification (NCBI taxonomy): domain Eukaryota; kingdom Fungi; phylum Basidiomycota; class Agaricomycetes; order Agaricales; family Amanitaceae; genus Amanita; species Amanita rubescens. Next base: position 982,419 of record WION01000006.1, read on the forward strand.
TGGAATGCTTGCATTTACGCACTAGACGAATTCAAAGAACTATCGCTTCTAGCCCAGCTCCGGGAACTTCTGATTCTAACGCTCTCCATTCGATCCACAAAGATCGCCACCGCAAGTTTCGCAGACCAAAGCGAAATCGTCTGGCAGAAAAGCTTCTGACCGCAGTAATGATGACGAGTGGCGAACCCAATGAAGAACTATTACAGTCCGGAGCTGACGACGAAAACCCAAGAATTCCCTTATCGATGGTTGCTGTACCGCGACCCTCGACTATATCAAAGCCGAGAAAGTGGTGCTTGGTTGATCCCAGAAAAGTGGCGACACCTTTTCGCGCCTCTGTATTTCGAACGACAGGAGAAGGGAGGGCGTTGGCAGAAACTCCAATGTCATATGAACGTTTCGCGCATCAGAGATTTGAAGTGGTTCGCGAAACGAATAACGACGGAGTGGTAGAGTGCTGGAGAGGGGAGCCAAGTTCTCCGTGCGAAAGGCGCCGCGCAGCGAAAAGATCTGAATCGGACGCAATCAGTACCATTTATCAGCCTCCCAAGTCGAAGAAACGCACGAAAAAACCGCGGTACATCCCTATTTGTTTCGGAGGCTGACTGATCCTTATAGTTGGCAGGGGGAAGTCAAACACGAATGCTCAGACTTTGAGCTCGTCACAACGCGCCCCTGCCGCATCTGACTGTGGACGAAAGCCTCTGGATATGGTTCCCGTACTAATCAAGTCGCGTACAAGCGATTGAAGTGAAAATCAGCTTGCTCCAGTAAATGCGCATATAATACTAATAGAAGACAAATCTCATCGATTGTGACAACAATAACTGTCATGATACACCTGCACCGAGTGGACTGGGTATCTCGTTTCCTTCTCTATCGCAACACGGCACAGTTGCTCCTGGCACCATCATCTCGACACTTTCTGGTGATCTCCATTTATCAGAAAACTGGTTTCCAATATGCCAAAAGTCTGGAATTGGAAGTGGGGGAAGTTCAGGAATCCTTTTTGCATCATTGAGAAGCTGCTCGTACGATAGTTAAATAGTCTTTTAAATTTAATAGAGAATCGTACTTTGAGAGCTTCAAAAACCCAAGTTGTACACCGCCATTCTGGACGGTCTTCCGCGTACTTTGGAATATCCACGTTTCTTACAATCTCTTCGACCGTCTGGTCTTCTCCGAGAGATTCTCTGGGCTCTATCACCCCGACCAACATCAAAGCGACGAGTCTCATCCTTAACGGCGTGTCTCCAACCGTCGCATCGTCTTTCTCGACCCGAAGCTCCCATGAAATGCGTCCTTTGCCTCTTTCATCGGCGACGGGTACGTTCACTACATGATATTTTGACGCGGTTTTGCTCTCGAATTCCGGTGCTGCGGACTTGGAGAGAACGTATCTGAGGCGGCGCGACACGCGTGCGACCGTGGTGCTAGGGCTTGGATCAGGCAGGACGATCAGGGCGGTATGGTACCTCCCCGGACTGGTTGGCCTGGGCGTCCGTGCATAGTATGCAATGTACAGATTGCGTCGATTGGCAGTGCTTTGGTTTCGCATGCTGTTGTTCTCAAGGTTCTAGTCTTGTGTAATGGATGAACAGGACACTTACCAATCATATTGTTACTGAGATGGGAACGCGGGAACGTCGACTCTGGACATCAACCTCAACTTCTGCAGAATCTGCAACACACATGTAAGTACACGTAAAGTTTATCATAGGGCTTGGTCTATAACAATGAGGCCTTGCCAAGCGCCTTATTTGTATACTGCAATCGTCAACGATTTTTAAAAATTCTCCTCGTTCCAGTCTTGGACAACGCCTCTTCCACCTGCGGGCAGATGTAACTGCACCAGTTGCAGTACTTCAAAACTTGGAGGACTTTATGCGATCGGAAGCAGATGATCAAAACTGTCCAGTAGCGATTTTGCTAGCTCGTTCATGCGAGCTGGTGTAGACGCCACTGCTATGATGACTGTGTCGCCAATCCCCACATCTCCGATTCCCTACTATGCCAGGCTTTCTAAAGATGCTGAAAGGGACACAACGCGCAACATTACGAACGATCCACCACCATGGAGCGCCGCACCTGAGCCTATGACGCTGAGCTCGCAGCTTTCGGAATGACGATGGTAACGTGGGGATGTGAAGCCATTCACCGACAATAAGGACACCATTTCGGGCGCCTTTGATACTACAACTAGAACATCTCGCTACGTATAGACCGCCACATCCGCATCGCGTGGTGCTGGTACGTGGCATCGAAAGAAATAGACGAGACCATTTAGCCAAGACAGGACAAAGCAACATCGTCGTCCGCCCGGGCGTCCTACGCGAGCACTTTATTAAAGCCGAAAAGGAATTTATGATCAAATGGTGGCGGCGCCGTGCCAAAGTACCGTCATGCATAGGAAAAAACTGGCTCTAACTCCGTCGCAAAGGCAAATCTTTCAACCAACTCCTCTTTCTTTTGGATCCATCCGACGGTGATGTTGGCATGATGGCTCGTATCATGCGCACTCTGACTAACCATGCACTAACAGGTGAATCTGACAACGTGCGGCAAGTAATCGCACCCCTTCTCTCCGAGAAAAAGAATGCAGACCTCCTCGTCAGATCCCTGAAAGAAAACCCAACGGCCGCCACATTTGAAGACCTTCCCGTACCTTTTGTGCCGCTTGTTTCACCGCCTATGCTTAGTTAACCTTTGACTACGTACATCTCGCTCCTCGTGCGTCTTACCGCACGTATAAGCCTCTCGAGTCGACTACTTAGACATGCAAAGCCTACGATACCCTCAAACCTCGTTTTTGTTCAACAAAAAAAAAGACTACCTGTTACGAAATAGTGCTTACTTCTCACGCCTGTTCAACATCAACAGTTCTCCTTAACACGTCATGTAAGTGAAAGCCCAATAACAGAAAGAGAGAGATTTTGCTCATTCCGTCCGTATAGGAGTACTCTTACATCACGGTCACAGCCGGTTGCAGTCAAGTCTCGCCAAAAACGTAAAATTGCAAGGATGTCGCTTGGCTACGTCGTACCTTACAAGTCCCTTCTCGATTACACACAGAAGAAAAACCTAACAGCGCACCACAAAAGGCCTTTGGGAAATAGTGGCCTAATAAGCATGGCGATCTCGCATATTGAACGTGAAATAGGCGGCGGGCTATTCCTGCACTGGGTGAAGGATGGCTCCGATGATATCCCCCTCCTCGCCGTCGCCACTAACACAAAGTCTAGGTTGATGGCTATGGGAACACCTGAACGAATTCAAGCGCTGAAATCTGCATTGGGCATGGAGGATGACCCCCAGTGGTTGAGCTGTCGTAATGGTTGAGTGGCAATGGCACATTGTAAATCAGCGGGATTCCAAGTTCTCTCAGAGTAATTCATCGAATATACACGTAGTAGACGAGATGCTCGAGTGCGCATCACAGCTCGCGTCGCGTAAACAGACTCAAACAGCATAGGCGCGATGTCATTCAACGGAACACCGCTCCGATGGGCAGGGCAGACGCTTCGACCGCAGCACGTTTCTCGCCTGCCACTACTAAAATCCGCCTGCCGCTCCTCAGACGACGATAACCCGCCCTCGTCCGCTAGGTGATGTTGGGTGGCGGGAAACACGATGTTCGTTTGGGGACTGTTTGTGGACATGTCGAAAGCGGATTCAGCTTGTGCATGGGAGAATTGCGTAGTTCTCCTGTCTGTTCCATTCATGTAAGTCAGCTGCTTTGTCGTTCGGACGGAATGCTTTTATGTCTCGCAGGGATGTTGATGCTATGGGCTCTACTAGCGATGATGGTCGTTCTATAGGAGACACCGCGACGGAAAAAGCGCTTGACCATAGCCTGCCAGATAGTGCGACAGTCCTCCACTTGATCCGAAAATGAGGAGATGACGAGCGTAATAGTGTCGACGAAGCTGATTCAAGGAATGGTCTTACGATGTATGTCATGAGTCTCATCTTGATTCTGATTACTGAGCCGAGCGTTTTTATTATATCTAGATGGAGCCATTGTACCGTTACCTCTTATCGATTCTCAGTTTATTACCAAGGACAGTTGAGACAATAACCGATCATCTACCTATCTTGGAATCGGCTTTGCTTAGATACCAACTCAGGACTTCATTAGCGGCCGAAACCTTCAGGACCGGGCATCCAAGTGTAGGGGAGCCCCGAGAGGGACTCGTTAGGTGCCTTGCATGCGCTGGTCAATCTGAAGAAACATCCTCTGCGTCAGAAGGGGACTCTGTGAAGACACCCCAACAAACCTTTGCGTTTGCTTCCCTCTTCGTCGTCAACACCGTTTGACGATGCTTCTTGCGAGCCAGGTAAAGCAAAGAAGTTTGTTCCACAAATGCAATGCATGGATGACAAACTTTCGTATATATGGACAGCTGTACGGCCTCTCCATCATCATCACACCTACAGAACGTGACAAACTGCTATTCTCGAATGCTACTACACCGTCCTCCTCCTTTACTCTTCCGAGTCCTCCTGAAGTCAAGCGTTCCAGTTTTACTGTTAAGGTGGTCTCACTTGCCTCCCCGACATGATGGATTGCAGTGAGAAACCAGGCGACTGGATCCAGGAAGTGCCTACACATCTCTGCGGAAGATAAGGAAAGCAGTTCGTGCCATGAGGTCGCCATCTCAGCCACCATGTCCAAAGCAAAATTCGTCCATCAGCACCCAACGACACCCAAGATCAAAGGCGATCAGGAAGGCATGTTTAGTTCTCTGCCGCTTCCTAGCTTGCTGGAGACATGTAAGAGGCTGGCGGCAACTCCGCCTTCTCCTACGTCTCGTCGAGCCGAGCCCATCAGTGCGGACGTTTCAAGAGTTGGATTTCAGTTCGACATCACTTGATCTAAGACCTCCAACTTTGTTGCAACGCATCAGAGGAGGGGTCAAGCCCATCAAAATCTGCGAAATAGAGTAACTTTGCGCCGGACGCGGTCTCAAACCATTACTTGCCAGTCCTACCTGCCTTACCTTGATCAATGGTACTCTGCATTTTTTGATGGAAGTAGATTAAGTCATAGTATGTAAGACTAAGTAAGCCATCTAGGTTACTACCTAAGGGAAATTCTTGATGACTATAAGACAACTTGTGACAAAAGCTGATGCAAAAGGTGATGGGTATCATTGCTGCTGCTTTTACCTTCTTGATGCTTCAAGTAGTAGACTCAATCTGTGTTTCATTAAGTGGAAAGTTGTGGTTGGGTGTTGGGACCCCACACCCATTAACATTTATGTGCAAGCAAAACATCAGCCTCATCCAACCTCCCCTGACTTTGGTATGTGACTGTTAGATTAGCCATGCTTTGGCAGACACTTTGACCGTCAAAGTGTCAGTGGGTGGTGTGATCCAAGCTTTTCTTTCATTGCCTCCATGACTTGTACCTCCAGCTTCTCTGCTTCATCCCACCTCATCAGCAACCCTGCAAAAAAACTTACAAACTTATTGCATTAAGATCATTAGCTACCCCTAGTTATCTGACACCCCAGTTAATAGTCAACAAGTTGGGGTCAGTAACTGTCAGTTACCCAAAGTCTCTTTGGAAAGTTTGTCCATGAGTTCATAAGATACTCTTCCAGGTTTTTGCCCTGTCAGTAAGATCATCAGTCTCCATCAGTCTCCATCAGTTTGTTTGTAGACCTGTCAATGGGATCATAAGTCTCTATTAGTCTACATCAGTTCCTTAGTAGGTTGGTCAATGGGATCATAGGTCTACATCAGTTCCTTTGTAGGTTGGTCAATGGGATCATAAGTTTCTATCAGTTCTTTTGTAGGTCTGTCAATAAGTTCATAAGTTCATAAGATGCCAAGTCTATAAGTTTATAAGTCCATAAGATGTCATAAGTCCCCATCAGTTACCATAAATGGCAAGTCAATAAGTTCATAAGTTGCCACAAGTTGCCATAAGTTGCCATAAGTTTTTTTGCAGGGTTGCTGATGCTCCCCTGGTTCCAGTATGTGGCTGCTAGACAGGCCATGCTCATCAGAGTGTCTCAGTGGTGTGGTCCAAGCTTTTCTTTGCTTTCTTCTATGACTTGTACCTCCAGCTTCTCTGCTTCATTCCACTTCCCCTGCCTCTTGTATGTGGCTGCTAGGTTACCCATGCTTGTCAGAGTGTCTGGGTGGTGTGATCCAAGCTTTTCTTTCCTTGCCTCTATGATGTGTACATCCAGTTTCTCTGCTTCATCCCACTTTCCCAGGCTCCGGTATGTGACTGCTAGATTAGCCATACTTGTCAGAGTCTCTGGGTGGTGCAATCCAAGCTTCTCTTTGCATGCCTCCATGTCTTGTACCTGCAGCTTCTCTGCTTCATCCCACTTTCCCAGGCTCCGGTATGTGACTGCTAGATTACCCATGCTTGTCAGAGTGTCTGGGTGGTGCAATCCAAGCTTCTCTTTGCATGCCTCCATGTTTTGTACCTGCAGCTTCTCTGCTTCATCCCACCTCCCCTGGTTCCGGTATGTGACTGCTAGATTAGCCATGCTTGTCAGAGTGACTTGGTGGTGTAGTCCAAGCTTTTCTTTCATTGCCTCCATGCCTTGTACCTGCAGCTTCTCTGCTTCATCCCACCTTCCCTGCCTTTGGTATGTGACTGCTAGATTACCCATGCTTGTCAGAGTGTCTGGGTGGTGTGATCCAAGCTTTTCTTTCCTTTCCTCCATGACATGTACCTCCAGCTTCTCTGCCTCATCCCACCTCCCTTGCTTCTGGTATGTGAATGCTAGATTAGTCATGCTTGTCAGAGTGTCTGGGTGGTGTGATCCAAGCTTTTATTTAGTGTTTCTATTTCCAGTCTCTCAGGACCGAAAAAGACCGGAACTGGACCGGACCAGGACCGATTTGGACCGGACTGCAGTCTCAGGTCTTAGGAGGTCCAAGGGCAGTCCGGTTCCAGTCTTTTTAAATTTTTAAAATCAAAAAAACCGCAAAAGACCGGTCTAGACCGGTCCTAGACCGCTAATTGTCACATGTGACCAACACAGTCATGTTCTCCTATATTTTAGCTTTTTTTTGAGTATTGAAACATAAAAAACGGTTGAGATTTGAGTTCACAGTAGTAAAGTTTGTCAAAAGTTATATATAACATGTGAATTTTGAAATCATCTGTTGTTGCAACACTCCAGGTAAGGTATTCTGAAATTAACTAATCTAGGTATGCTCTAGTACATCCAATGGAACATAGTTGAACAGTGGGAGGGTGAGGGTCAGCAACACTGGGCTTCATTCTCTCTTTGGTGATCTCTTTGGCAATCTCTTTGGCAATGTTTGGCAGTCTCCTGGCATCATCAAAAATGGTTTTATGTGGCTCATCTGAGTGCAGCTGGGTGTGAGAGGGTGTGAGAGGGTGAGGGTTAGGAACATATTGATATTTATGAAGTTTTGTAGTTTTAAATTGTTGTATGGGAGACATAGGGACATAGAAACTAATGTAAGGACTGGTCCAGACCAGTCCAAGACCAGTCCAGACCAGTCCAAGACCGGTCCAGATCAGGACCAGTCCTGGACCGGTCTTAACCGGTCTTTTTTTTAAATTAAGACCGGTCTTGCGGTCTTAAGCGGTCCGGTTCCGGTCTTTTCGATATCAGGGACACCCTGAGACCGGTCCGGTTTCGGTCTTTCCAAAAAAGGAAAAAAAACCGGACCGGACCGGACCTTGAATCACTACTTTTATTTGCTTGCCTCCATGGCTTGGACCTCCAGCTTCTCTGCTTCATTCCAACTTCCAATGTGATGAAATACAAGTGCAAATCTAACACATTCATCATCATAGTATACAGTACTTGAACTTAGCTGTACTGCATGATCATGATTTGCTCTAATATGTGGGGCAAGCAGTCCACAAAACTTATAGTTATCAACCCTATAGTTCAACTCTACAGAACAGGCTAGCATGGCCCTTGTCATTGAAATCTGCCTATTAATTTCCATATGTAGAAATCTACTTCTGTTCCAGGAGTTCACTAATGCATGGACTGAGTACATTTTACCACTCTTCTTAAGCAGGGAAAATGATAACAGCACTTGTATCCCTAGTTGAAATTGTATTATATCCCATTCTCCCATCTTATCTAAAAACAACATGTCAGGGTCCAACATTGTTACTGACAATGGGAGACCCAGTTTCTGTTCTGCATCAATGTTCCTCTTCTTGTAGTTTTCTGCTGCATTTTTGAACAATTCTTCTGGTATATTCTCATTATGCAGGAAGGCAATTATTCTATACAGGGTAACAGCACTCTTAGCTGTTACAGCCCCTGATTCTACTCCCTTTGCAGCCCATGCCTCAATCTCTTTCATTGACATCTCCCAAGTTTCATATGTAGATAATCCATAACCAGATGCACCTTTGAAAGAAGGATTATGCATTAATTGATCATGATTTTTGGCATATAGTTCCAGGTAATCTTGAAGTGAGCATCTGCAGGCTACCATGTATGCCCCAGCCTGGTCAATTGCAAGAGGAATGCCACCAAGCTTTGAGATAAGCTGCTTGGCCAAAATTTGAACATCCTCAGATGTGTGATTTAGTTTGGCTGATTTGAAAAGCAGTGATAGAGCCTCTTCTTCTTCCATTTCAAGAACCTCCATAGATTCCTCTGTGATCCTACACAATTCAAAATTCCTGCTTGTTATCAAGATATTTCCTCCATTTCCAGGTGGGAGAAATTTCTCAACCACTTGGTATCCACCATCTGCATTATCATATATCATCAACCAATTTGACTTTCTAGAAATCCATTTGAGAGTATGTGCAGCTGAGGAGACAGCATTAGGAGGGGCCCCATTATTTGCCTGAGCAATCTGCCTGAGTCTGAGATCAATGACCCCATCTGAAGAAGCATCAATCCAAAATATGTCAGAAAATCTACAGTATCTCAATTAACTTGTACAGCTACAGAGGTCTAGTAGCACTCACAAACTTTCATTTTCTTCAGTAAATTTGAGGCAAATCTGAGTTTTTCCAATACCTCCCAAACCATGCAAAAGAAATGATTTCCTTTTCTCCATGGCATTGGAAATAAAATAATCCTTTAGCCTCTGTAGACATGTGCTACGACCTGTAAACATGGTGCTAGATTGCCTCACAGGAGGCAAAGGTGCCATCACTTCAGCAGGAGCTGAAGGATTGTTGATTTGCTAAAGCTCATGATGATTGTGGACCTCACACCAGCACAATAATCACATACTATATAATTCCCACAAAAGTCGACAAACTGACTATTTGCAATTGTGATGTTCTGAGCTGCAGCAGGGATACCCGCATCGGGTCCAGAGAGAGCCTGTACAACTGGGGGGATACTATTGCTATTGATTCCCCCGGTTTCATCACCCATTGTATCGCAGATTTTGGATTTCTTTACTATAGTAGATGTGAAGCAGTGTGCCCGGTCGGAGGCTATGTAAAGTAAGGTGGTTGTCAAGAAGAAAGAAAGATTGTAACGCATGTCACACTTTGCTCGCTGTGAAAAAACTCGAAATAGAATGCAAAACCCAACGTACAGCACATCACGCGTACCACGAAGATACTAGGCTTTGAACCAGGCTATGTTGTGCAAAACGGTTGCAGTAGTACGACTGGTAGGTTTCTCGTGACGCGAGCGGTAAATGTGGTGCTACGCTGCATACAACATCCCCGACTCGGATTCCTTCAATTGATATTCCCTCTTCCAAAAAAATTAACAGGGCTGGCAGCGGAGATCGCAAGATCTGAACCCTCCCTCGAGTCGATTCTAGCCTCAGTAGTTGAATTCACGACCATCGACATTCTTCTGACTGTTTGATCCCCCATCCGTACTAGTACTGAGTAAATATTGAGAGTTTCACGTAAGACTGCCTCGAGTTGGCATCGTGTTCACAACACCTCGCGTCGCGCAAACAGACACAAACAGAGGCGCGATGTCATTCAACGGAACACCGCTTGGACAAGGCAGACGCCTCGACCGCAGCACGTTTCTCGGGAAACATCAGTACCAACGCCTCGTGTCAAAGTATGTCTCATGTTTTTCATTTTATTTATCGTATATCAATCTATCCTTTAGCGCGTCATCTGCCACCGCTAAAATCCCACCTCTGCCATCCTCAGACGACGATAACCAACCCGCCCTCGTTCGTTACGCACGCCTTAAGGAACGCGAACACGCTTCTGCACCCGACGTTCCTCATCGCCCGGGTGGCCCTAGAATCATCACATCCCCTCCAAACCCAGAAAGGTGGGGTCTCAAGGATACCTCTGTCAACGTCGCTACCGCCTTCCACCAGGCTGCTTCCGCTGCACCTGACATGCAAACCTATTCGACCAGTCATAACAACGCCTGGGCCTCCGGCTCAAACCGACGCAACCCCTCCGTGCCCCGAAGCACCTCTGTCGAGTACGAAAAGGAAGCACAACAGAACGGTTTCAGGAACCGTCTTGCACCTCCCCCCTCGCGTCTAAACAACACTGCAGGAGCTGGTCTCCGCGCTACATCCACCCAGAGCACGCGAAGACCCGTGTCAAAAACGGCGTCTGTCCACCACGTGCCTGACTCTGAAGCGGAAGCGGAAAACGATGCAGACCACGGCGATCGCGCAAAGAGCCCATTCGACCAAATCATCGACGTCGCAAAGCGTACCCTTGCGCCTGCAACCTTTTACCTCCGTCAACGCTCTCAGGAACCTGACGGGTCCGCAGAGATTTCCAACGTCAATGGACAAAACTCGACCTACGACTATTCAGCAGAGGAACGCGAATTCCAGGCTAACCGTTCAACTCCAAACAGCATCTCTGCTCATCGCAAGAATCGTATGTCCACAGACAACAAGGCTTACAAGCCTTCCATTTCCGACGGCGAAAGCTCGGAAGAGTACTCGGACGACGGCAAGGGTCGTCGTAGAAGAAAAAAGAAAAAAAATGATGGTACTGTTGGAGGTCCATTGACGACACTCCCAATCATGGCAGCAGATAAGAGAAGGAGAAGAAAGAGTAGAGGAGGAAAGAGCGGAACAGGCGGCGAGGACGATGAAAGTGAGAGTGAGGGTAACACAGCAGCCGAAAAGGTCAGTTGCAGTTGTCTTTTAAACACCACCGTGGCTGACCAACAGCCACTAGGCATCCAATCCGCGAGCCTCTGTCGCCAGATCATCCGTTGCACCTGCATCTCGGATATCCATTCCACCTGAGCCCCTGCCTGTGGGCAATGCATCCCTTGATGATACCGAACAAGGACTACAGTCTATACCTGAAGCCGAAATAGAAGATGAACAAGTACAATTAGAAGCTCGAGACGAATCCCCCGATCTAATCCCAAGTCAGCTACATGCCCCCTTTTCAATAGGCGCTTTCCTTGGACGATTGGTTCATTTGACGGTCAAGACGTCCCTGAACACGCTCATATTCTTGGTACACATCTTGTCCGGTCTCTTCTTTGTCATTGGCCGGATACTGGGAACGATAGTCGAAATCATCCTGGTCCGCCCATTCCGCATCCTAGGTCTCGTAGGATCACCATCTTCCGAACCAAAACGTCCCGCTGGAAAGTACTTCCTTATCGGCCTTGCCATCCTCGGTGTATGGTACGCAATCCAGGAACCGAACAATCTGCCCTTTTCCATTCCATCAATCTCCATCCCCTCCCTCTTCAGCGGCAAAGGTAGATCCAGCCACGACCAAGTCTTCGTCGCTCCAGATGATGCACCTGCCAATTTTGCTGAACTCATCGCGCGTCTGAAAGTGATCGAGTCTGCCATGTCAGACTTGTCCCGCACTGATGGCTATCGCGCAAGTAGCTATGGCGGTCTTCTCGGACGCTTGGACGAGTTGGCAGATCGTGTTTCGCGCGAGGCGAGGGAGCAGAAACGCGTATTGGATATCGTGGATGGAAAAGTTCGAGATGGCGTCGAAGGTGCCGTTCGACGCATTGAAGAGAATGTGGAGAGGAAGGTAGCGGAAGGCGTCGATAGAAAGGTGGAAAGAAAGGTGGAAGAGAGCGTCGTCAGTCGCGTGAAAGAAGTGGAAAGAAAAGTAATGGATGGAGTCGTGAGCGGTGAACTGAACGGCGTGAAGAAAGAGATGGAGCTATTAAGGGCCAAGTTGGCAACTTCTACTCCTTCTCCAAGGAATGGAGGAAACGACGAAGAGGCACGAATTAGACTTCGTCTTTTGGAGGAACGACTGGGCGACATCGAAGGCGACGTCAAGGATGCGCTAGAGCTTGGCAAAAAGGCCATCGTGCCCGCGACATCCGCAACGCCTTCGAGTTCTAGCATACCCTGGTGGACCAAATTCTCGCCTTCCAAAGGCTCGTCGTCATCCGCCATCACGCTCAAATCGTCCGATGGACAGGACATCACAGAGCTTCTCGATCAAATGATCACCACTTCCATCCTCACACATCTTCACCAAGACGTACTGGCCATCCCCGACTACGCGCTCTTCTCAGCGGGTGCGCGGGTGATCCTGTCATTGACCTCTCCGACCCTCGAGGTCAGTCCGCCCACGCTGCCTTCTCAGGTCCTCGCGTTTTTCACCGGACATGGGTACGCACTCGGCAGGCCACCGGTCACGGCGCTGCATCACGACCTTCAGAACGGGTTTTGCTGGCCGTTCCCTGGGAGTCAAGGTCACCTCGGTGTGTCGCTGGCGGCGCCGATAAGAGTGGAGAGCGTGACCGTGGATCACGTCCCGAGGAACATTGCATTTGATGTGAGAAGTGCGCCGAAGGAGATGGAAGTTTGGGGGTTGGTCGAGGGAGTGGAGAATATGAGAAGGCTAAAGGAGTGGAGGGAGACGAAGGAGAGCCCTGACAATGAAGAAGAAGAGTACCCCTATCCGTCCATACTGCCTCATCAGCCAGAGTACGTCCGGGTCGCCAATTTCACCTATGACATGGACGGGCCGAGCCACATTCAAAATTTCCCCGTTTCGGATGAAATTACGGAAATCGGGCTCGATTTTGGTGTCGTCGTGTTGCTTGTGAAGAGCAATTGGGGCAGAGAAGATTTTACGTGCTTGTATAGGTTCAGGGTGCATGGCAGTCGAGCGCCACCTGACTCGGTGCCCTTGGAGGATGGAAGCGAGGCATAGAGCGCCTCTGAAGAACAAATTTTAACGTATGGTTTTTGTACTATTTTTTTCTTTCCCCTCGTATATCTTTCACTTGACGCTAGGTTCTCTAATTCGCTTTTGCTATGCTACGTTATTGATGATCTTTTAACGACATGTCCTGTCTTTTTCATTTTTCTCCGCTTTTTTTTTTTTTTTTTCATTTTTCCTGATCCCTTTGCGTAGGTCATTGCGGATAAAGCTAAAGCTCGACTGCTGTATATCATACATATCCTACACATTCCGCATACCGCTCGTTCGTCGATCTCCTGCATGCATGCATTATGTAGCTATGAAGCAAGCAAACACAATGATATTTCCTGTTTAAATGCTATATTAAACAGTAGCACCTGGCATTACGAACAGCGGGGTCAAACGAACGTCACTTTGTACAGACATGGAAATGCCTGTACCATCAATACAATCTCCCGAGACGTTCTTGAAACCTTAGAACACAGGGCAGCCTATAGCCTTCACTACTGGATCGGCTGTTGAACCCATATACTCCGTCACTTTATCCCACCGCAAAATAGCCACATCATCCTCCCCATTGAAATGCTGCCGAGCCTTTTCATCGTTAGGGGTTGCAATGACACGAAGGAATCTGGGGGTCTGTCGGGTTGAGTGTGAAGCAGATTTCTGCGAGGCTTGGGTGCTGCTGCTGCGATACTGGCCGCGATAAGTCTCAGCTACTTTTGGTGCATCTCCTCCTTTCCCAAGGATCGTCTCCAACGTCCTCTTCAGATCATTTTCGAGATTCGGGAAAGACACTGGCGCATATTGACCCTGTTTCCCGTCGGCCTATAAACATCAAAACGAGGGTAGAGGCTGACGGGGATTACAAAGTATGATACCTACCACCACCGTGTAGAACAATTCAGGTGTAACAGAATCGAGGGCCTTTTTCCAGATCGTGGCAATGAGTTCCGGTGTAAGTTTTGATTGAATTACAGTAAGAATCAGCTCTCTTGTCTCTGGGTTTTGAAGGACACACAACAAGTCACCACCCATGTGGGTGTCCGGAAAAAGAAAAACCTTTCCATCCGGATCTTCCAAAAATTTGAGAACGTCTGTGGGCGATTGAGCCTTGAGGCCCAAGCGATCGGAACTGCCTTCATTCCATGATACTGGGCGGCTCTGCATTACATTACCAGCGACACGCTTCAGGGAGACTAAGGTAAACTTCATCGACCCTAATTTCTCGCCGCAGTGGAAGACGTCTGCAAGACGACTAGACTTCCCCCCAAAATTTTCCATGAGCACGAGAAGCAAAGCCGCTTCAAGCACAAATCCGAGTGACGAATGGTTGACAGCAGTGCGAAATGACCTAATCATCCAGTTCTTCCTCGACGTCCATTTATGCTTTTCGAAAAGCGACCTGAGGGAGAGAACTACCAATGGTTCGGAAATGTATACAGGAAGGTTTATGTCACCTTCCAATGCGCGAGTGCGCGACATCTTATTCAAGAAACCTACACCCAGCGCAACCATTTCATGCATTTTGTCTTCAATGGGAATGGACGTAAGTTCACTTCCTAACGTCCACCGCATAAAAGCGTCAGTTAGGCAATGTATCAATTCCATTCCTATCAAATACGCGGTCGGTCCACGAATCAGTGAAAGAGATACTACACTGACCATTTGATAATCCTTCTTTGAAAAGGCGCTCCAATTCAGTAAGTGGTTGATACTTTTTGATCTTTTTGTCCAAATCGGGCGAAATAGGTGGTTCACCAGCCTCCAGTTCGATTGCATCGGTAATTTTGAATCCAGTCAAGCGTTCAGCGAACGAGGTGAGGACACGGTGTCGCGGGACATCTTCCGAGTGGAGAAAAATCTCAATAAGGCTCGCCGTCAGGCGGTAACTATAATCAACGACGAGAAAGAATCTTGTAGCGCCAAATAATAGACATACCGGCCAGAAAACCAGGACTTCATGCGCTCCAACAATCGCCGATCTGAGACGTTATCCTTGGAGAGATTGAGGTACCGAGAAATATAGACCTCTTGAGAAGAATCCTCACTCGTGAAACACCCAACATTAGTGAAGACTCCCTGGCTTTCGTTTGTCACCTCTTTTGCGGCACGAGAACACACCGCATGTTTCACCATTTCCATCGACAGGCCAGTTCCCGAAAGAATAATTCTCTTGAAGATCTGAGAGGACTGAAAGAAGCTAACCATTTCACGAAGAATGGGGCGCCGTTCGGTCCCCGACGCAGAGCGAAAGAAGTTTAGATACTCGGCAGCCACCTGTGCCTCATCGATCACGACAAATAGACGTGTATCACTTTCCATAGAAAATAGATAGTTCTCGACGTTCCTCATTGAAGAGCGAGTAATATCACGCATAATATCAGTCGTAGCATACCGAATGCTCCGAAGTACTTTGACAAAGAGGTCTTTATCGTCATGCACTAAATGGGGAGGCAAAACTTGAGCAAAGACCCATCGCCGTCGAGCCACCGTGACATCCGTGTTAACAGGAAGGCGTTGCACAAGTTGCTTCAGGATAAAGATACGCGCACACAACAACATTTCAAAGGCGCGGTGAGCAACAGGACCGTTACTGGCAAGGTCCGGGGATTTTGTGCTCCAAGTACTCATAGATTGCAATATTTCAGTCGCTTCCATGAAGTCGTTGGATCCAGATGCCATTCCTATCATACTCCTGCACGAAATATAAAGGCCCCAATGAGAGCAAAGACCGTCAAGCGAAAGCCGTGTTTTACCCGAGCCAGAGACGCTAAATAGATGGCTAGAAAGAGCAAGATCAGAATTAATCATTTTCACAATTATCCCAGCACCACGAACACTATATCACATGAATCATCTATACCGCGCTCAAACAACTCTTTGATTCGTTCCTGATGTGTATGCTTGCCGAGATCGTGGATGAGAAGAATTGGGCGATGGGGCAGATTCACCCTGAACTTTTTGAGTTTGTCCTCAGGTTGGATCGAGTCGAGATGTCCGTCCAACTTCCCAGTAGCCAAGTATTCGATATACTCCTCAAAGCCTTCAAATGCTTTGGTCATGCTCTCTTCCGTCTGTTGGCGGGTGAGGCGCGGGGGTGAAGCTAAAAACTGTTCACAAAGCCGTCCACATTTGAAGGTACACCACCTACGTTTTTCAACCGTTCCTGCTTGTATCTTAGGAGGTGGTGTGTGTGGCGGTGAATTATCGAGACGAGGTCGTTTAAGAGGACGCTCTGATGATGTTGGAGAACACGTACGCGAGCAGGAGAATGTGTGAGAGGCAGGATAGAAGGCAGAGGGAGAGTTCATGGCAGCCAGCGTGATAAGATATTCATATTTAGGCGGCGTTGGGATAGGCGGCCGTCATTCGGTATATATTAGACGCGGAAGATGAAGGACGATCCGGGAAGAAGGGTCAGGATCGGGAAGAAGGAAAAAGGACGATGAGATGAGGTGATGAGGGTGAGAACGCGCGTGAGGAGGCGGAATTAGAAGGTAAACGGACGGTAGGAATGAGCGGTTGAGATGGATGGATGAGGGGTGGCACAAGACATGTAGGATTCGAAACCAAGGATTGAAGATGGCACAAAAGAGCAACGAATCAGCAAACGAGACAGTTTTTTCGTAATCTTCAGCCGTGGAGAACTAATCCCACTCACCAATGGCCGGGGCCTTTACAATTATGTGGATTTCGCCTTTGGGAGGCGGCATTGAAAAAAATTCGATGACGCTGTGGGTGGACTTTAATTTGTCCGCAAAGTCCAAAAGACCATGTCCCAGGAACCCGATACGTGCAGCCAGAGTTTCTTCTGGATCCGCAGGCATAGAGTCCTTTGGCTGAGAGAAATGAAGTTACTTCACATCGTAAGTCATCAATAATGGCGCTCACCTTCCACAGTTCCAGAGTGTAAGCATCAACATCCTTTAAGGTACCACGTGTTGCCTTGCTTTGTATAACTTCCTTCAAGTCATTAACCTTACAATTGTGCTCCACGGTGACTTTAAAGACTTTATATTCGCCTTCGATAAGACAATTAAGATTAAGCTTGGGAGGGTCGTCCTGGCCCGGGGTAACAGGCATTATGGAGAGGAGGAGGTTTGCACTGCCACAAGTCTGGTCTCAGAGAACGTACCAGACGACGGTGCGTCAAGATGAACTGAAAAAACAGTTGTTTACTACGCGGCGGACTGACCCACTTCCACGGGCCGCAGATCCCTCACTGTCTACGATTCCTGACATCACAATCCATTGCCTAGTCTGAAACCGCGAAATGGAGGGGTACTAAGTAAAACTGACCATCGCATTACCCAGACCACGCATCCAAATCTCTCGTTACTTCTCAGGGCTTTACACGTGCGATATCACGATCCTTGTCTTTTCTCGTCGACCTCGACTTCGGCGTCATCTGCGTGGGCCTTAGCGTGGCATTGATATTCTGGGTCTATATGAGTCAGAAATCCCGACGCGTCGCTCATGCGTCGGCACGGAGCAGTGGACAAGAGATACTGCCCTCACCTCTATCGGATGTGAACCCACCTTCTATGCAGCAGGCGCATCAACTTCCTCATACAATTTACGTGAGCGTGTCCTTCTGTCGATGTGTATTCGACTCGGGATGCTGATACAAATATTGTAGAATCCTAATGATCTTTCTACTTAGGTGACGTCCGGCCTCTTGCGGCGTCCAAGCTCCACTCCCTCACCATCGACCCTATACGAAAAATAACGATATGGAACGAATATCACCTTGATTCCAAGCTATTGACATCGTCATATGTTGCCTTGTGTCGGCGCATTGAGCCGCTGATGCCCCAGGATTGAAGAATTTCACAAAACTAGCGGCAACCAGAGACATGTACCATTATAATCTAGGTTGCCTGCGGTGTGGACGCAAGATCACTTCGAAAGGGAGACTCTCTAGCCCAGGCCGCGGTTAGCAGCGTCTTTTCTCCGACGCCATTACCTATTAAAACCCAACCCTAATCACTGTTGCGCTCATGGACTTGTATTCTCTGAACAATGCACTATTAGAAATACGTCCTGCATTACACGTTGAGTATATCTAGAAATCGATCGATAACGCTAGGTTTTCTCGGCCGTTCAGGTATTAGTTTCAAAAACTGGCTAG
Organism: Amanita rubescens; assembly: GCA_015039365.1. NCBI lineage: Eukaryota > Fungi > Basidiomycota > Agaricomycetes > Agaricales > Amanitaceae > Amanita > Amanita rubescens. Next base: position 1,000,634 of record WION01000006.1, read on the forward strand.
TGTCGCCAATTTTTTCCTGCTTGACATGTCGTTGGAGGGTTTAGCATGCACTGTGATCCGTGAAGCGCTCATACACCACATTCTGCATACCGCTCGTTCGTCGATAGGCTCCTGCATGCATGCATTATGAAGCAAGCAAACACAACGATATTTCCTGTTTAAATGCTATTTTAAAACGGTATATCTGCCAGTTGCTTGAGGTCGTGCGGCTTCTCCAGGCCCGGATACACGGCATGTACCACTTCCCTCTGCGTCTTGCCATCGAAAGTGTATTGGATATCTAACGCAGATAACATCCCACCCTTCCCTTTTACAAACCTGAATCGATTTGGACTCGGAAAAACGGTGCTGAAACGCTCCCAACTCGTAATTCCTTGATTCGATATCACTCAGACCAACAAGTGCGGAACGATAGAGATGGATCTTACCAGTATCGATCACAATGATCTTTCCGTTGCAGTTCTCAACGATTCCCTATGGATATCGCCTTAGCTAATAGGCGTCTGGATACGCACCTGAACACACCTTCTCGTTCCGTGTGTGGCCAACGACAATTCTTCTTGCCCCAATGACCTTCAGCATCCTTTCTACTTCGGGACAATCTGGACTTCTAGCGGCTAATCCGCGGTACCACAAAGGTCCTTGTTTTTGGTCACAAAGCAATTCTTGATCAGGAGTTAGTTCTCGTGCTACGCAAAGGATCAACAACATCACACAGCACTAAGACAACATGAGAACTCATACTAAAACGAAGATTCTTGACATTCGTCAAGAGAAACTCTTGCAAACGTTCAACCAAACCTTTTGCTATTGAGTTGATGCGCCCCGGGAAAGGGAGTAGCTTTTCATACGTCGAAGGTGATAATCCGGCATGTACAAACGCAATTGCTGAGTGGGAGAACTGGGGCTCCTTCCCTAGCTCGTAAGGAGGTTTGTTCTGGTACAGAGGAAGGAGCAGAGCTCCGAGATAATTGTTGGCCAAAGATTTGCCAATTGACCCATATTTAGTAAGTGCTCGTCTTCGGACATTTTCATGATCTGTCGGCCCGAATGTTTTCAACTCTTCAGGATTCACGAAGCTACGCTTCGCAATTAGCACGATGCATTGATACCATCGCAACCGAAAACTCACCCCCAGCGATCTGTGTAACCACATTTGTTTACAATATTTGCGAGATAAAAGCAAGCTTACGCATAAGATTTTCCACTTCGTGATTCCCAAGAAGTGTATAAACTTTTCCACCATGCTTGTCTGCTTCGCCACGCAACTCGTCCAGGTACCCAAACAACTTTAACGTATCAGGGCCTCTATAAGAAAGGAGATAAAACATTTTCACAGATAGGTAGGGAACATGTTATACCCACCGATCCATCACATCACCCAACTGAACAAAGACGTCTACCTTTCCTGACCACCTGCCATATTGGTCTACGACACCGAGATACTTCAATATGGTGAGGAATCGCTCATAGTCACCATGCACATCTCCGACCGCGACTATTCGGAGTTTGTGCACGTCACCCCCAGCATCCCATCGCGCCTCCAGGTCACGCGCATCGAAAATTTCGACGGTTGTATCATTTCCATAATTGTAACCCTGGCATGCGATAGTGAAAAAGAGGAGCAGTATAAAAGTTGTCCAGTGGCGATGTGAGAGCATTTATGATTTCGGTACTAGCAATTTTAGCAAAGCTGGGGTTATCTTAAATATGTATCCAGGCCGAAGATTCGGATTAGCTGAGACAGGAAACCTGTGCATCAATTTGGCCAACGACTGACTGATGTAACCTGATGTAAGTAAGATTCAACATACCATGAAACCCGTTTAGGCGCTAAGCGTGCGCCGTGCCACTCTCATGCAAACTTGGTTATTGACTAAAGAGACGATAAAGCCTCAGACTCGAAATCTCGGAGGCCAGCCGCCAGGGTCTTTTTTGTCTCAGCGGCAAGGGTACAAAATTAATATTTCTTGGCCGAGTCACAGGTCCGTGACCCGTTGCAATGCGGGGTGCAGTTGAGGCTGATAAGATGTAGGACAGAAAAACGACGAGCGAAGCGGTAATGCACGGCAGGAAGAAACCGAGCTTGTACATGTATTCGGCACCACTCAGGTACAGAGAACTGCCCAACAAGAAACCTTGGCGAGCAAGGTACAAGTACAGCAGTGTCCAAAATATAGTCGACCATGGATCCGGAGTCAAGATATGCTTAACTCTCGGACTCTTTAGTTGATTGATACTGACTCCGAGGCAGACCGCTAAACTTGATCTAGTTCGCACTGAGCAGTCCAGATCGCATGCTCTAGAACCGCAGCAGAAGCTCCGTCGCCAGACAATACCCATGTCTCTTCCATCTCCCTTATCACAGAGTCCATATATTCGGCAGCTGCAGAGAGGTGCGCAACCTTTGCGCAGGCCGCGTGAAGCGCCAAGTACTCTCTAGAGGGAACGGGGAGGGCCTTTTGGTTGTCAGTGCTGAATGTTATGACTTGCTGGTACCTGGCGATGTCTCTGGGATATACTGCCTTCAAATTATACACATTTTCGACATCCTGATGGAGGAGATTAGTTATCCTGCCTCATGAATATATGCTACATCATCCTTACTGTCGGCTCGAGCCACATCTCCAAGCTGTCGAATAAGCTGTGCGCGTAGTAACACATCGTCATGACATTTTCCAATCGATGTACCTTATGGCCTTTGAGCTCTTTCATGATTTCGCGGCTGCAAAAGCGAGATAGAACGGCCTAGGCAGAAGCAGCGTAATCAGTCTAAAAAGTTAGGCCAGATTGTCGATATGTGGAGATGAATCAAGATAAACCTTCCACTGATGCCTACCGTATTTGTCGATTCGGAAAGTATATGGGCACACTCAGTTCCCACCACCTTTATCCCAGGGGTCTCGTCTAATTCCCTGGACCTGTTGACAGACTCGCGATCATACCGCCCTGAAATAACGCATCTGAATCTATCACGAACTAGCGCCTTTAGAACACGTTAATCGCAAGATATCATGACGTGAAAAGCTCAGAACTCGCCTTTCTCTTTGCTGTCTCATGACCTGTTGGCGCCTCTTCGAGCATGCTCTTGATCATGTCGGCCTGGGTATTGAATGATGAGCGTTGACGTGATTGCAAAGGAGTCCGTATTTTTGCAAATCGAACTGAGGTTTCATCAAAACGGAGAGAAAAGAACAGAAGACCGTCAAGATGAACTCACAAAGCCTTAAAAGCGTGATCATAATATAGCTTTCCGAGATCAAGCAACTTCTGCCGATTCTCACCGGTTGAGCCAACTTCTTTGGCGAGATTATTGAGCCCCCTGTCGCTTGGAACGTGGTGGAAAACGTGCCCAACGATGTGGCAGTACATAAGATCAACATCGGGCCTTTTACTCTTGCCGACTCTATTAGTAGCGTGATCGTTTTCCGCCAGGATTGTGGCCTCCAATCGTAGAAGCATATTATATGCGCTTACAACGTCTGCCCTATGTTGTACACGCTCAGGGACCAAAGGTGGGAGTGAGATGCTGGGCATAGCCTTTTTTGAAGCAGGCTAAAAGTAGCCTTGTCGGACAGCGTTTGAATGTGACGTCATCGATTCATCCTCGCGTTGGTTATTTTATTGGAGACGAGGCTTTTTATCTCAGCAGTAAGCATACAAAATTAATATTTCACGTTAACTGTTTTCTCATACGTATCCAAGCTTACACGGGCAACTCAAACAAGAAATTGATATCCTTTGGAATACAATAGATCAGAGATCCGAGAACTTGTCAGTCGCCTGTTAGAAGAAATTCTAATCATACTACGGTAACACTGCAGTGTGAATGAAACTTACTTCTACCAGAAGCTTAGCAATTCCAGGTTCACGGGCAGAGTGACCTGCATCCTGAACGATATATAGTTCAGACTTGGGTAACGCCTAAAATATCCTTCCAGTATACTATTGGATGCCAGAGATAAATACTTACTTTGTGAAGCGCGTACGCCGTCGTCGCCTATGATAGCCAGTTATTAAAGGGAGACAGTATAAAATTGGGGAAATGCTCACCGGACATACGACGTCATACCGGCCTTGAACGATGACCACGGGTATATGTCGTCTGCAAAGGAGTTCTTAACAATATGACAACATTATTGAGACAAAGTATACATCTTATCGAGGGATTGTTGCTCCAAAAGTTGGCCTTCCCTCATGAAACCCTGTCAGCTTGTCAGAACAATGATCTCTTGTCAGCGAATATGGTATAGAATGACCTCGTTGACAAAGTAATGGTTCTCTATTCTAGCAAAAGCGCTAGAGATCGAGGTGTAAGGGAGCTCTTAGGAGGAACGAGAGTAGAAACGTACAGAGCAAACTTGTCATCCTCTGAGTGTGAAACAGAGTCTTCGTCGATGTATAATCTCGATGTGGATAACCTACGATGAATTATGAACTGTTCCAAGTTAAATGGTAAAAATGACATACTCCCATTTGGACCAAGCTTTTGCAGCTTGTAATCGTGTTTTCTCATCCGGAGAGTTGAGCCTGACGCTGTAGGCCTTGATCATGTCACGCCGTTCGTTTTCAGGTATGATTGCTTCATATTCGGCCCTAGGAAGGTTTGGTCCTATTATCGAGAGGGACAAAGAGTGGTTATTGCTTTACCATGCTTCTGGGAAAAGATGGGAAGTTCCATCTTGATAAAAAAATCGAAGTTCACTGGGGAGTGTGTTTTGTGAATCAAGATCAGTAGTCAGGTGAACCGGGATACCTCTTGCGCAAAGTGAAAATTCCACTAATAAACCACGTCAATACTCGTTTCAAATAAAAACACGGTTGACTTGCCGAAGCACCAAGGACTTTACCCGTTCCGGGTGCGACTGGGAAGATCTCAATGGGCATTCCGCAAAATATGGAATGTAAACATTACTTGTGCATATGCCAATGAGAGTGTCGACCCCTTGTCGTAGACTAGTCAGGCACTCGAAAGGCTGGCATTCGGACAAGCGTTCTTACCCACGAGCCACCAAAGACGTGCCACTTCTCTATCTTGAGGTGCTCACGAAGCTTCTCCACATCTTTGACAAGATCCCATGTCGTGTTTTCATCCGTACAAGCGCTTCTGTCAAATGATTGAAACAGAATGACGATCAAGCAACGTGCGTAGAAAGTGGTCTAACGGTGTGGATTTTCCAGCTCCTCGTTGATCAAACATAACGATCTTATCGAGCTGGTTAGTATCGCGAAGTAGGTATTGGAAATGGAGTACCTTGTATTTATTAGGATCAAAGTATCCTCTATCAGCAGGATGTGTGCCGCCGCCTGGACCACCTATAAACGGGTATAAGGAGATACATCATGATCGAGGAAGTAACACAACCATGGAGGTATACAACTGCGAATCCGCGCCCAAACATCAGATTTATAGCTGAATCGTTGGACGGCACGGGGCATACCTGGATTACCATTCTTATTGCCAGATATTTCGTAGCTGGATCACGATTGTTAGCAGAGCAGTTGATGGGTACTTCATTGGCTTACTATAGGGTATGTACGTCTGAGACCTTGAGGGTGCTAACCTCGAATGGCTCTGTGATAGGGGGCATGGCGCTTTGGGTTTGAAATGAGCGAGATGATCTACGGTGTAACCGATTAGCCGAGAATCGAGCGGTAGAATATCGACGAATAAGGAAATGCCATAATAATCGCTTCTCAATGTTTAGGCAGGAATCACTAGTATAAATTGTAAGAATGTCCTATCCCTCAGACTCTTCCTGCCATCATGTCAGACAAAGTCTATACCCAGATTCCCCCGCCTCCGACCCCTGTTGTGGAAGACCCCCACGCTCAGCTGTCGACATCAGAGCAAGAAAAGTACCAAGAAGTTCTCGACTACTTTTCAAAAGACACGTACATTCTTCCAGATGTGCAAAACGACTCCCAGTTATCTGAAGAGGAAAAGTTTTGGCTCTCTCGCGAATGCCTTTTAAGGTACGTGTACGTCAGTCAATAGCAAACACGTTCGAACGATACTTGGTAGGTATCTGCGCGCGTCAAAGTGGAAGACTCAAACAGCCATTCAGCGGCTGGAGAGCACACTCAAATGGCGTAGGGATTTCGGTATCTACGACATAATGACACCTCAGCACATCGAGCCAGAGGCTGTGACAGGCAAGGAGGTCGTCTATGGCTACGACACTGGGGGACGCCCTGCTTTCTACATGTTCCCCAGTCGGCAAAACACAGATGAGCCTACGCGTCAAATACAGTTTGCTGTATGGATGTTGGAACGCTGTATTGATCTTATGAGGCCTGATGTCGAGTATGACGCGTTTTTAACCCTTCCGTCAACAACCTACTGACACGAGGCTCAAGGACTCTCACTCTTTTGATCAATTATGCCGACAAGGCCAAAAGTCCCTCTATATCTACTGCCCGCGCTGTGCTTAATATATTGCAAGACCACTATCCGGAACGTCTAGGAAAGGCACTCATTATCAAGATACCCTTTTATATCAACGCGTTTTTCAAAATTATCATGCCCTTTGTTGACCCCGTTACCCGCGAGAAAGTCAAATTCAATCCTGAAGTTACCAAAGATGGTTACTTCACCCCAGAGATGCTCATGAATGGCTCTTGGGACGGTGCTTGCGATTTCGAATATGAACACGAGAAGTATTGGCCTGCCCTTGTCTCGCTTTGCGAGGAAAGGAAGAAAGCCTGGCTTCAGAGGTGGAGAGCTCTGGGGGGCACTATTGGGATCAAAGAGTGGGACTACAAGCGAGAAGGTGCTGGACAGACCCCTGCTGCTGATGAACCACCTCGCTATTCGGGGATTGGGGTTGCGGTATCGTGCGACGAAAAGAATGCCGTAGAGGATGCACCTCAAAACGGCCATGCTAACAGCTCAGCCCCAGAAGCTGCCGTGGTGAATCTGGCATGAATCAGTGCTTCGTGGGTCATTTTTCATTTTGAATTCATCTATACTGGTCTACTGTGGATAGATATCATGCTTATTAATACCAGACTCATTCGTTAGGGTTTTTTTCGCTTTTTCACTAGATATATAGAGACGGTACCGTTTAATGGCAAATCGATCAGCAATAAGGATAGACATCTTCAGTACTCGTAGCGCTGATTGTACATCTTGCGAATTATAAGGTTCAACATCTGTCTTTGCTATCCTAACATGGGGAGAAACAAGGAAATGGGGCTTGACGTTGTCAAATTACAGTGATTGTTATTGTCTTCTATGCTGCATACAACCCTCATTGAACGACAATACGGTAATTCAATGTGATAGGTTGCTCTACTCGTCAGCTTCACCAGCCGTAATGACATCATCTGCGAAAAGCCGTCAAACATTGTGACTAGTCATTGTTCAACAACAACGTACCGATTTTAAGCACGGCCCGAACAAGCTAAGGGTAATGAGCAAATTAGAAAACAGTTTTTTTTCAAGTCCACAGAGACATACCTGTGTAGCAAGCAAGTACTGCTGTCGTTTCGATACCAGTGGGTCGTACACAAACTGCTTCTTCATGTCTGCATTACCAATTAACGAACAAGACCGTCGTACATGTAGAGCGTCACGTACCAAGTTCTCTTTTACCCATGCAATCAATGCCAAGACAAGAATTCCTTTCTTTTATCTGCATGCTTTTCACTTCAGTCAGCGTGTCAATGGGCGACAAACCGCTGTTTTCTGCGAGTGCTAGTGGAATTGCATCCAAAGCCGACGCGAAAGCACGCATGGCATATTGTTCAATGGATGGAACCTGATAGAATATAGATTAGAAATGTTCATAAGATAGAGAACAGAGTACGCGCACCTCATCTGCAGCTTTCGATACCGCAATGGAACAACTAATATCGGCGGCCCCTCCACCATACACTACACGGTTATCGACGACAAGGTTCCGAACCGCACAAATAGCATCGTGCAAAGCACGTTTTGCCTCGTCCACGATCTAGTCCGCGTTCATCAGGGTTGGCTCAGGAGTAAGGATTAGGAATCATACCATTTTGTTGCTTCCTCGGACGAAGATGGTAACGGCTCGCGTGTTGGCGCAGTCTTCAATGACAAGCATCTTGTCTCGGGTAGTGCCAAAAGATATTTCACGAACAATTCCGGCTTTACCCAGCTTTTCACTTGACAGGTCTTCAAATCGAGGGACGATACGTCCTTGAGTTGCAATGGCAATCAACTATGTTTGCATGTTTGTCTCGATTGATTTCGACTAGAGTTCGGTATACGCACCTCAATCTCGGGACCGCCGACCCACCGGACAGCGGGTAGATCATTTTGCATCAAGAGATGGTTAGCTTCATCATCGAATCCCCACTGGCAGATCACAAGATTTGCTCCAGCATCCTTCACCCGTTTGATCATGTCCGTGAACTTTTCCTTTTCATAATCCCTCAACTTTTTGAACTCTTCAACGCTTGAAATATCAAGCTTGTGTTTTGTCTTGGGCCGTGGAGGTTCAAACGGACATGTTAGGATCGCTAATCGCGCATTGTCAACTTTACTAGGCATTTGCGGGTGTGAAAAATCCTTGTCGACGAGGACACCTTTGATAAGTTGGGTATCGGCCAAAGACCCGCCGACTTTGCCTTCGACCTTGATCAGATCAAAAGAAACATCGCGCCGTTCGAGGTCAGCAACAGTGAGAACAGCGTCCACGGCAATTCGCGCGAATTGTTTTACTTCTTTTGAAACGCTAAAAGCAAAGTAATTTGTGAGACAGTGCAACGCCAAATACAGACTGGGTGATACATTTTGCTGCCAAGACTGGTTATGGCAGTTTTGATCAGATTTTCGGTATTGTCTTTTGAGTAATCGACGCGATCTGAAATGCGGTCGAGTTGTGCTAGAGCCACTGCGCATGCACGATCAAAGCCGTCTGCAATACGGATTGGATGAATGCCCTTGTCCAGCAGTTCTTCACTTTGTTCCAACAAGGCGCCTGCGAGCACTGTACAACGTTAGTCCTATTGTTCACGTATCACCCTGGTTGTAACACACCAACAACACCTGTCGTGCCATCACCAATCTCATCATCCTGGCTCTTCGACAACTGGACGAGCAGCTTTGCAATCTGGTGCTCAACTTCCATTTGACCAAGGATCGTCGCACCATCATTCGTCACAGTAATTTCTCCATCAGGTGAAATTAAGATTTTGTCAAGACCTACATCGCATTATTAGCGTGATCATCGACTAGCCCATAATTTTTGTACCTCGTGGGCCAAGGGACGTGCGTACGATATTTGACACGGTTCGAGCAGCGAGTATGTGAGACTGGACGAGTGTCAAAAAGCGCGATCACGAGCAGAGTGTTCAAGTAAACAGCAGACCTTGATCGCTTCTACACCGTGTGCTCTTGTTTTCTTTGCTTGTTCCCGGAGGATGATAAACGGTCGGCCGTACTAGAACATCCATCAACGATATTTTACACACTCTAGAGAGTATTGCGCACCTCATCCGTGGTATAAACTGCCTGCGACTGTATCTGAGCCATAATGCGATTTGCGATACGCGACTGGCTGTGACGTGACGTGACTTTGTGACGCGATGATGCAGCGGCGGACAGCCCCACGCGGGTTTTAAATCTTTGACAGTCTCTTTTCGTAAAAACTCGTTCTTATTCCCTTACAAATGGAGCATGAAGTCGACGCCTGGATTGAGCAACTCAGTCAATGTAAACCACTATCAGAAGCCGACGTGAAAAAACTCTGTGACAAGGTTAGATGGCACTCCTCGTCACCGTCAAACATGATCTAATGATTCATCCTTCGTAATCGCCAGACAAGGGAAATCTTGATGGAAGAGTCAAATGTACAACCAGTTCGATGCCCCGTGACGGTTTGTGGTGATATTCATGGTCAATTTGTACGTCTGTCCTATCAGTCTTGCGTAATGCTCGCCACTCTGATGACCTTCTCTCTTCGTTTCCGCTGTCACGATCTTCACATCTCTCCGCGACTTTGAAACGCGTATAGCATGACCTATCCGAGCTATTCCGCATCGGCGGCAACTCTCCAGATACCAACTACCTTTTCATGGGCGATTACGTAGACCGGGGGTACTACTCTGTCGAGACTGTCACCCTTCTTGTCGCCCTAAAGTTACGCTATCGCGACCGCGTCACCATCCTCCGAGGAAATCACGAGTCACGACAAATCACCCAAGTATATGGGTTCTACGACGAATGCCTACGCAAATACGGCAACGCCAATGTTTGGCGATGCTTTACAGATCTGTTCGACTTCCTGCCTCTAACTGCACTCATCGATAACCAAGTACGTCCCTGCATTCATCGTGCCACTTATCTCGGCGCTTGGGCTCGCCGAAAACTGTACTATCGCCTAATTATATCCGCTCGCGTGACCCTGGTGGCTGATTTGTTTCCTCCTTTCCTAGATTTTCTGTCTACATGGTGGTCTTTCACCGTCCATCGATACCCTAGATCACGTCCGCTCTATCGATCGTGTGCAAGAGGTGCCACACGAGGGGCCCATGTGCGATCTTCTCTGGTCTGATCCAGATGACCGCTGTGGCTGGGGCATCTCCCCTCGTGGTGCTGGTTACACTTTTGGCCAGGACATATCCGAAGCATTCAATCACAACAATGGACTTACGCTCGTTGCACGTGCTCATCAGTTAGTCATGGAAGGTATGTACAAGGTTGTCGCGTCTCTTGCCTCGTCTTTGCTAACCATCGTTCATCGGCAGGATACAGTTGGGGTCAAGATAGAAATGTCGTTACAATTTTCAGTGCTCCTAATTACTGTTATCGATGTGGAAATCAAGCAGCGATTATGGAAATAGATGAAAAATTAACCTATAGCTTGTATGTCTTGCCGAAATTGTTTTTTCTTACAATGCACTCATATGGTCATCAGCCTTCAATTCGATCCAGCCCCGCGGGCAGGGGAACCTCTCGTATCAAGACGTGTTCCCGATTATTTCCTCGTAGGTCTCGTTCGGCTTTCCTGCGACACCTGGCTGATCTCGCGCACCGTAGTAACGGAACATCTGTTTTAGTACAGTAAATACTCTGCGCAATGTGTACCATGTACTTGAGAAGAAGTCAAAAAGCACATCTTTTGTCTCGGAAGCCAACAACTACCATACCCTCTTCAAATTGATGACAATTACGTTTACGCTCTGATTTTTTAGAACATTCGTTCTACGGTACGAAATAGCTAGCGTGACCCATTCTTCGTTGGACTCTTTTTTTCCTCCATCTGAGTTTCGGCTAACGTCCTCTTAATTTTCGCACTTCATTCAATAGTATACAAAGCCTTTTCTGATGATTCAATTGTACAAAAGAGCTACGTGTAAATTGGCTTGCCAGCGTCCGCTCGTACCTGTGCAGGCATTTAACGATTCAATGTAGAACCATGTATGCTCAACGTACGGCCTCTTCGCTCATTGTGGGATTCTCTGGCAGTGTCTTATTCTTCTTGTGAACCTGGGTTTTGTCTGCTTCCTCGACCGTTTCGCGAACTATCGTCTCTCCTCCGGCGCTGAATGCTTCTACGGTAGAGTGCTGCTTATGGCTTGAATACACATCCATGTCATCCGCGTCGGTGTTAGTATCCTCTTTGCCTTCAGCGCCTGAAAGCGGACCCATCACCTCTTCACGTGCATATTCTGCCATTGTCGATCCGGTTCTGTCATCCGCTGAATGTCGAGATTTGAGGTACTCGACCGTCTTCTCTTGCAGCTCGCCATTCGCCTCTGTCGCCTTGTCAGCCTGTCCAATCAATGACGTCACTATATGCGGTATAACTAAAGAGTATGCTCACTTTGACGTATGCCTCTGACACTGTGGCAAGTGGTTCATTCCACCCAGGTGCATTGGAAAGGGGCGTGGAAGTGTAATGCTGTGTTTTGGACAAATTTCGCTGTTTTTCCATCTCCAGAATCTTTAACCATCGTGAGCGAGGGTCTCCGTGATACGAATAATTCCTTCTTTCACCTCTGGATCATCGCCAGACATAGTGCTGATAGAAAATAGTCAGAAAAGGGGTATAGGGGCGGAAGGACTGTATATACCTCGTCGTCGAATGGCACCTAGGAACAGCACTAAAAGACGACTTCTGTGCCGCGCGGGTCCCCGCCACGGCTGCTGAGCGGTAAATAGAGCGAGATAGTATGGTTAACATGATGAGCGGTGGTGGTTATCGTTGAGTGGGAGCGCGAGTCTCGTATTTCAATGGCCACTCGTCTGCTGATTGTCACCCAGTGACGTCAGGTGATATAGGCTGTAAGCTGCTGTAATGCTTATCTGTTTTTAGAACCGAAGACCCCGATCACCCGGGGAGTTTAATTATTTGACATGAAGTTCTCGGTTGACAATAAACCTCGTCTCCACATCTCCGCTCTTCACGCTTCTCCATGTCCAAAGTCTCCACCGTTAAGTCTACCTGTTTCTTAGTAGTTTCCGTACTACTTCGTGGGCAGACTTCCGCGTATCATCATGTGGGACTATTTTCGCACCATTGTCAAGTACCGCCTTGACATACCGATCATGGGATGCTAGATATCGTTCCTGTGTCGATTTGATATCCCAGTCTATTTTTCTCCGCATATTCGGGACGATGGCAATCTTTAAGTTCCTGACGTCGCAAAGTTTGCTGAACTGTTGCAAGATCCATTGAAAGTTGCCCTGTGGGAGGGGATCGGTGACCTTGTGCAGGTAGATGATACCTGCCAATTTTGTATCGTCCTCGAACCTGTGTCGTGAGATAAGGAATGAACAGCAGATTCCACGGTGACACTTACACTTTCCCTAACCAAGTAGAAATTCGTTGTGGGATTTCAGCACCGCTTTGCACATCGTCAATGCCAGGGGTCTCAAGAAGGACAATCACACGCCCATCGAGATGAAAGATTGCATGTTGAATATCTGTAGTACGAGCTTCTGGTTCCTGACCTACGGGCAGACCAGTATTGCAGGCTCTGTTAATGAACTAGCGCCACAAGTGTATAAGTTTCAAAGAGAGCTTGAGATTGATTATCGCATACAGTTGTCTTGCCACTCCCTGGGTTGCCCAATACGCTAAAGTCGCAGTTGAGCCACATCGTAATTTATATTTTGAGCAGGTTCACATACGCAATTGTGACTAGAAAGGGTCGTAGGATGTCAGATCGGTCCTTTATCAATTGTCGCAAAAGCTGGTGAGCAGAGTCTGTTGTGTTATAAATCCTGAACAACATGGGACCATTGTCAAGTGCTGGTTTGAAAGTTTTATCGTCCGATGCCAGCTCCTGTTTTTGCGCTAAACCTGCCTCTGGTTGCCACATGTTCGTGGCGATTACGATGTTGTTCTTCCAGCTATGGACATTACACCATTTTCTAAACCTCGCCTGGGAGGCATCGCTCCGCGGATCCGGGACTCTACGCAGATAGATTACGCCACCCAGCCTTGCGCCGTAACGATGCCTTTTCCATGGTGTAAGTAGTTTACGCACAAATAATAGAACATCGTACATAGTGGACAAATAAGTTGCGACAAGTTGTAAGATCTCCTCATCGTTCCGGGGAATGCCGTCAAATCCAGGAGTGTCAATAAGGGTGACAATATGCCGATCAAATTCGAATGTTACGGGTTGCATGTCGTTGGTACACGGTTCCGGTCCACGGCCAACAGGCAATTTCGCATTACTAGCGTTATTAATGAACTGATTTGAAGTTAATTTGACTTGACAGAGATTAAGAGAACCCACAGTAGTTTTTCCGCTACCCGTAGGACCCATGACGCTGAAAATATAGCTGCTTTAACACTCTTCAAGATAGGTATTTGGTTAACGTACGGGATAACAACTGAAGGTAGAGGACTCGATCCATAATCCTGTTTTCTTGTGATTCTGAGTGGTAAAAGCTACGCCTGTCCTTAACCATACACAATGTTACTGGATCAATTCATACAATTGAGTTAACAGGAGCGGCACTCTCTAGATGCTTTGGAGCGCTGGAACTAGTAGTGACAGGGATGTTGATGGAACATCCAGTCATGGGGCAATTTGTTACATATATGTTGACCATCTGATTGATGAGTTCGAACATCTAAGATTGTTTTCCTTCACCAGTACGGTATCGAAGAATGTGAACTGACGTTCTGGTGTCTCTGGACCTCGTTAGGTTTGGAATCCTGGGAACCATCTGCAGACATGGGCTTCAGAAACAACGTTGAATATTCTTTAAATGTGATCGTGAGATATGTATGCAGACTGACTGTCAGGAGATGGACGATCACAACGGATGATTATTGGAACGTTCCTAATAACTACCGGGTGAGACGGCGATTGGAAATCGATAATCGCTAAAGCCGATCGGCCGGAGAAGGTATGAAGCTTGAAGCTAAAAGCTTGAAGGAGTGTCTGAAATGGTTAGATCAGCTTCAAGTGGGTTGAATCAGGGAACAGGGTGATTGATACCATTAATCGTTCTCCACTATAAGACACTAATAATTACAGGTTTTAAGCTTGCTAAGGTGGGGTCCGAGAATCCCTTATCCGGGAAGTTGGCGGAGCATGCGGAGAAGAAGCGCTGGTCGTAGGCCTGGCGTTATGTCGGTTCATTGATGTTACAACTCTGTAGCCTAGATACGCGTATAGATGAGAGTCGAATATGATTTATTCCATGTCTGTCAGATGGTTCAGACGAGAGTTCAGCGTTGTATAGGTCCAAAATGGAAATATTCCGTAACAGACGTACTAATTCCTCGGTACACGACTGCCCTTCGTCTTCACCACCATTTCCCTTTCCGCACCTAGAGCGTATTGAAATCCGTCCTCGTTTACGCACTCCGACCGGCCATGGAAGGCGCCGACGGAAGCGGAGTTCAGGAAAATCAACATTTGATGGGAAATGGCACTACTGCAGCAGAGCCCGTGACACTGCTGACGGTGAAGACGTCGTTGGAACTGGAAACAGACGAGGTTAAAGAGAACCGGACAGGTGGGGAGATGAAAAATGGTTTACCCGAGCCAATGTCAGTGAGTGCTCGCGCCAGCGACCCATATTATTCACGCTCTCATATGCTACAATAGTGGTCCGAACATGATAATGAACGTCGATCCCCCTAGCGTCCCTCAATCGCCGAGAAGCATTTCTCATCCCCAGCTTGGGATCATACCTAGCGCGTCGGAAGTCCGACGCATTTTGGGTCCGTTGATCGCACACAACTCCCTAGCACGGAATGGCACACTTGAAAAGGAAACATCATCTGCCGAACCTCGTGGCGATATACAAAATCTTTTGACCGATGAGGTTTGCAATAAATTTGCCGGTCAGATGCGGGTTGTTGAGAAGCAGAGAGGGACATTGCCTTCGAATGGTGCGTACATCACCTCCATTTATGCGCCTGAAAGCTGACTCGGATTAACGCACATAAGGGACATCTAATATGGATAATAATAAGGTACCCAAAGCACCACGCGCCATGTTGATAAGTGAAAAGGTGCGTGTGCTAGAAGATTACCTTCTCTTACAGGATCACAATAAGGACTTGAACGTGAACAATCCGAATCTTGATATGCGAATTCCAATCCCTTCGTCCGCCATTGGCACTGCTCCCCCAAGCGTTCACGAAATCGCACCATCTCATTCGTCGTCTACTGGCATAGCCATCCCATTGGAAACTAAATTTTTTACCCATGCCAAGAACCTGGAACGAGAAGAGGGAGAGATCACAAGCAGCAGACCACCGTCGGTAGCGTCAGATGTTGCTCGCAAGGCATCGCCTGTGAAAAAATATTCCATCGACGGGGGAGGAAATCCTCGTCGTTCGGCGAGTCCCGAACCCGCGCGGCACCGTCTGCCTATATCTAGGACGTATCGCAATCGATCTCCAGAGCGCTTAGTGCGACCATCCTCGCGACGTTCTAAGTCACCTAGCCACCCCAGGCGCCCAAGTCGCCCATCCCGTTCACCCGAAGGGCCTCGACGACGACGGTCAAGCCCCAGCCCAAGAATACCCCATGCATTTGATCGGCCTCCACTCATTTCGCCACTCTCTGCCACGCACAGACGGCGAGGCAGTGACGATGATACGCGACGCGGCAAATATACCGATGGTGAACCATACCCTTCGAGGGACAATGATAACAACCACAGCGAGTCGCCAACTTCGCGTTGCCCTGAGGGACAGAAAGACGCATTCAGCGCCCGTGATGGAATGACATCGTCTGATCACAGCGCGTCCAATCATGACTGGCAACGGGGATCAACGCAGGAACGTGGCTCTGACGCCGAATCCTCGCGTCCACAAGCACCCATCCGATCAATGTCCACAAATAACATCAATCACAAGGTTGATGACCAACATAAACGCCATAGTCCCTCTGGAGGGCCCATACCCTCTCCATCTTCAACAGTTGGACCACTGCCGGACACTACTACAATAGGCGATTTCAGCCCTCCACCGCAAATAGCCAAAGCTTGTCATAACGTTCCCGGATTATGGATGGTCAAATCTGGGCAGAGTAGGATCGAGATCGTGAGTTGTGAATTTGAGATCGACACGGTAGCAGCAGAAAAGTGGGGCATTCGAGGCCCGTCAAGGTATGTATAATCAGGTTGACCGCAAAATGGCTTCTCAAGGTTGTCCCCCCAGAAACGGCAAAGAAAAGGCACATGATACATTGTCTTTGTCGCTCGCATGTGTACCACTTTCTGAAGTCATTGCAGTACGAGAAAAGCTTGACTTGGCAACGGCAACTCCGCAAGAAATTGCCAACGAAATGGCCCAGATTGAGACTGTTTGGCCACCTGCTGGTCATTTAGTCATACAAATTAACCCTGACCACGAGTGGGGCGGATCATGGTTGCCCAAACACCTGGTAAGAGTTTACACTCCGAGGACCTTGAAACTGGAACCAACGATGTACATCCAGGGAGAAGGACATTCGTCTATTAATATTGTAAATCATGTTCATGAGGGAACAAACGTCATTCGTTTTATTCAGTTAGCCAATCTAGCGGACCACATGTTCCTTGTGTTAGCCAAGGAAAAGCCGCCAGACGTTGATACCATAGATCTTGAGCCAGAATTGGATGTGGCAGCGACGGGGGCAGTGGAAAAGGGGCCCGAGACGACCGAGCAATTGTTAAAATCCTTTGTGGCGACTACACAAATAATATATTCTTAATACCTATGCCTGTCGTCTTCTGAATCATCCTCTAGGTAGATCTATTGTGAAGGCTCGGGGACCAGGAAGCCAACTAGACATGCTTGAAGCATAAAGTCTACGTTGACCCATGCATGTGTCAGGCCTAAGGGAGGATAAGTACATCAATCGGCAACGGAAAGTGCATTCATACCAAAAAGTTTAGTTCCATCTCGTCCTGCTACTCTCATCAGCTCTTTCTCCCCTCCAGGATGAAACGATAGATATGGCGTAATATTATACACTTTACCATTAAAAGCCGCCCATGCGTCGTCACGTTTGTTATGCTGCTTCAACATTGAAGGTGGTATCCTTAAAAGGGTATCAACGCCCTTGGAAAATATCCATGTCCATCAATGCGGCTTTTTACAAGGAGAAACGATATAAAACCACATACACGTAAATCTTTGCCTGACGATGTCAGATTTGCCCAGTCCAAAGGGCTATGACCTGGGGCGAGGGCAACCTTCCCCCGTTTCTTGGAACTGGTGGGAGGTTTCGTCGTTGTAGGTGGGACAGCTAACGTAGATTTCGATTGCGAACCTACGCCTGCCGAACGGTTCGGCAGTGGAGGTGGGGGCATCAGCTCCGCGTCCGTTAGCTGCACACGAGGCACCGAGAGACTCGGTGCAGCCGATGTCTTTACCCTCTGTGCACTCGAAAGACTGGGAAATGCTGGGGGGCGGTCGTCATCTAGATGGTGTTCCGTCTCAGTTTCAGAACCGTCGTCACCACCCTCAACGTCGATACCGGCAGAGGGAGGAGACACCTGAATTGTAAGGCTGGACGAATTGGATGTGCTCGTCTCTGGCACGGTTGCGGCGGGCGTCCCAGTCGACAGCCAATATCTGAGAAGCGAAGTCATTGAAGTAAAAGAAGAAGGGTAACTTTCATCGTGTGCTATACAGAGATGAATCATCATTATGACTCGAAATGGCTGGCTGAGGGGCCCGTTGTGCAATGTACATATGTGGGCTCTTGGCACAGGGGTAGCGCGCACGCTTCGCACTTGATTAGATGCTTGCGTGAGGTCGTGGGTTCAAATCCCACAGTGTCCATTTTTTTCGGCTGTGAGTTTTTTTCTATCTTGTAGTCTTCCGGTTATCTATCACGAAAATGTCAAGTCCATCTTCCCGGTGCCGACTTGGCTCCGTGAGCGCTCCTCTCCAGACAGGTAACCGAAGAGGAACAAAGTTTCCCCTTCTACGGACTAGTTTAGTAACATTCTGATATCTTTTTTTGTCCATGACGTCCCGTCGCCCGTCATCGATTCATTCCCCTGAAGTCTTCCGAGCCCTTCGCGAAGCAAGAAGCCCGAATCAGGGTACGCGGGTATTCTGGAATTAATCTACGTGCGCGCTTTATCTAAACTTCAATTGTTTTACGTGTGCAAACTTCTCCCGATCTTACATTGTTCTATATTGTAGTAGGCGTGCACGTCGACCGGCCCAGGCGCCGAGAACGGAGAGCTCATTCCAGTTCCGTTTGAACATGCAATGATTCACATCATTGCACTAGAGTGCACGTATATAAGTACAAACACGATATAAGAAACAAGTAGATACGTTAAAGGCGTGATTCAAACAACAGATAAGTAGAAAGAGAGAGATTCATTCAAGATATTAGGGAACGAAACTAAATATAGCACGAAAGCACGGCAATGAGAAAGAGTGATGAGAGGAAAAGAGAAAAGAGTCCGTTCATACTATAACAAACACGCTCGTGTACCCTGGATGACAGCATTGAAAGTTGTGAACGTCAGGAAACGGGCAGGTCAACCAAACACGTGAAGGAATTCCAAGCCCCGGCTCTTGAGAAACGCCTGCATAAGGGTCGGAAGAACCTAGGTCCAGCTCGCGCCTGCGCTTACTGATAGAGATTGCTTCGAGCCGGCAGGAAAAGTATATCGAAACTAGAGCGAAAGGACGGGATAAGCGAGTGACTGGATTTCCAAATAAAAGGAGGGAAACGGGTTGGAACCTGAGATAGAAGAAAAAGAAGGCTTGAGTCGTGTCGAAGGCGTAAAGGACGTGACCATCCAAGAGAGCTTCCGAACTGATAATACACCGTGGAGGAACTGAGAGATCGGACCCAGACATAATGAAACCAAAAGGGACAATGAGAGTGAAACGCCAACCCCGTCGATCGATTCTTGAGATGTATACGAATAATTAATACAACAGCGAGACGGAACGAGACCACGATATTGCTTGCAGATTAGATGAAATAAACAAAGATTGGAGTGTGATGCAGGTCGGATAAAAGCTGTGGAATGCAGATCGTGAACGTAGCCGCGTCGGGAATGAGGCAAACAGGTTATTACAATGCGTCAGAACATGGTTGTTTCGTTTTGCAAGAAAAAAAAGTCTATGGTCTTCTCCGTTCCTTCATCGTCAACTGCGCATAGCATCTAAATCAATGCCAGCGCCCAGGCCTCTCGCTTTTGGACTCTTGGTGACGGCACCCGTGCCCGTAGCGTTTCTCATCTGCTCCTCTTCAAATAACTTCCTCCCCACATCTGCCCTGAGGCCCAAACTTGGTTTCTGCGCATTAGGACCTGAACTTCCGGAGGTCAGCATCTGACCTGCGCCTGGCCGTGCAGGTGATGGCGAAGCATTTATAAAATCGCTGAAATTGAAATCTGTAGTGTGACCTCCACTTGACTTGGGACTTTGTATCGTACTGCTAACCCGGCCAGTCATATGCTCAGGCGTCGTCGCCCCCAAGGCAGATTCATCACGTGCTGGTAGCGGTGGCGGTGGCAACAGTTGCGACGGCCCCAATTGCGAGGATGAACCCATCCTTGACAACCCGGCCCCACTGCTAGCGTCCACGCTTCCACGTCTTCCAAGCTGTGAGGAAATGCTCGAGATGCTCGAAGAGAAGCTGCCATCACCACCTCTCGTAAGTGGTGGCCAGATCTAGTGTGTTGATGACGAAACTGGGGTTGATGGCGAGCGCCACCGGGGGACGTTTCTTCGGCCCCGGAAACATCTCCTAATGATGGGAAAAGTACGCGACCTTTGCTAAGGAGAGCATTGTTGCCGCCGGATAATGCACGGAACGCAGCCATATCCCTCGCGTCCTTGCCTACGGTAGGTCGCGCGGGGGAAGGCGACGTTGCGAATAATAACATTAGATCCGCCGCTTCATCATCTGTGGGTGCAGCGCGAGTGTAGCATGCTCAGGAACCTTGCTAGCTGGAGATGGTGTTCGACTTCGAGCAGGTGGCTCTGCAGTCGAAGTAACAGACGCGGTGGTGGGACTAGCGGCGGATGCCACCGTAGCCGTTGTTTGTCCGTGCGGAGCTTTGGGCAAAATGTGAATATGTGGAACCTGTTTCTGACTCATCAAAACTTGACCGAGGACTTCCGGCGGCCGTCGGCTGTCTATTATGAAGCAGCCAGGACGTGAGAGTTGCGGCAGCTTTCATGGCCACGTCTCCGTCAGTGTCAACATTCATTTCGGCGCCAGTTGGCGCTTGCTTTTGCTTGCCCTTGTCGATCGAGGATGTCTTGCGGCGCCGACCCGGGGTTTCAACAGCCTTAGGGGGCCGGTCCGCGGCCTTAGCCCTTCCGCGACCCCGGCCTGAAGAGGTTTTTTGTCACGCGTGTTCTTGGTGAAGGGGCAGTGGAAGGAGAAGGAATAGGAGGTTCGTTGGCGCTATGAAATTGTTCTCGCCTGCTTAGTAGGCGGAGGGCCAGGATGGAAGAATATAGTGTATTTCCTGTCCCATGTCCAGGTCCCGATTCGGCGCTGGAGTTACCTCCTGTGGTTGAGTGCTGGATGTTCCGGAGTGCAGATACGGTGGGAGGTGGAGCCATCGAATCAGATCCCCCTCTTCTGTGGGCGCTACCGGCCATGGTCAGACCGGCAGGATTGATGGGCGTTGCACTAGTATTGTCCCTATTCGTACCGACCGCCTTGCGCTTGGCGGCGATGGTGCGGGGCAGGGACCCATGCTGAGGCTGACGGAGTGTACGTGCCTCCAAATCTCGTAGAGATAAATGAGGAATATTGTGTGCAGCCTTGTAAGATGCGTAGGACAAACGAGCACGGAGAGCTCGAGTCACCTGGAGATGTGATTAGTAACGGGGGCGAGTCTCAAAAAGTCAAACACAGAAGTGGCATAGCAAGCTGAACAACCGCGATGAGGTGCTGAAGCCAATGAAGGCCCTTTTGT